>JAWNLI010000053.1:1200000-1800000 GCA_035042405.1 Drosophila demipolita | reverse complement strand
ATATAGTTTTTAGCAGATTAGAGTTTAAACAATAATATTTTTTTTTATGTGTTGAAAGTTGATAAAGGCTAGGCGACTATTTTCACAACTGACTTGAGAAAATTATTAAGCAAAAAAGTTTAGGAATATTTATATAATTGATTTGATTTTCTTAAACTGGAGTGGGCTTCGTAAATTGGATAAATATGCAGATAATTAAATGTAATTATTATCGGATGATATTTGTGGAATCATATAGAAGAATTATATAATATAAAATGATATATTGATTATTCAATACCGAAAGGATATTCTGCTTGTATATAGTGTAGTCAACACGATGAGCTGACTATTAGAATCGAACTGGTCTGCTTTGATGAGCATTTTTTTATTTTTTAGAAAAATCTTAAAACTAAATAAATATGCAGGCGACCTCATTTTTTGTTTACTTATATTAATGGAGCCACTTGTAAGGCGACTCCATTTAATATTTTCCTACTTTACTGCAGCCACTTGTTAGGCGACTCTATGTATTACTTTAAGTAATTTAATTAATCCTCTTGGATATAAAAAATAGCGAAATATTGCAGAGTCTCATGTTCATACTTAAAAACAGCTGTTATTTGCAAAAATCACAAATTAAATATTTTACAAATCTTAAATACATTTTACATCGATTTTCTCAATCAATAATGGAAATAAAATCCTTTAATAATTTTTTGTTTAATGTGTCATTTTTTTAAAAATGCCTAACTCATTTAACTGATAAATTATGATATATATAAATATAACTTTATTTAATGATAAATAACTTGATATAATTCAGACATGTTCCCAGGCTATACCTTAGCTGAAGTTCCCAATTTGGGATCTGCTTCTTTCCGTGCTTACAATCGCAGTTTTTGTCCAATTTTGTATTAACCCAATAAAAGCTAAAATGAACAGAAAATTTCGATTAGCAATTCAATAATTTTGACAGTGACATATTTGTTTGATATAAAAAGCATTACTGACTTGGCACTTTGGGTCACTCTTAACCCATTTCGATAGTTAGTCCCAATAATTAGTAGTCATGCAGCTGTTGAGTGGTTCGGTTATTGTGAGGGAGTTATTCCAACTGGGAATGTGTTGCTTTGGGGTCCGGTGGTATCCACAACAGCATCGCTTGCAGTATGTGTCCATTTGCATTTGGATCTGCTGGTATGCCGTATTCTGTCCAATTGTGGCAAGACATTTGAGCCGATCCCCGCTCTGTGACTTTGGCTGTTTGCTGGCGCTGCTGTTGCTCGAAATGGTGGCCATAACACACATCATCATTTTGGTGGACACATTTCTACAGCGTGGAGCACATCGTCAGCTAAGGCTGCATTTGGATGTCGAACATTTGCCAGAGGAGATTACTCGCAGAGTGGTTATATGTTTGGCTGTTGTCTTCGTGCCCTTCCTTCTGATCCACGCGGAATTTTTCTATGTTCGACTACAATATTCGTTAAATTGGTATACGGATTTATTCCTCTTGGCGTGTCCCAGCGTGTGGGGTATTCAGCTCAAGTCGATCACATTTCTCTACGATCTTCTGGTGGCCAACGAGCGGGTTCTCTGTGCCCGGCTTGGTGTCAAATTATTGGCCAAACAGTCGCCGGATGGGAATCAAGTATTGCAACTCAAGCAGAAATATAGCCAACTATGTCAAATGTATTCGCATCTCAATTCTGCATATGGCTGCAGTTTGCTAGTAATTTTTATTGAATTCTTTATCGACATCTTGTTTAATTCCTATTGGGTGATTAAATACTACAGAACTTTGGGAGTTCTTTGGAATTGTGTGGCTTTTCTTGGTAATCTGATCACCTTGGCCTGTGCGATCTGTTGGCACTGCCAGCAAACCTTCAACCAAGTGAGTCATTTTTAATTAGAAATACAAATAATTATTTAAAATACTTTTTAAAATAGAATTATTACTTAATAAGTATTTTAAATAATTATTTATATATTTTATATTTTATTTGTATATTTAATGAAGCAAAACATTTTTAATATCTTTATGATGGCATTTTCTTTTTCTATTTTAATTGAAGTTTATAATTTTTAAATGTCATTTTTAAATCATGTCAAATACAATATTTTCTTTTTCATTGTTACACTTATATTTACATTAAATGTTTTCTCTTGTTTTATTTTTTAGAGTCGCCAGATTGGCTGCCTGATCCCCAAGCTGGTCAAACCGCTGGGCAGCAAACGGTACAATGATTTGGTCAGCGAGTTTCTGTTGCAAGCGTTGCATCAACGCTTTGTGGTGCATGCAAAGAACTTTTTTAGCCTCAATTTGCATCTGTTGAGCAGTGTCAGTTTTAAACAGTTAATCGTTTTTGTTAACACACAAATAATTTCATATATTTTGTCTTAATTTAGATGTTTGCCGCTGTGCTTACCTATCTGGTCATCCTTATACAATTTAAGTTCTCGGAGAAATAGATTCCAGACAAGCCGGAGAATATCCAGCTTCAGGGGATGTCATAAACAAATTAATAAAATATGCGTCTAAATTTATTTCAGTATGTGAACCTGATATAATTAAAAATGTCAGCAAAGAAAAAAAGAAAAAAAAAATTAATAAATAAAATAAAATCATTAAAAACAAAACTTGAGCATGAGAAGTATGAAAAGTGTTTTATTTTGAGAACTTTAGTGATGTGTGAAATTTTTTGAAAAACTTGGAAAATTTACTTATCAAAATTGTGGCAATACATAAATTTACTCAGACTTTAAGCGGCAACTGATTGCCATGAAAATCCAAAATGATCACTAAGAAATGAAACTTGAGTGGGTTTTGCAACAAGTTGAAAAAAAAGTGTTTTTGGTTTGTGCAGCTGTTATGTAAACAGTGGCAAACAGATGGGGCATCTGGTATCACTGTTGCCATGAGGCTTAATTATTTATGCCGCCCACAAAACGGTTTTTTTTTTTTGGCCCGAAAGTCTCGAGTGCCCACATGGAACTTGGACTACTTGAAGTTTAGCTATTCTTAAGCAGGCAAAACTACTTCACGCATATTAAGCTGGCATTTCACAAACCGAACAACTTTTTCTAATATGCAAATTCATGCCGAATCCTTGTGCATGCCACAGAAAAGGATAAAATGACGCCAGCAGCAACAGCAGTAGGAGCAGGAGCAGCAGCCGGGGCAGCAGCAGGAGCTGGAGCACATCCTTGAATTAACACGTGCGAGTTCGCATTAATTTGTAAGCTGCTTGGGGAACCCACTACTAGAAACTACATGCTCCGGTTGTGCTGCTGCTGCCGGCTGTGTGTGTGTGTTTTATCAGCTCCGAGAATAGTTTTTGTCGTTAGCTATGCAAATGCCGAGACATGTAAATATTATTTACCACATTGCCAGATGCTCGAAATGTAACTGTGCCGACACTTCCCATCTTAATTAACATATAACAAACTAAAACACTCGATTTATACATATTTATGAGCTCCAAGTGCACTAAACTACTTTTTCATCCATCCAGTTCATGGGTTTGGCAGAGAGAAACAAACAAAAAATGCCTCCTATAATCGGCCAACAAATCACTGTTTCAAATAAAGCAGGCCATTTTTCCTAAATCATTTGGTTTCAAATAAATCGATTCGAACAAATCGATTACATAAATGTCAATATCAATTAATGCCAATCGTTAGTTAACAATCGCTTGTCGCATTTTCACATTGTTTGCTAAATAAAAAATAAAAAAAACATGGATCACGATTTTGAGGAAATGTGGAACAGCAGCCCAGTAAGTTGATTTATAGATGTGCATTTTATAGTTCATCCAATAAACGTGCCTCTCTCACAGCCAGATAATGAAAATAATGAAATTCTTGCAACAATGCAACCTGTAACGGTGCCTTTCGTTATACAAAACGAAAGTGATTGGCAAACGTTGTTGGCCTACAAGAAGGCACACTCGCGGGGCGTCTCCGAAGTGACCAAAGATATGGAAATGGTTGACAGAAAGATCATTTGCAGAAAGTGCCTGTTGCACCTGGAGCTGTGCAACAAATATGGCCATAATCTGAAGAAGTTCGAAATAGAGCAGCACGCCAAGGCCAAGGCAAAGCGTCAGGCAGAAGACCAGGCAAAGGATCAGGCAAAGCACCAGGACAAGTTCCAGGCACATGCCAAGAGTCGTATCCCAAAAAGATATCGCAAAAATTTATAATAAAATAATACTACGATCTGGCCTAATGTGATGTGCATATAAAGAATAGATTAGAATATCAAGAATATTTAATTCGATTTTATTGTACAGAAAAATGTCTTTAGATATTGGCAGAAAGCAATTACAATTTTAATAACTCCAACCACTCCACCTCTGCCCCTTCATCTAAACTTGTTAGAGCCAAAATATAGATGACATTAAAATTGATTTAAATATTAAAATTAGATTTTATAATAGGGCGCATCGAGGGGCTGCATAAATGTTGTGGCCATCCAAAATTTGCCAAGTCGATTTCAACTTTGACAAGCAACAAATTGTGGCAACAATATTATCAATAAGCGGACATGTTACGCAACTCTGGCGCCAACCCAGCTGGACATTTGTGCAGGAAAAACTTTGAGATTTGAGTTGAAAAAGTGTGCTTGTGGCAATATCTATTCAAGTTTTTGTGGCATTTGGAGTTAAGGCTAATTGCTTTTTAGAGTCAGCAAATTATTAGCCAATCCAACTTTTTGGACTAATAAAAAGTTGCGTGCATACATGAATATTTGATTCATTTTACGAAAGCATTCAACTTTTTTGATGAATTTTCAATTTGAAGAGCCTTTGTCTTTCTCTGCTCTGAGCAGACTCAGCTCAGTTCATGGCTAACGCAGACGATGAGGCGAATCATTTGGGCCAACTTTTTAAATATTCATACAAATTTCAGCAGACAACTTTCCAAATTTAATTAGTCAAATGAACGAAAAAGTTGAGTTAACTTTAGCCCAGCTTATGCAGACAATAGAGTTAAGGCCCTTAAATCCATGGATTTACTATTTATTTCTCAATTTTAAACTTGAAATGGATTTGTAATTAATGCACAAAATAACCAACAATTTTACATACGCGCTCAATTCTGTTTACCGTGTTGCAAAATGGATGCCTGAAAATGGGTTTAATAGACTCGATTTGTTTACATTTAATTGCTAGAAATTTCTTTAAGAATTTAGTAAATTTTCTGATTAAGTAGAAACGGTTGCAATAAGGATGTAAAACAAGATTAGTTTAATAATTTTTACTTTCTGATTTACTAGCTGACTTCAAATAAATATTCTTCAATTTAATAAAATTTTTCTATCTGTAAAGGGTATCTACTAGTCGCCTACAACTACTGCATTTTGCATACATTTATGTGCTGTGCTCGCACCTAACACGTTTGGCATATAAGCCAGTTTGGGTTTATGGCTTGCAATCTATTGCCATTTGTTGCCTGGCAAATACGTTTTTGTACCTAGTTCTGCCCATTTGCCAGTTGCTGTTTGCTGTTTGCCACTTGCCACTTGCCACTTGCCATTTGCCATTTGGCGTTGGCCGCAATGTGCGCAAACGAAATCGAAGTTTTATGCTAATTTCTGCAATAGAATTCACACACACCGAAAGACAGAGAGAGTTATTCACACATCCCCCCACACACACCCACAGAGACACAACATCGTCCATCGTAGCTGCTCTTTCCCAGCACTCGGATTGAATAGGCCCAGAGCCTTATCTGTTTGTCGGACGCCTGTCAACACAAGGCATTACAAGGCAATTACAAATTTGTTTATGGCACTGAAATCTGAATTTCCTTCTTCTTCTCGACTTTTCCACAAAGATATCAACATGCTGATTTCACTGAATGTGCAGCAAAAAAAATAGCATCAAAATTGCTGAATTTACATGAAGTTGTTCCACTTCTGAAAGACTCTGAAATAATTGTGATACAAATTGAATTAAAAGTTAATATTAATGAATATTGAATAAATATTATACTTACTTATTTATTTATTAAAATTATATAAATTTTTTGGAAATCCTTGTGGCAAGTGCTGCTGCCCAACTACTGCCCCAAATTGCTTTCTTTCGACTTCAACTTAAATATTTGAACATCGTTGCTTGTAGAAATTATATAAATTAAATAAATAATTTTATAAGTTTCCTTCTTCTCGACTTTTCCACAAAGATCTCAACATGCTGATTTCACTGAATGTGCAGCAAAAAAAAAATAGCATCAAAATTGCTGAAGTTACATGAAGTTGTTCCACTTCTGAAAGACTCTGAAATAATTGTGATACAAATTGAATTAAAAGTTAATATTAATGAATATTGAATAAATATTATACTTACTTATTTATTTATTAAAATTATATACATTTTTTGGAAATCCTTGTGGCAAGTGCTGCTGCCCAACTACTGCCCCAAATTGCTCTCTTTCGACTTCAACTTAAATATTTGAACATCGTTGCTTGTAGAAATTATATAAATTAAATAAATAATTTTATAAGTTTCCTTCTTCTCGACTTTTCCACAAAGATCTCAACATGCTGATTTCACTGAATGTGCAGCAAAAAAAATAGCATCAAAATTGCTGAAGTTACATGAAGTTGTTCCACTTCTGAAAGACTCTGAAATAATTGTGATACAAATTGAATTAAAAGTTAATATTAATGAATATTGAATAAAAATTATACTTACTTATTTATTTATTAAAATTTTATATATTTTTTTAAAATCCTTGTGGCAGGCCCTGCTGCCCAACTACTGCCCCAAATTGCTCTCTTTCGACTTCAACTTAAATATTTGAACATCGTTGCTTGTAGAAATTATATAAATTAAATAAATAATTTTATAAGTTTCCTTCTTCTCGACTTTTCCACAAAGATCTCAACATGCTGATTTCACTGAATGTGCAGCAAAAACAAAAGCATCAAAATTGCTGAAGTGACATGAAGTTGTTCCACTTCTGAAAGACTCTGAAATAAGTGTGATACACATTGAATTAAAAGTACATATTAATGAATATTGAATAAAAATTATACTTACTTATTTATTTATTAAAATTTTATATATTTTTTTAAAATCCTTGTGGCAGGCCCTGCTGCCCAACTACTGCCCCAAATTGCTCTCTTTCGACTTCAACTTAAATATTTGAACATCGTTGCTTGTAGAAATTATATAAATTAAATAAATAATTTTATAAGTTTCCTTCTTCTCGACTTTTCCACAAAGATCTCAACATGCTGATTTCACTGAATGTGCAGCAAAAAAAATAGCATCAAAATTGCTGAAGTTACATGAAGTTGTTCCACTTCTGAAAGACTCTGAAATAATTGTGATACAAATTGAATTAATAGTTAATATTAATGAATATTGAATAAAAATTATACTTACTTATTTATTTATTAAAATTATATATATTTTTTTAAAATCCTTGTGGCAGGCCCTGCTGCCCAACTACTGCCCCAAATTGCTCTCTTTCGACTTCAACTTAAATATTTGAACATCGTTGCTTGTAGAAATTAAATAGATTAAATAAATAATTTTATAAGTTTCCTTCTTCTCGATTTTTCCACAAAGATCTCGACATGCTGATTTCACTGAATGTGCAGCAAAAACAAAAGCATCAAAATTGCTGAAGTTACATGAAATTGTTCCACTTCTGAAAGACTCTGAAATAATTGTGATACAAATTGAATTAATAGTTAATATTAATGAATATTGAATAAAAATTATACTTACTTATTTATTTATTAAAATTATATATATTTTTTTAAAATCCTTGTGGCAGGCCCTGCTGCCCAACTACTGCCCCAAATTGCTTTCTTTCTACTTCAACTTAAATATTTAAACATCGTTGCTTGTAGAAATTAAATAGATTAAATAAATAATTTTATAAGTTTCCTTACTCTCGACATTTCTACAAAGATCTCAATATGCTGATTTTACTGCAAAAAAAAATAGTTTTAAAAATAAATTAAGTTGTTCCACTTCTGAAAGAGTCCAAAATTAATTGAGATACAAATTTAAATTAAATTAAATATTAATAATTATTTAATAAAAATTATACTAATCATGTCAAGGCTAATTGTTTTTTATATAAAAGATTTGTGCTGCACAGAGATACTTTTACTGCTTGACCACTGAATTGTCTATAAGCTGTCGATATTCATATTAAAATAAAGGACATAAAATCAAGTAATTCCGCAAGGAAATCAGTTGACTTTTATGTTGCAACTTGTGATTTAATGGATTTGGGAGTTAGGTGTTTGATAACGCACACAATTTGTTGCACAACACAACGAGAGCCTAATAAATTGTACACTCATCCATAATCATCTCCACTCTGCTCCCAGGGCGAAGAGACAGTGGCCAGAGGGCAGAGGGCGGGCAAAAGGGAGGCGGACAAAAGTAAATATATATAAAAAAAAAATGAGAGAAAAGTGCGTCACTTAAAAGTTTTGCACTCACTTGACCAGAAACTTTTATTTTCTGTTAGCAAATTTCCCACGGGTACAAAATGTGTACAAGAACAAAAGTTTTCGTGTCCACAAATTGAAAATATTTCACAGCCATATTTAATTTTGGCACAAATCTCAAAGGTAATCAAACATTCTCAGCGACGCATTTTGTTCAATTTCATTTGCAGCAAATGCTTACAAGACCCAAACACACATAAAAGTACACAAAAAGTATCTAAACACACACACACATATATATATATATATATATATATATATTTATATATATATACATATATTTAATTAGATTCGTAAGTGATCGCCCTGTTCGTATGGACTTGGCTTATATTTCAGGCTTCTTGACTTTCTTGTCTGCAAATTGAACGCAGCACAATAAAAATGTCAAAGTACGTAGAAAACTTGCTGAAAACAATGAAAAACAAGCAGCAACGATGCGAGTGAGTGTGCCAGACTATGACATACCCTGTCATAAATTTTATGGCCACACAAAAAATGTTGCCTTAAATAATATTATTATTAAATCTGATAAAAAACAAAATGTAAAATATTCTGACTTTGATTTTGGCTTCTTGGTATGTAAATTTAATAGAACAAATTATCATCCCAACTAATTTATTTAATAAATGGTTTCTTGAGTAATTTTGTGAATTTATTCAATCTTTAGATTATTCAAGTATAATAATTTTGTAAATTTATGCAATCTTTAAGTGTCTATATAATAGAGTGTATATATAATAAAAACCAATAAATAATTTTTTATTCCTTAAATTATCTTAACTTTTACATTTTTTGCAAAAATGTGTTAATACCCTTTATGGGCACGTGGATGAGTGCAGGGTATGATAAGAAAAAAGGAAGTAATGAGCACATAGAGAAAGCAAAACTAAATAAATAATTCAGTATAAAATGTCAGGAGCATCAGGAGCATCAGAGGAGCGTTCGCCTTGGTGACTAACAAGGAGAATGGGCAATGGCAACAACTCGGATCTGGACGAGGATGTCTCACAAAATTCAGCGGAAGTGAGACGACAGCAGGACGAAGGAGGAGCAGCAGCATGAGGGGAAGAGGAAGGTGGAGTAAAGCAGCAGATACGCCAGATGCATTCGAGGAAGCAATTGTATTGTCTGACTGCTGTTTTCCACTTTAGTTTGCCACGCCTACTAGCAACCAACTCCGCAACACACGCCGCTCCCCGCTACCATACCCCTCCCCCCCCCACCAACACGGTGTGGAACTTGTTGACGTTGATAGTCGTACGTGCCGAAGGTGAACGGCATCTGTGGACGCGAAATTGAATTCGTGCCTGGCAAGTTTCTCGAACTGTACTGAATTGAGTCACCAAGCGACTGAGATGTCCTGGCAGGTGTTACTCCTCACCCGGCGTTGGCAACTGTCCTGTCCCGGTTGGTGACTGTTTCGATTTCTATTTCTATTTCTGCTCCGGCTTCTGGGTTCGCGTTTCTGGGTTTTACCTGCTGACTTCGATATTTTGTCGCATTACGTTGACAATTTAGATGTTTGTCTCCGCGCATTCTCCGTGGATTCAATTTGTCGAAAATGCAGCTACGGCAAAATTGCACGCGAACAAACGACTAAACGAATACGAATGCGAATGCGAATACGAATAGGAATACTCAAATAAAAATCATTCAGAGCAGCGGTCAGTTCCCAGTTCCCAGTTCCCCAAGCCATACATTAGAGATCGTAATGTGTGCCCAACATAATCTGCCATATACCAAATAAAAAAAATTGCAACACTTTTCGTTTTGTTTCTTAAAAACAAAAAAAAAAAATTTATATATATATATATATATAAAACGAAAGAAACTGTCACACAAACCCCCCCTCCACCCCCCTTATGTGGTGCGCATCGCCATAGAAAAACCCTTGAAAATTGTAATGCGACTGTTGCTGGCAGCGAAAACCCAACTGGCATTTCATTGTTGTGCATTTTTCTTCGCATTCTGCTATATATATATAAGTGTATGTGTGTGTGTGTGTGTGTATGTGTGTTCCATCAAAGCGCAGGAAACACGTGCGGGTAAAACATTTTTCAAGCTTTTAGCACTGCATACAAATCAACCCCAAAAACAAAACAACAAGCGTAAAAAAAGGGTGCACAGAAGAAAAATACAAAAAAAAAATAGAAAAAAAATACGTGGAAAGAAATCCCATTCACAATAATTTGTTGAACTCCATAAGAGCTGAAGAGTGTGTGTGTGCACTCAGAGCAATCTGTTGCATTATGATTACTCGAAAGTCACTCAACTGAGAGAGAGCATCACAAATGTGATAATAGTAATCACTATTCTCGACTGGAGCAGGTGCATCATATTTCCTGATCTGCTGCACAGATTGCAGTTGTCAACATCTACTCTTAATTCAAAGTTATGTTGTGTCTTGACGAGTAGCTCAAAATATTCTGCGGATTTCCCACACAACATTAAGTTAAACTGGAGAATAATGTGGGTTTCCAAACAAAACTTAATTAATCCAATTGAAGCCAATTTAGTGGCCCTTTCATATTGCAAAATTTTCCCTTGTTTGCAGATGTGCTGAGTGTAAAAATGAGCAGTGATTTTAACGGGCCATTGTCAGAGAAAATAATGCGGAAATTTGCATAATTTTAATTTATTTAAAGCTAAGTTTTCTACATAAACAAAAGTTGTTAAAATTACAGTTTGGATTCTATTTTAATTTACTCACTTATCTTTTTTATACAGATTTTGAATTTTTTTTATATTATTCAAATATTACCCACCACAGAAATCTTATACAAACTCTAAATATATGGCTTACCTTAATTCACATATATATTTTTCATATATTTTATTTATTATTCAAATATATTTTGCCTCAGGAACGTTCGTATTTTAAATGAACTTAAAATCTGTTAAGTAACAGCAGAGCTTCGTTTGTCGCTGAAAAAACAGTACGCGAGCACAGTCAATCAACAGAATTATAGCAAGAAGGGGTATGATTTAACATTAAGTGTGAGCACTAACATAACAGCGGATAAGAGTTAACATCGATGCTAAAAAATGCACCCCAAGCTAGCAATTTAATTTACACTTACTTTACATTTCTATTGCATACAATTACTAAATGCCTCTTTAACCTATATAGTTAATATAAACAAAATTGAAAATTAAAACCTTAGTTTATTCAAACTTTTACACTTTTACAGCAGGAGCAAATCAAAAGCGGTTAAGAGTCAAAACAATGCCAAACTGTTGCTCCTTTAACAGAGCTCTTTACATACTCACCACAATAACAGTGGGTGAGAGCAGACGCTTGCGCAAATGTTGCCGTGCTACGCTAACAGCGAGTGTGTGTGAGAGAGAGAGAGAGAGTGCACGCATTCGGCTCATTGGCCGAGGAGTTTCGGCTACTCGCTGCCAGCTGTCGCTTTAACTACAATTGTCAATTGATGCTCTCGTTAGCAATGCGTCGCTGCTGCCGCCGCCTGCGCTGCTCTTGTTGCTGCTGACGCTTACTCAGTCTGTTTGTTACATTTGAAACGCATGGTGGACAAGGTCGGTTTAGTGTCTCGTGCAGGCCGGCAAGCTGAGATTTTGAACAAATACGAGTTTAGTGCACGTGTGTGCAACATCCACCCCCAATCCCCACCCACCTCACAGCATAAATGTTCTGCTGAAAGCGTCCAATGCAAATGTGGTGCGCACATGCAGGCACATAAATTAAATGCATTTAAATTCGCAACAGATTCAAACTAAAATCAAAATACTGCAATAATTGCTGCACAATATTCTCGGCACACACACACGCTCGCATACGAGGGGAAAAGTGTTGTGGCGACATCTGTTGGACGGCGGCATGTGTGTAAATTTCAATTTCCGCTCAAGTCACAGACTTTAGGCAACCGTTTTCCGGTTTTGTTTTGTTCCCTTTTCGTGTTAAATTATAATTAATTCTCTTAACGTTAATTCAAAAAAAATTACGAGCTTATTTTCGGACTCTTTAAATGAGGTAAGCTTAAGTAAAGTATTTCTTGTATTATAAATAAATTTTATTTATTTTTTTAAATATGAGAATATAAAAATATGAATATATCTTAAATATAAAAAATATAATAAACAATTTGTGATTTTAATGCCATGTGTTGAGCAGCTTTTGGCGTTTATTTTCTTTCCATCGTTTTCAATGATTTTTATTTTATTTGCCCTCAACATAAAAATATTTGATGTTGCAAATATGAATAAGAATTGCATAAACACATTTCACAAGCTCTGGTTTGAATTTCGAGCTGCTAAGCTGTGTTATTATTTATCGCAGCGATAAACCAAACACAAAATTTCAATTTCCTTTTCAAAATAACCAACAACAAATGGCTATTGAAATGAAAAGCTTTAAATCCAGCGTGCAACTTGAAAGATAAACAACTGCGGATACAGTATTAATATGGACAGCTTTAACCTTGGCTCTCGGCAACTGGTCAGTGGGTGGGTGTGTTGTTGTTATGGGGCATGCAACCGCATCAAGGCCACAGCCGTCAATGCGCCTTTATGGCATGTAGTGGCTGCAGCGACCAGTGTTTGTTATTTGTTATTTTTACTGTACACATGACAATAATGCCGGCGGCTGCACGAGTTGCTGTTGCAACTGCCACAGCAGCAAGATAGGGGTGGGCTTGTGGCAAGTGCAATAGTTTGTGTGAATATTTTTTTTTTTTTTTTTTTGGAGTGGACGACGGCGTACAACTTTTTCCATTATGAATGGTGCGGTTGCGCTTTTGCCCCATTCATTATTTACGAGTTTCGAGTGCAAACTTGTTTCGCATAGCAAACAGAATATAGAGTGGAGAGCGGAGAGAGGAGAGTGGAGAGCAACAAAACAAGTGCCGGCCAGAGAATTAGAAGCGACGCTCGACCGCTTAAAAAGAACGAAGAACGCCGCTTTGAGGCGCCACTTAAAAAGCACTGCCAGCCAATGCCGCACAGAGCTCTGCAGTTAAGTGCTAAACTTTTGCTTGCATTGCAAAACAAAAGCAAAATGAAAGTTAAAAAATTATAAGAAACAACTAACTGTGAACAGATCCACAAACAACAATCGATATGCTGTCTTTGTTTGTTTTTCATTTTTATTTTTTAGCCAGTTGTAGTTGTTTTTCTTATATGCCATTGAGTTATGTATTGATAAAGAAGTTGGCCAAGTTTGCAGGCTTGCAGCAAACGAGCTCACTTATGCGTGTGCATAATTTCGAGAATCACTTGAGAAACAATGTCACAAGTTTTTCGGTACATCCACACGCACACACACACGCACACTCACACACACACACAAACACATGTATCAGAGTCTCGACTGTTGAAGGCACGACCAGTGCAACATGAGGATAGAACTTCTCTCGTGCATGCTGCAAATTCTCTGACATTGATAAATGATTTGCCTTCATTCGCCACATAAAGTTGGGCACAAGAAAACCGAGACAGTCGCAACAAAACGTTGCAACTATTATACAGGCAAAACTATTCCGGATGCATTCATGGCCAGCAAATTGTTATTGTTGTTGTTGCAGTTGTTGTTCACTAAACAGTTAACTGAAAATTTGCCTAGCCAAGCGAAATTATCAGCAGCAACAGTAGCAGCCTGCTCAACTCAGAGAAAACTGTTAAAATCATAAATAAAATATACCAGATACCAACTCACTTCCAACAGGGCCAAATGTAATTATGCAATGCCAAAAAAAAAATAAATACAAAAAAAAAGAATACAGAAGAAAGAAGAAAGAGCAGCGCAAAATGCAGAATTCTTGTGCACATTTTCAGTCGTTGGAAAAGTTTTTGCCAGCTTGAAATGCAAATGCTAAAACCGCAATGAGCATGGCAGGCTCAAGACGAGTTTTTAGAGTTTTCCAGTACTTCAAGTTTTTGAGTTTTCGCCCAAGTTTTGAGCCGGCCACACATGTAATTAGAGCCCGAGCAATGCCGCGCACTTGCCAAAAATGTTGTGGGCGCAGCACTTTGATGTGTTATGTAAATATGCTGGGGACGCATACAGCTGTGGGAGACTGTGCAACAGTCGCTCACACACACACACAGATAGAGAGAAATAGAGCAGCTGGCCGAACCGCAAAAGTTCAAGTTTGCTCAACTCGGAGGACGCTGGTTGTCTGGCGCGGAAGTCCTTGGAGTGGTCTCTTGCTCGCCACACTCACTCAGAGTGTGTGTGTGTGTGTGCGTGTGTGTAAGTTGTGCTGTTTCGATGTGTTGCCATCCAAGTCCACAAAAACTGCACAACTTTATTTGATGTCCTCGTTGAGGCTCAGCCCTCAACTGCGGTGACAACAGACCCTAAAAGAGACTAATGCAATTTTCTACAACGCTATTTCAACATTTTTGAAGGCATTTAAAAATTTGATATATGTGTTTCAAGAATGCAATAAAAATAAGCATGTAAAATTTGATATAGATTCGAAAAAAATATAAACGCTTAAATTAGACGCTTGAATCAGCTTGGGAAATTTAGGTTTAAAATTAAGATAGATTAGAGTGTGATAAATATAAAATATGGCATAAATAAAAAATATTACTTATGAGTAGAAAATAGCTGTAAAAAAAAATAGGGAAAATGCAAAAACATTAAGTTATGATTAAGAATAAAATTGAAATATATATTTTAAATAAAAAATAGCATAAGATAGGATTTAAATTAAACTAAAGACACATCTTCATTAAATTGCATATGTGATAAACAAAAGAAAATTAAAATAAATAAATTAAATAATTAATTAACCAATATATTAGACTACAGAAAATAATATAAATACTACACAAAAAATATTAACTTTAGATGATTGCAAAATTAAACTACGGCATGCTCAGAATACTATAGAAAAATATAATATTATATAAATTTATTAATTCAGATTTCTTATGGGAATAAAAAGTGCATATTTTCTCTGCACACATAATTGAACAAACGAACTCATTTTTTTAATTGTGAAGCAATTAAAATGCAATTTATTAACGCAACTATGCAAAATGAGGAAGGTGGAAACTCGATTTCTGCAACAGATTTCGATAAAGCATGAGAAAATGTCATTTTGTGGCATTTTTTTGCACTGTGAAAATGTATCTTAAATTGAAAATTATAATTATAAAGAGGGGCGGGCTGACTGAGTGAGGTGTGATGGGGGATGATGAGGGGGCTGTATGGCAATGGCTGCCTTTATAGAATATGGTAATGAGAAGCGTTTTCCCCATTGACGCTGAATATTGTTGTTTGGCGAGCTCTTAAATATAAAACATTTAACGGCGCAGCCATTGTTGATGCCACAACACAACTCAACTTGACTCGCGCCTCAACTCGACTCATTCGCTTTATTTGTGTGTGGCATGAAAAAAAAGCCACCGACGCAGCTTCCATTCATGGATTCCATTGTGAGTGTGTCTGTGTGTGTGTGTGTTTGGGTATGTCTGTTTGTTTTTTTTCTGTCCATCATCATTTTGGTGTTTTTGTTTTTTTCCATTCAAATAAGTAATGAAGTTCTCTTTTCAGGCAGTGTCTGTGTGTTGTTGCTTTGTTTTGTTGCATTTATTGGATTTTATATTTTTATCGATGCACGTTAAATTTTATTACAATTGTTATGCGCGCATCTTTGCTGCATCGTGGTTTTTATATATTTAATAAATTTAAATCACTTTATATGCGAGTTTTATGTGCGTTAATAATGCGCAACACATCAGGCAAACCCATCGAATCAGCGCCAAGCGGAAATGCGTATTAACTTTTTTGAACCCATAATGGCGCCAAAGGACGAAGAGACAGAAAGACGGACAGACAGACACAAAGTGAATTTATTTGCATATGACTTGAATCAACTATTTAAATTCATAGCCGAATTTGTGTATCGAATATTAAAGCAACTGCAATAAATTTCAATAATAATGCACAAATACTATTTAATTTAATTTTGAAGTGTTAAGCAAGCAGCAAAGTATTAAAGTCTGACAATAGCAAATTTAAAACAATTCTCAATTGGAAATGAATTTGAAGAAAATATATATTTATTGACTTTAAATTCTCTCTTCATTCTCTATTTTTATTTGTGTTGTTTGCTTTCGACTAATTTACAATAAGGCAAGCGGCATTTGGCCCATATTTTGATGGGGGGAAAACCATTTCCATCATTATTCCAGCTGCTACAATTTGCACAAAACACTCAAAAATTCAGTGGATATTGTGAAATTGTGCTTGATAGGAAAGCAGCATTGAATTGCGTTTCGTATTTAGTAGTATTTTATTTTGTGAAATAATGATGCCAAAAATGAAAATAATTGGTATATATTGATGAAACTTAATACGTGGAGAAAAGCTCAATTTACGCATTGCCAACGCTACAAAAATACAACGGAAACAATACCAAAAACAACAACAAATAACGAACAACAAGAAAGTGAAAAAATATTGTTGTTATTCTTTATCAAATTTCCAATTAGACAAAAATTCTAATTTGTTTCCCATTCCATTAGCTTGTTGCTTGCCACCGTGCGGCAATTTGTGTTGCACCCCATTTCGTATACTCTCATTTTTATGAATTATTGCGAGGTAATTATTTTGTGAACAGTTGAAATTCGTATTGAAATGTAATTATGAATATATAGAATATTTTATTTTTATATTTATTTATTTATATGTTATTATTATTTTGATTAAAGTGACTTTATCGAATAAATAATTTAGATATTATATTAAAAGATTATATAGAAATTTGGTTAGTTATGGACTATTTAAAATTTTATACATATATGTTAATTAACTGAATTTCCTCGTATAAAATATAGAATTTAATAATAGCATTTAAGGACTATGCAAATTTTTTATTAATGTTGGTTTACTAGTATATAAAACATAAATTATCTGAAAACTGTTAAATTACCACAAATATGTTAATTTATTGATATTACTCCAAAAATATATATAAAGTTTCTAAAGACTGTTTATATTTTTTGATCTCAATAAAATATTTAAATAAAAACTCTTATATAATTCAGTAATTAAATTCATTTTAATTTTAAACACTGCTTATTTCAGATGACAAATTCTTTAATTGACCAAAAATAATCATTTTTATAGTGTCTTCCATTTGGAGTCTGACACGATTAAATGTTTGATTCAATGTATAAATTGTTTTTCGATTATTGTTTAAATATATTTAATTGCATTGTCACTCATTAATTTATTTTAGTTTAGACTACAGTGTATGTATGTATGTGTATAATAAGTATATATGTACATATATATAATTTTTTCCAGTTACTATTTGTTTAATTTTCTATACACGTAATTGAAATTGCGTATAATTAGTGAATGGCTTTCGCCTCATTTGGTTGGCAAAGCAATATGTACATATTTAAACACACAGTGTGTAGGTGAGAGTGTGCGTGTGTGTGTGTGCGTGTGTGTGTATCTGCATCAATTGGCTGTCTGTTGTTGCTGGTTTTGTCAGAATGTCAACCGCCAAAATGCGTGCGCCTGACACATCCCAGGCCAAATGGCAGCAAATTTGTGCTTCTATCTGTATCTCTGAATATATATATATATATATATATATATATATATATCCGTATCTGTATCTGTGTCTGCTCAGCCTTTGTTTTGTGTTCATTATGTGAAAATGCGCATGTGGCCTGTGGTGGCACATAAATGTCGTATTCAATAATAGACGAGATCCCAGCGCACACATTTTAAAATCGACTTATATTTACGTATTATACACACCCAGCCACACCCACACAAACACACACACACCCACTCAGTCACACACAAGCTTGTATGAACAAAAGCCCAGGAGTTGAGCGCGTGTCACGAACATTTATCTCCTCCCTGACACTGCCACTGCCACAGCCACTGCCACTGCCACCATTTTCTATGCCCTTCTTGTACTACAGAAAATCAACCCGACAATTTCTATGCGCATTTTTCCATTATTTATTATTTCATCAGAGGGTGTTGCGTGTTGACAGCTGCCATTGATTTCGCTTTAGAGACATTGAAAATTAGCCACGTTTCCATTTGATTTGCATTCTGCATAAAAATAATAATGTTGCTCTTTGTTGCCCATCTGCGATACATATTAATAATACATTTATGTTGCGCATAAATTGCGCATACGTCTCGTGTGTTGTCAAAAAACAAAATAAATTTTAATGCAACTGAATTGGTTTGCGACAGGTTGCAACAAATTTTAATGCCATCCAAATTTTAAATATTACACTTTTATTAACACATTTGAATTTGAAGAATTGCGATTATGATGTAATTTACACTCAAGTTTTCAATGATTGGAAAGAGCTCAGTTAGAGATTAATCTGACTTTTAAATTAATCAAAGTGCTTCAGCAAACCAACCTTTTTTAATCTAATCTAAATTCTTAATAAAAATGCTCTCTTACAAAGACGCCTAAAATAAATACCAAAAAGTAGCACATATTGCATTCTTATAAATAGTAAACAAAAAATAACTTTGCAGTCTGACTGTAAAAAATTGCAATTCCCATATTTTCTAAAGCAAATATGAGCTGCTCACATGTGTAGCCAAATACAGGTTGGCCAATATAATATTTTTAAATATCTGTGAACATTTTGATTATAATTTTGGCAACGTTTGTTTTGGGAGTTAAAGACGTTTTTAACGCGCAACTAAATTTGCTGACTGCAGCTTCAAAATAGCAATGGTTGTTTGCATAATTCTCATATTTCTACTCAAATAAATAAATATAACTGAAAACCCTCAAGCAACAATTTGCTGTTACAATTCATGAAAGTTACTTCTTTGTGCCTTGATAATTAAATACCACACAATGTAAAATAATATTCAAAATATTTAATTTCTCTTTTCAGCGCTCAAATTGTTGGAAAATATATACAAATGTATATGAAAAAATAGCAACTATCAAAATATATAAAAGCAATTTAATTAAACCTCAAAAGAATTCGCTTGATTAAAATTGTTTGCCACGCTGCAATCTGCAATCTGCATTCTGCTGGCTGCAACCGAAATACCAAAAATTAATATTTATTATAGCAACTTGGAGTGTGAGCCATGAAAACTCATCCACTTCGCACAACTGTGTCAAACTAATGGAAAACGCATTAATAAAATCATGTTTAAATATGCCAACAAGTTTGATGAAGCCGAAAACGGGACAACAGGCAAGGCAAAGTTGCCACAACTGTAGCCTCAAAATCCAGAAGTTAAGGTATGTAACCAATTTTAATGCCAGATATAATTGTATATACATAAAAAAAAAAAAACACAAATACATATATAAATTCATATAAAGAATATTTTGATAAAATTAAATTTAGTGCAGGGGATAGGGGAGAGGGGGCAAAGCTGTGAATTGAATAAGAGTAAAAAGCTTTTCTGCACATTCAAAATATTTGGATAACAATGACGACAAGAGGGACACTGTTGATGAAACAAAAATATTGCCCACAATTTGTTAGGAACTCACCATCGACCCACCATTCGCCCTGTCCCCCCCCCCTCCCCCCACGAACATTTGTGGCTACTTGTTTATCTTCGGGGCAGAGACAAATCGTAGGAAAGGGGAGAGAGAAAGTCTCGGTGTGTGCGTGTGTACGGGGGGGGGTGAAGATTTTTCAATAGAGCAGAGCGACGGACAGCCAGACGACGCATAAACAAATAATAAAAGTGGAAGTCAGCCAGTGTCCGCGGCCCTGGCAACGACCTTTGTAGCGGCTAATTTATCAATGCGCGGCACGAAAGAAAGCCAAAAACGCCAGTGGGCTCCCCAAGGACACCCTCCCCTTAGCCTTTTCCAGACCCAAAAAACAACTGCCCGAAACATATGGCCGCAAAGACATTCAAATCTTAGCAATGGACGACCAACCAAAAAAAAATAATAACAAATTAAAGTTGTTCCAAGCACTTTAAAATGCCGCCAACAACAAATCGAGTCAATCAACCAAAAAAAAGAGAAAGAAAAAAAGAAAGAAACTGAAGGAAAGCGAACGAGCTGAGTGGTTCGGTTTTTGGGTGTTGGTTGAGTGTTCAATTTTTACAAGATTTACCTGACCGGCATAAGTAATCAGGCTTCCAAATAACGCTCCAATCGAATTCTAAACTGTCGTCTAAAAACGATTTGGACACAATGCTTCAAGCTCAAAAAAAAGAACATAAGCCAAAATACAAAAAAAAAAAAAAAAAAAAAAGAAGTGCACAAAATCAAGCCAAGGGAAAGGTAAAGGCAAAAAGTCATCAATCGGCTGAACCACATTAAAAACTACCTATGTGGGTGTGTTCCAGAAATCAATTTCAGTGTTTTTTCCTGTGATTTTATGCCAAACAAGCAACTGGCCAAATTGAAGCCTTCTTAGCTGTCTTTTAAAATAATCTCAGTTCTTGCTAGTAAAATTATTACTTTTAATATGAATTAGTATTTAGTTTTTATTCAATTTTAAAGTTAACAAAAATTATTGTATATTTTTTATACATTTTAGAATCTGAGTTCTTGCTAGTAAAATTATCACTTTTAATATGAATTAGTATTTAATTTTTATTCAGTCTTAAAGTTAAAAAAAATTATAGTAGATTTATTTTATGTTTTATTTGAGTTCTGATTGTGTTTTTTTTTTTTGTTTTTTCTAAACCATTAAATAATTTTTGAACTATTATTAATTTATTTTAAAAAATTTAATTCATATTTAATAACACATAATCTGTCAATTTACAATCATGGTATTTTTTAAACGTCTTTCTCATTTTTTGGAGTAGATCAATGTAAGTTACTATGAACATACACATGCACACACATTCGCACACACATGAATTACAGTATATATAAAACTCAAGTGATGGCAACATCAACTTAAAGCAGCTGCAAAGGAGTAGCCAAAAAAAAAAATAGTAGGCAACACACAGCTTCGGGTTGTGTCAAAGGGGTGTTGGAATTTTGGGAGCACATGCGTAAAGCTGTCATCAATGAAATCGATTAAGTTCGCAGTTGCCGCCGCACACTTTACAGACACGGCAAGGCGAGGCGAGGCGAGGCGAGGCAACTCATTAAAAAGCATTAAACGACAGGAGCGGAAGTCATTCGACTATCAGACGGAGACACGCTTCCGATTTGCGCTTCAGATTTACGGGGCGAAAGTGCGTTGAGCGTGGCAACAGCGCCAGTCGTTGGTGTCCTTGAGTTTGTTTCTGTTTCTTTTTGCCACATATTTATTTCTTTTTTTTTCTGTTGTCCCCATGAAAGGGGGATGGAAATGTGGGTGGTGGCGGTGGCAAAAAGATTGTCACCGGGCCAATTGCTGGGAACGACAACTTCAAATGATTTATCGCCAGATAGTTGAGTTCAAAAGCGAAACGCAAAGGAGCGAAGCCAACTTTGGCTGGGCGCACAAATATTTATTTATAAAATTGTTATCCTCGCCAGACTTCTTTAATACAACACCCCCGCCCGTCCGTCCGTCCATCCGTGCGTCTGTCCCGTTCACTTTGTTTTGCTACAGCTTTTGCCACCGATTCTTCTTCGATGGAAGTCCTTGCCGCGTGCCTTGCCTTGCTCATTGCCAGGCATTCGCTCATTTTCAAATCGGATTTTATCAACTGAATGCCATTCTTGTGCAAATATCTTATCTCCCGTTCGCGCACAGGATAATGGCAGCTTTTCCTTAGACCCTCCCCACTCTCCAGCTTTACCTCTATTTCCCCAGTTCATCCACATCTCTCTCATTCTCTCTCTTATTCTCTTTGTCTTTCTCCGTTCCGCCCTGTTGAGCGGCGCTGAGCTCAGTTCAGACCCCTCTTGGCCCCTGGTTCTTGCAGCTTTGTATGGCTTTGGAATTATTTTGAAAGCGGAAATTGATTTTCGTTTCTTATTGTGCGCGACTTTTGTGTTGCTCTGCTGATTTCTTTCTTTCATTCATTTCATTTCGTTTCATTTCATTTCATTCACTCATTTGCCTCATCCGCCATTGCATCCATATCGATACTTGTTTAACTTGCATATAAACAAATATATAACCAAATATATATTCGAGCCAGGCTTATTTTGATGCGTTGAGAAACTTCATTTTTGATTGCCTTAATTCAAGCATACATTTACTATTTGAAGGCTAATTGTAATATATATTAATTTATATTAAATAATTGTATATATAAAAATAAACATATACTTGAATTTATAAACATATTTAACATGCATATAAACAAATATACATTTGAGCCAGTCTTATTTTGTTGCGTTGAGAAACTTCATTTATGATTGCCTTATTTCAAGCCAACTTTTATTGAATAATTGAATACATAAAAATAAATATTACTTGAATTTATAAATGTGTTTCCATGTTTTGCATTATGAAAATTAGTTTGTTTTGAAACACATTTGAAAAATATTCAATAATTGTTATTCATTATTGCTATATTAAATAATTCCATACATAAAAGTAATTATTACTTCAATTTATAAACATATTTAAATGCATATAAACAAATATATAAAAATTTGAGCCTGGTTTATTTTAAGCCTATATTTACTATTTGAAGGATAATTTTAATATATAAATAAATTTATATTAAATAATTTAATACATTGAAAAATGTTCAATAATTAATATTATTTATTGTTCAATCTTATCTTAAACTATTTGAACGGAAATTTCAAATGTAACTCAACTCAAATATCATGCAAAAGAAATGCTACATTTTTATTGCAATCATTTTTGCTGCCTTAAAGTGAATGTAAAAAAAAAAAAATCAACGAGGCTTTGATCTGACCCACTTTATGCACATTTATTTTCACTGAACCTAGGCCTGACCTGCCCATTCCTAGGGACAACACGTATATGTCGTACTCGGGGTCGGGGATAGGGGGGACGTGGGTACGGGTGTCTTAGGGTCGTGTTCAGTCGCGTCTGACATTATGAATGATCAGCATAAATTTCGCGGACTCTCACGAGTTGCAGCTGCTGCTGCTGCTGCTGTTGCAAAGAAAAGGAAAAAAAAAATGTGGCATAGAAGAGATAACCAGGAGAACAAACTGAAGGACGGCTCAGAAATTCATTTCATTTCATTTCCTTTGTACGTGAGTGAAATTTTTATGCAATTTTCTCTAATATTTCTCTCAGTTCAGACCGAAAATGTTCATGACACTGCAAACAATTTGCTGACTCAAGTTAATATGCCAAATGCAAGTGTGTTAAGCAATTTTACAAAGACTTTGAGCTGTTAACAATTTTTAGCAAATAACTGAATGTGCAACATTGTTGTAAGTTCACAAAATGAGTAAACTGCAATTATGTTAACTTGGCCATAAAGTGTAATATTTCTTTATGAACTTGCAGATTAACTGGCAGTTGACTGCAAGTTATCCCAACTGCAAGTTGATACTTATATTTTATAATCAAAGTGTTAAATAAACAAAGATCTCTTTTCACGCACTTTACACAGAGTATTAAAAATACCAATAAAAACATTAACTTCCAAAAATACAATGGAGCAAATTCTTTAGCCACTTGAGAATGCCTTGTCGAATAATTTGGCACCAAAATTTGGAGAGAGCAAATACCAAAAACTAAATTCAGTTTACATAATATAGCTCATAAAATGTTTTTCACCCTCGACCCGACAGACCAGCAGACCGACAGACCGACAGACAGACCTTGGCATAAAACTAGGCCACACTTGAATGCGCCTTGAAGCACAATTTAAGCATAAACAATAAAGAAAAGCGACGAACTCGAAGTGGAAATAAAAGTTGAAACTCGAAACATTTACATATGAAACGAAACCGCCCACTCAACACGAACAGACAAAATTGTGGCAAAGCATTTTGGTTTTGTTGCGGCGGCGGCGGCGGCGGGGTAAGGCGGGTTGGTGGCCTGAAAATTGGATACAAGCGGTGGTTGAGGAGACAGCAGACTAAACAGCACTAAATTAATTCTGCACAATTTGCATTAAAATATGCAAATAAAAAGTGAAAGAAGCAACGGAAACGCGCAAAAATAAAAGCGATGGCAACGTTTAAGCCAAAAACTAAGCGCACAGCCCAGAATCAGAGTTTTGGTAAGGAGTTGGCCACGAAGCGAAAGACATATTCCCAGCCGTAAGCGTTAAGCATATGTGTGGCTGACTAAGCCTGCCAGACAATCGATGGGCTCCACGAGCCTTTCAAATTTCAAGTGTGCCCCGTTATGGCTTTAATGTCAGTAAAAAAAAAAGTATAACAAAAATATTTAAAAAAAAGAAAAATAAAATAACAACGATGCCACAAGAGGTTTTTGAGGCAGACCTTCACTCAGTTCGACTATCGGGTCTGGTTAGCCTGCCGTTTCGATTATGAAAGTGCTGCAGCCCCCCTTTGCACCACCCCCCCATCCACTTATGAGCTCACCTAACCAAACGTTGCATGTGAAAGAACAAGCAGAAATAAGAATTTCCACATTGGAGAATATTATGCCCGAGGCGCAACAACAGAAATTCAGCTGGTTGCAAATTTGATTGTTCTTGGAGCCGTCGCGCCGCCAAGAAAACGTGGCTCTGCCAGAAATCCAACGCAGCGTGCAGCACGAGTGGGTGTGGTTGTGAATGTGGGCGCTGGCGTTGCTGTTCGCGTCGGCATCCAATGAAGCATGAAACTTTAGCGCACTTGCAACAGTTATTTATTTTTCTTTTTTTGCAACCTATTCTGTGGCATGCCAGTTCGCTCAGCCAGTGTGCTACGTCTTGAGAACAATAGCAATTTATTTAAGTTTACTAGTTTTTAATTATTTAATTAACATAAGCTAGTAAATAATAATAAAAAAAAAGTGTTTTGTTTATGGATATATTAAATTTTTATAATTAATGAAATTCATATTTTTACATTTAACCATATTAATTTAATATTTATATACATAATTTATTTAAATTATCAAAATGTACATAAAAACTAAAATATTTTAGCTTCAAATCTAAATAAAATTGTTAGGGAACAAAATGTTTTGTTTTACAGGGTATCTTCTAGTCGAGTTGAGACTCATCTACAGAACTCTTACTAGTTTTATATTTCTTCACTTGCGTTTCCTGTTCGCTTTTTTCCGGCGCGCACTGTGCAAAAATATGTTAGCTTCGAGTTTAGTAATCTGCATTGACTGTGATGGTATACACACACACACACTCACACACACACAAACAATGTGTGTGTGTGTTGCAATGCAGAAAAATGCGTATATATTGAAATGCTTAAAGTACTCTGTGCAACGAGCTGGTGAAAATGCAGCAAGCAGCGAGCAGAGAGCAACGAGCTGCCTGCAAATTTTCAGCTACTTTCTGGAAATGGCATTTTTACTAAGATATTTGTTCTCCAAACTAAGCAACTAAAATATACAATTTACGAAAACAACAGTTTGAATGTTTCAATCCAATGGTAAAATGAGAAAACATTTTGTAAATGTTATGATTTGATAAGAAGTCATTTCTTTGACTATTTCTAGGTAGTTTAGAGTTAAGTTATGTTCTGATCCATTTCATATTAATATTGTATGATTCATTTGAAATCGATTTGTTACATAAGTGTTTTTGAGTTATAATTTAAGTTTAATTTAATTGCTGCTTTTCAAATTATATAGTTTAGACTATTAGGTAAAGGTTTCATTGCAAATATGTTTAAAAAAAATATAATAAAAATTAATGAGCTAAAATATTGTAAAGAACTTTAATTGCAAGTTTTTCTGAGCTTCAGCTGATATTAATTTTAGGTGATTCCTTATAAAAAAAAAATCAGTTGAAATTTTAATTAATTTTCAGCTTTAAAACTTTGCCTAAAAAGGCTTCTTGCATAGCCAATGTTTTATAAGAGAAACACTAAAAACAAATTGTTCCATTTGAATACCTTTTTTAGCCAGCCTCCGTCAATTAAACTTTATGTTAACTGTTATCTCAGTTTAGTTTCTCGCCTGTATTATTTGTGGTATCTGTGATATATAAAACAATCCAAAGACGTTGAGCACTTTATGGGCCTTTTAATAACATACGTGTAGACTACTTAGCGTAAATGTATGGCCAAGAGGCCTAAGGCAATGCACCCATTAGGCCAACCGGTAAATGAGCATTGTAACAATTCATAAAAACTACCCAAAATGGCAGTTTCATGCGCAACAACAGCCATGCATAAGTAGACGCATAGCCGGACTTGCCACAAGAGCCTGCCACCCGTTGATAGAAGCACTTACGAGGCGCCAATGTAATGGCAGCGTGGCTTGGCCAATAGTGAAAACGTGTTTACGCTTTTATTATGTAAAAGAAGTTAGCCAGAAGCAGCCATAAAAGCCAGCCAATTTCAGCTAACAACTCTAGCACTCAGCTCCGACTCCAACTGCGGCTTTTACAAATCTCCGCCGGACACTCACACGCGGCTTAATGTATGCAAAATAATTGTAAGCATTAAATATGCTCGGTTTGGTTAAGTTTGTATTTACCCTATGCCAAACTGAATAAAAAAAATAAAATTTATTTATTCTATTCTGTGGTATTCTAAAGAAACATATTATAAACTTGGAAAACTCAACCTGATAAATAAATTTTATTTTATTTTAAACTTAGAGAATTCAAGCTGATAAAAAACTTAATTGTCAGATCTAAAATATTATAGTGCATGAAGAACTTAATTCAGTTTTGATAAATATAATTAAATAAAAATCTCTAAATTAGTTTAAAATATATTAACTTATTAGCAGATTTATTTGAAATCTAATCTTTTTATATGTTTAGACTTTTGCTTAACTCTTTTTAGCATTAACCCAAATCGTTTTCACAAACAATCCGATTTCATACGCAAATGTTAAGTAAACTAAAAAAGCCGCCTTTTGCAGGGAGGCATCATTACTCATTATGCATACTTATGCAACTCAGCAAGGATACTGGGATACTGGGTATCCTTGCCGCATTATTACTTGTTTGCTTTTATGAACTCTTTGGGCATGCGGTTTTGCATTTTCAACAAGAAACAATTAAGAAAAACAGAAAATGAGGCGCGTATCATAAAAATGAAAATTATGCAAATGCAAATTGTAAGGCAACAAAACGCCGCACAATATGCAAGCATTTACAAATTTAAAAAAAAAAAAAAAGAAAACCAAAAAAAAAAACAATAAAAAAAATTAAATGCAAACGACTTTTGCTTTAGCTATTGTTTGCACTTATTTGCCTATTCAGTGTATGCAAATCCCATAAAAACTCATTTTGAGCCAATTGAGCACATTGTTTTTGTAGCTGGTTGTTGTTGTTGCCTGCCTGCCTGAAAATCAACAGCAGAAATTAACTTTGTTGCCGTCTTCGCCCTTGCAACACTGCCACATTAATTAACTAAAAAAAAAATTTATTACATTTCTGTTGATGTTGTTAGTTAAATTGAGAATGAAAATCAAAATGAAAATGAAAATACGTACAACAAAAATGCGTTCATTTGTAAAAATTGCTCAACGTTGCACAAACAACGTTGCAACAACAACAACAACAACAACAACTGGCAACTAGGAAGCGCACGCAATGTTAATACAAAACTGAACTGCAGGGCAATGGGTGATGCACACAATACACCCAAAACATCCATAATCCACATACACACATCCACACATCAAACCCACCCTTTCACCGCCCCCGCATCCCCTTCATCAAACCCATTACACACATATACTGTGTGTAGTGTTGGTTTTTAATTTTATAGCCAAACAACAAAATGCTTACAGATTTCGCTGTGAGCTCTCAATTTTTATTTAAAATCAATTCCCAACACTGCGTATCTGCTTGCAACCAATGTGCTATAATCCCGTTGAGTTTGTGGCTTCGCAATTTAAGAAAAAACACACACACACACATTGGAATTGTGGGCCACAAAACCGTTGAACTATTGCAATTTTAAGCCCCAAGAATGGGTTTGCTGAAGTCCAGTTGAGAGAAACTCCATTTAAGCCAAAACAGATATCAATTTTGGTATTTACATTCTCGCTCCAAATCGAGTAATTTCAGACAAGAATTGTTAAAGAAACTTACTCGTAATTAAGTGTGCAAATTCCGAGTTCTACACTGACATAAATAAGGGTGTTATTTGTACCATTTTTGAATTTTCGCAGTACAAAAAATAAACTGAAAACTTAAAAAACTTACCTGATGCACAAGTCATATTTTTCGATTTTTAATGCTGCTCCAAATTTGTAATATCAAAAGCCAAAAACCAAAAATTAAACTCTCTTTTGAGAAGGCAGCCAAGTCAAGCCAAGGGATTTGCTGCCAGCTAAGCCAACTTCTACTTGCCACAACAAGAACAATATAAAAAGCAAGAGCAGCAGGCGGAGCAGGCGGAGCAGCAGCAGAAGGGGGACGGCTGAGGAAGAACAGGCAGTTTTTAAGTAAGCAGGCAACTATTTTCGAAGAAATACCCGTACAAATTTTCACAATTAATATGCACTTCCTGTGCAGACGACTTGCAAACCATTTTCTGAGTGCAGCCAGGCAACAAGACTTGCAACAACAACAACAACAATAGCAGCTAACAATGCAGTGGGCGGTGTGGATGGCTTTCTGGCATTCTTTAGAGCCCACACACATACACACACACACACACACAAAACCTGCTCCTATTCACATGTGAGTTCATTGCTGCCATTAATGAATACGTGTGCAGCAATAAAGCCATTTTTTATGTGCAAAAGTCACGTGAGAAACAATTTAGTACAGTTAAGTCACATGATGGTCTCAAAAGGCAATGGGGCATGCCACTAACGGGGAGGTGTTGGAGTGGTTGGGGCGGGGGGTAAAGATGCCAACGAAGACGAGACCGGTGCAACTTTGTGCCTGGCACAGTCAAAAGAAACCCAACTTTATTTTAACATAAATATTTCACATATGCAAGTGTGTGTTGTGTGTGTGTTGTGTGTGTGTGTGTGTGTTGTGTGTGCACCAGCCAAAATAGAAATCCCAGCTAAAAAGTGAAAATATCTCAGCCACATGCACAGATTAAAACTGACGGCATTTTGTGAGCTAGTGGCTGAATTAATTTTTTACCGTTTATCAACTAGGCAAATTGAAATCGTGTTGCTTGCACACACACACACTTGCCTAGAGACACACTCTGAGTGTATGTGTGTGTGTATTTAAGTGTGTGCCATTCCTAACCCACTTCTTTTTTTTCTTCACTTAAAATTGATGTGTGCACTCGACTCGGCGCAGTCAGAAACAACTTTTTGGGCCACTTTGTTGCCGCTTTTCCAGTGTTAAGCAAAATGCATGGCAATGGCCAAAGGGAAAGTTTTGGGCCTGTTCCACCAGCAATGACTTTTGACAAGTACAATTTCTTCTTCGACTTTCACAGTTTCTGGCAGCACATCAACTAATTGATTTTCCAGTGGAGCTGCAACTGCCAAAACTTTGGTATTATTTCTGACACTAGAAAATGCTAATTTGCTAATATATATTTAATTAGAAATATTTGTGCAGTTGCATATAAAATATTTGAAAATAGTTCTTAGATTTAAAGTTCGAATTTTTATTAGTCTCTTGGCAGGTGAACGAGTATAATTTTTATGACATTTGCCAGAAAAAATTCCAATATCTTAGTTAAACACACAGAAGGAAATCTTGCATTCCTTAGTTAAATACAAAAATTATATTTTCATATTAAGGCAATTCCCTTTTTTAAGCATCTTTCAACCAGTTAATATCATTTTTCATATCCTTTTTTCAGCGCATACAAAAGTCTTGCATTAAATACTTTAATTATGCTTTTTTGGTATTCATTGCAATTATTTTCGTTTCATATTGCGATGGCAATTTCAATAACTTTCCTTATTTGCCACAACAATTTAATGGAAAGTAAAGACAAAGGATAAACAAAAAATAAAAGTAGAAGAAAAAGAAATCTGAAACCAGCTCAGAGCCATTTTGCAATTGTGTAATATGGCTGGAATGGCTTAAAGCCGCTTGCTGTTAGCCGGGTTGATATTTAAAATGATGGAAGTAAATTGAGTGTGGATAAAACATGAAGTGAAATAACATGTTATTGCACTTTTCCTTAAATGAATTCCATGCTCTTTGGCATCAGCTTTCAACCGAATTCGATGCACTCATCACACCATCTGCCGCATGCGACATGCCACATGCCGCATGCCACATCTCTCGCTTCCACTCGCACAGATAATAATTACCAGACGCTGATAAAGTCGACGCATTTGTGGTCGCCTTTCACACAGAGAGACATCCTGTTGTCCTGACCCATTTCGCAGTGATTAAAAAAGAAATGCAATTTAAGACCACCAAAATAATTAAAAAATAAAATACAAAAAAAACACACACACACACACAGAGAGAGTCACCCACAGCTATATGTCTATAATTGCATTCATTGTAGGCCTTAACCCATCAAATCAAAGGCAGCTCTGATCTTGCCTGCAACTGTGGCAACTGCCACCTCCAGTTGCAAGCTGCCTGTTGCCGGTTGCCTGTTGTCTGCTCTCTGTTGTCTTCCACAGTGCATCCCCCCCACCGTGCAGCTTTAAACGGCGTTGCGGTTAATGAAATTGTCTCGTCTCGACTGTCGGCTGTCCACAGACATATCAGTTGATGCCACGACAGTGTGGCAACATTGCATGCCCGTCTTGGTTGCCATCCCTGTCTGCGGCACCTGACGTACTTTTGAAGCGCAAAAGCCAAAAACGTTTATGCCACATTGCACTGGACTAAGCAAAGTCAAAGGCGTCAGGCGTCAGGCTTCTTCATGGCCCTCATTGTTGCATGTCCGACATGCTCCCTTTGTAATTGCAGTTTGTGCAACACACGCGTCACAATGTGACATGGTCTGCCATCAGATATTACAGCTCAAAAGCAAAGTTCAACTTTAAGCAATGTGTTAAATAAAAATGCAAATAATTTAACATTATTTTAGCTAAAAAATTAATCGCACAATTACCAAGTAAATCGTAAAAAAAAGCCTGCAAATTTAATGTCTTCAGCAAAGGTTCATCTTTGCACTTGAAGTGCAACTTTCGCCTTCTTTAATGTGTCTCTGTGTGAGGGAGGGGGGTGGCAAAGTGGGTGGCATAGCTGTGGCAAGCTTAGGCTCTTCGGTTCTTGGGCTGGTCGTAAAAAACATTTGCGCAATGTCAACAAATTTGCGCGCTTATTAGATTTTCGTGGTTGCACACAATTTCGCCAACTAAGAACGCCGCAGAAAGATAAACTGCAACTGCAGCAGCAGCAGCAGCAGCAGCAGCGGCGGCGGCAAAATATGAATAAAATAGCAAAAACTTTTGCGAAACGGAAGTGCATGCTGCGTTTTGGCTTCGGTTGACCAGCAGCAACGCCCACTGGTATTCGCACACACACACACACACACACCGCATACACACCACGCCCACTAACCATAACCACGCCCACATTTCCAACGGTCACGGTCGCCGCTTCTGCTAATGAGTTTTGTTGTCAGTTCTTTGCTGGCCCATGCACAAATTGGGCAACGGCTGCTGCGACCTTTTCCCTGCCCCCCCCCCCCCCCAAACTTCCTTCCACACCCTCTCCAACACCTCGGGGCATCTGCGTTTTACATGAATTGCATGAGAAATTTTTGCGCACAATTTTTCTCTGAGTTGGTGTGTGTGTGTGTTTGTGTGTGTGGTAAGTTAATATTTGCTGCATAAATTCCAACGCTTTGGAATTTGCTGTGCTTCGTTTTGTTCCTTTTGCGCTTTTGTCGTGGTATGTTTTTTTTTTTTTTTTTGTTGTGCACAAATTAGGAAAATGCAGACATACTCATTTACCCCAACCCCTCCCACAACCACAACAACAACAGCACAGCAGCATGGTCACTCTAATCAAGGCAGCATGCAAAATATTATTAATTATATTCTGCATTTTCAAGCTTTGCATTTCTGCCTTGGGAATTTTCTTTGAATCTGAATTTGTGCAGACATTCGCTAATTTGTTTTTCAGCACACATTTTATTTGTTTGCATTTTTAATGCTGATATTAAAAACAAGAATTTGCTTAAGCTAACAACAAATTAATTTAGCTTAGCTACTTCTTTTATTATTGGGATTATTGGCTTTATCGGCTTTAAAATAATATTGCTCGACATTGTTAAAGTTAGCGAAGAGCGTATACAATTTCTGCACACACACACAGCCACAACCAAACTGCTCTAATTAGTAATCCCAACAGCCCAAAAGCCGCACTCAAACACGCTAAAAGCCGTGAATAGTCCAAACATGTTTTAATACAAATAAGAGCAGCAAAACGCTTTTTGTATTTTGAAGTTTACCAAAAACTGCAAACAAAAATGCTGAAAATTATCCGCTTATATCGTAACCAAACCAATTCCCTACGTATGTGTGTGTGTGTGTGTGCGTTTGTGTCTGCTGCGTTTGCAAAACAAACACAAATGCGATGCGCACACAAATATGACACTGAATTGTTTTGCTCGCGGACGACAGAAACAATTCAAATGCAATTGTTTTGAAATGTACAGCAATACAGAGCGGCAAAGGGAGAGTGAGCTAAAGAGAGAGTGAAAGAGTGAGAAAGAGCGAGTGAACGAGCGACAGTTTCAAATTGCATTTCACACATTTACGGTAACCAAAAACCCAACACAGCTCTACTCAATATACGCACCCGCCACCGCCACCTCCCACGACACTATAACTGTCATTTTTATGGCTGGCAAATGCAAACAACGAATTCGATGAGCTGCACTTTGCATTTACATTGTAAATTTGTGAGTGATTTTTATTGTTTTTGCGCCGTCGTCCTCATAAATTGGTGGACATTTTGTGTGTGTGGCTGTGAATAGAGCTAATGACCTGTACAAAAATAAAACAGTAGCACGCAGAAAAAAATAAATACATTTACACATATTAGTTAGGGTTATAAATTGGAGATTTCTGTACTGCGATTTATTGTGCACTTCTTCTGATCAAATAGCTTCTGCACGAATCTTTGTTGGGTTACAGGCTTCTTTAAGGAGAGTTGAGGACTCCTTCCCACCTTTATAATGATCATAACGCTAATCATTAAGTTGATGATCATTATTATTACAAATTGTGGTTTCTCCACTGCCAGCTATTATTCTATCTATAAATAGACACATACCAATATGGATTTATATTTTTATTTGTTTTAAACAATTTTAGCTTTCAGCAAATACTTTATTTGTTTTCAAATAGCATTAGCTATGTACATATTTAAATTATTTGCCGGTGTGTGTGTGCACATTTCATTTAAATATTCCAAGCGAATATATATATGAGTAAATCCCGTATACAACACACACACACACACACATATATATATATATATATATAGATATATGTGTGTGTTTGTATACCGGATTTAGTTACAGACACATTTACATTTGCACTACAGTAAAGTTGGCATACTAAAGTTCATCGGATTTGTATGCTGCTCTTTTAAAGTATTTTGGTATTTCTGCTGTAAATAATTCTCCCACAGCAATTGATAATTGATGTCACCAATGCTTAACTGCACTTCTCCTTGAGACTGTTGCAACTTGATGTCCGCAAAGGCGATGCGATGACTATAGAGTAGGGGCAAGATAAGTGAAATTGCCTTACGGGTGTCACTCGGCCGTGAGGTCAACAAAACGTAAACATAACCCATTGGAAATATGGCCACTTTGAAGTTATCGTTGGGGAGCTTGTACACCAGATATGGATGCGTTTCGGGATTATAAATACAATCGAAAATATTTGCCTTATAAATCCCAACCAGATCAATTGCAAATGGCATAGAAAATGTGGCATTTACCACACTATAGGTGACCTGCTGCCGCAACGTTGTAAAGCCTATAGTCTCGATGACATCCATGAGTTTATTTGCTCCGAATAGGGCAGCGTCATGACAAAGCCCTTGAGAGGAGACGTAACCACTTTGGTAAACTTTTACGCAGCATGGAGGATTCGAGAAGCGCAAAGTGAGAGCCGATGATTTGTTGGGCTCGTAGTGCGTGTTCGACAAAATATACTTTATATCCTTCAGATCCAGCGAGCAACCAACATTCATGTTGTACACGAAGGGTCTGCGGATCATATATATATATATATGTTAGTTATATCTAATATTTCAGCTCCGACTTACCGATATAGCATGTGCAAATATTTCTCGATAGCACCAAGGTTGGTGACATCCTTATAAATATTCATCACATCAGAATCAGTTATAACGGTTATAATATTCAGATCATTACGTATTGATTTCTTTGCAATTCGCTTGTTCATTTTGCTCAACCTTTGTAAAGTTTTTCGATATTTATGGCAATGCTCCGGCTTCCTCAGTTTAACATTCACCAATTTCTCAAATGACAATTTGTTTTTTTCCAGTTTGTGCTCAGTGTGACCAAATCTTGGATGGAACATGTGTTTGGTGTTTCTGAAAAGAATTGATAAACTAAATCGCTGTCTATCGAATGTAATCGAAGAGGAAGAGACTTCGATCAACATAATACTGATATCGATGTATATGATGATATATGACTAAAAGTGTCCGTTTTAGCACTTAAAATCAAGCACCCAAAAAATCAAATTTATATATTTATAATCGAAATCAACTGTTTGTTATTCCTACGCGTAAAAAACATTACAAATTAAAAACATTGTTATCGAAACTTAACAGTGATTCGATAATTGTTCTTTATAGTTGGGAACTAGCTCACAACTCCAATTCTACACTTATGATCAGATCAAATTGAAAACTGCTCTAAGATTTGCAGCTAATCCACAACTTAACGCAAAAGTTACTCTTTGACTTATATGTAAATTTAACGCTCATTTCTATGTAAATTGGTAGTATGTTAGCGCCGCTATAATCGACAAAAAGAACGCCCAAAGTAAGCCAAAAACTTTTGAAAAACTAACCAATGCCGCTGCTGCCGTCGAAACCAAACAATCAAAATATCATTTAAATTCAAATCGCAAAAATTGCATAATTGAAACGCCATTGAAGTCCATTAATAACTTTATTATGCAACCAACGAATTGCAAACACACTCACACACACACACACACACACACAGAGCACTCAAGGGGCGGGGCAGGTGGCTGACGTTAGCTCATCAAACCCGAAAAACCACTTTGCTCAACTCTTTTCAAAGTGCATACATCATCAACGCTAAGCCAAAAAAAAAAAAAAAAAAAAAAGTGCCTCAAAAGTATGATGATGGGATGGGATGGGATGGGATGGGATGGGATGGGTGGGTGGTTGATTGTATCCTGCAAGGTGGTTGGGTGTGTTGGCTGATGAAAACTTTTGTGCAATGTTGATTTTTCCGCAAGACTCGGTTTTTTTCGCTGCCACCGCTGGACGTCGAGACGGTTGAGGCGGTCGAAGTTGGTGGCATTTGTGCGGAGTTGGGTTGCCCCAAAGCACTTTGCAACAATAACCCACACATCTCAGGCAAAAGTCTTTCAATAATAAAAATATTGAGACACAATAAGATGAAAACAAAAACCGAGAAGGAACAGTGAAATGCCGAGTGAAAGGGCACAGCAGCAGAAGGACTAACTAAGCGGCAAGGATCAATGCAAATGCAATTTAAAAATGCCAAATCCAAATTGCAAATTGCAAATACCACAAACATTTCCAGCGTTACTTTAACTCAATGTGAAGCTTGCTTTTAACTAAAGTTTGATATACGTTTTGAATGTCTGTGCCAAATCAGCTTCACAAACTGGCAATTTAGCTCTGTGTCTGTCTGATATGTAATTTAGTTAAATTTAATCTTTTTTTGAACGTTGCAAGTGATCGAATTATCTGCGAAAACTCGTCCTACTTTTTTTTATCATCAGATATATTTAAATCGCAATCAAGCAAAAGTGCATTTAAAAAGTGCCAATTTTTAATCGCCTTAAATAAAAGCTTTCACACCTCAAGTCCCTCGTCTGCCACGCCCCCATTGTGCCTTAATAATGTTTGTTGTTGCCCTGTTGGCTTTCGGCGTTAATGTTGTTGTTGTCGCTGCTGACGACAAACACAACAATGGAATCAAAGCCGTTTAATGGCTTTTGTGTGTAAAATGAATGAATGCGACTATGTTTCCGGCTTTCATTTGCGGCATCATTTGCTTTGTGCCACCAAAAAGGAACCGCTCCCAACTCCTGCACATGCAACAAACCATTAGCTTTTACAGGTTAAGGGGCAAGCAGCGGTTGTTGTTGTTGTTGCAAGTGTGTTGTTGCAACACACACTCATTCAATAGGTAGAAACAGTTGCATGTACTAATCGATAAAAAGGGATGCTGGTAACACACAGCACCACCCTCCCCCCCTTGAAGGATGCTGCATGTGGCTACAAGTACAACGCCAGTGGCATTATTGGTTTCTTGTTACAACAGGCAAATGCAAGTTGCGAACTTGCCACAACGTTGCTGCCACCAGCATAATGCTGGGCATGTGTGTTAGTTTCTAAGAATGACAATTAAATGAATGTGCGTCTGATATGCACTGAAAGTCTTCAATTTTCTACAATTTCCAGTCACATTTAAGTCTGTAGCAAAAACTACAAAAATATTTGATAAAAATTTAAAAATATTCATTTTTTTTTATTAAATACAGTTTTGCAGCTACTGAATAGATTAAAATTTCAGTTTGTGCTACTTACATTAAAGTTATTTTAATTTAAATTTAAGTGGAAAACAAAAGCAGAAATCAACTTTTGCGTAGCGCAAAATCAACTATTAAACTCAAACTCAGCCCTCAAAATGAATCCAATTTGAAGTGTATTTTTGTGGAATCAAATTTGAAAGACGTTAAAGAAATACTCACATTCACAGAAGATAAACAAAATTGTGTTATCTTCAAACCTTAGCTTAAATCTGATAAAAGTTTGTTAAAATTAAACTTCAGTTACATTTTTTTATATCTTTTTTTTTATCTAATTTCATTGTTTATGTTTGATGCATAGTAAAAATTAAAAAGTCCGCAGAAACTAAAAAAGAATTAAAAAAAATAACAAAGTACGATATTATTTTGCCTTAATATTGTGGCATTAAGAATATATATAATTATTTTTTTAAATAAATCTTAAACGAAAAATCGAAAATAAATCAAGCTTTGTAGAAAGATGAGTTTTAAGTTGTAGTCGAAATAATCATATATATTACTCTTACGGATACTAATAATTCAGTTCCCGGATCACAAATGAAAAAAAAAGCGTATTTATACTTTGGTTTTTCTAACTAAATTTGGCCCGCTTTTTATATGTACAATTGAGTAGACTTCTGTGTGATTAAAGTAAAAATATTTCTTTATTTGTTTATTTAGATAGATTTATTTTTTGCTATTGTGTTAAATTTTCGTTGAGTCGCGCCAGCAAATCCAATGTGAATGCTAAAAACACTCGGCTAATTAGGCGATCAAGGGCCATGTCCGAAAAGAAAAACACACATTTGGGGATGGAGGCAATAAGCGAAGTGGTAACGAGGGGGTGTTGGAATGTCCTGGCATGAAAATCAATAGCTCCATTATTGTGGCAGAGAATGACGCGACTCGACGCGTTGATTGACAGCCTAATTGAGGCTTCTGACTTCTTTCACTTTTTTTAAGGGGCCAATGACCGCCTTACTGATTGTGCAAATAATAATAATGTTGTAATAGCGGAAGAGGATGAACAATAACAGCAACAACAATGGCAACAACAATGGCAACAACAATGGCAACAACAATGGCAACAACATTAGCAACCCTTGACACCCCCATCAGACATTAAATATTTACCAGGGCCTCACACTTCGATTGTGGCGTGAGCGACTTCCGTTTGAATTTTTTATTGATTGAACTGTTTAATGTCAATTGCTGTGCAAATACTAATCAAACGCTTGGTTTACGCAATTAAGCAGCAAACACAATCCCCAAAACGCCCACAACACACACACACACACACACTCTGCCACGCCCAGCTAGTGGCATGTAAAGTTCTGAATTAGCATTTACATTGCGTGCAACATAGTGCAAGACATTAAATTAAAGCCAGCACGAATGTAGATGCCAAATTTCCAACTACCTAGCAGCCATCCACCCCGCCACCCCGCACCCCGCAACCAACACTCAACCTTTCAACACTCCGCACTACGTAAATTTTTTGGGCAAGCAATCGTCATGGTTAAAAGCCGTCTAAAACCATCGGTCAAAAACCCTGTGCAAACGACACAAAACAATGCCAAAGTCTGAAACGGATATTCACAGCAGTTGCGAGCCTGCCCATTAAAAAGTCTCGTCTGCGAGTTGCCTCTCAAGCCCCCCCTTTACAACCCCTTACACCTCTCTTAAGCGTTTTACATTTATACCCAACTTGATTCACAGGTGGTGTATATATAATTTTATATACCCTTTTAGGAGGGTTTACCAATTTGTTGTCAACCTTGTGGCGCACTAATAATACCTTTTTTGATCCAACAAATATATATATCTTTTTAACCGGCATCATTTATCGCCAGTCATATTGTACACAAATTTTTTCAAAATAAATTATAACTAATTTGGTAAACCTATTTTAATCTTCTGCGATCATATATGAAATCAGTGCCGACCTTATCTTTTATCATTATATTATATATCAGCAATGGGCACAATCGGTCATAAACATTCAACATATCCTCTTGGAATTTATCTCAATAAATTTGAATTTGAATTTGCCCAAATCCTACACAAACCTAATAAAATGTGGAACCTTGCATTACAGTAAATAACAGTACATTACAGTAAACAAGTAACTAAATTTATAGGGTATATAATCAGCGGCTATTAACATCACTTTATTGTTTCTTTATTTTTTATTATTATTGAACTTTCAAAGGGTTGGCTCTGAACTCGCTTTTGGCCTGGCGAGAAAAGCTAACGAATATTTCATTTTTTTTTTTCCTTTTTTTTTTTGTATAAATTTGTTTATTTGTTTGTTGGCTGGTTCAATGTGCCAGTGATGGTTTTTTAAAAGCTTTAAGCTTGCCGGACTACGCTGCGTATGCGCCATAATAATGCATTGGTTCTATTAACATTTAATTATTAATTTGCAAGTGGCAATAAACGGCACAAAATTTGCATAAATTGAATACAAAATCTGTGAAATTAATAATTATTTATTATATATCAAAGTATGCTTCACTTAGCCCGGAAATTGATAATTAAATTTAAGGCAGCATTTTAAATTTGTTCGATATAATTTCAATTTATAGGATTAAATATTTTCTTATGTTTAATTGAGAAAATTTTCAATTGGACTTAATCCCATTTTGGTTTTATCTGTGCAATATAAATGGTCCAAGAAAGATTTGATTCTGAAAGGTTTATATTGAATACATTAGAAAATCAAAATACTTAACAACGATAACTAGATTCATTAGCAAGATTTTATTGAAGATCACATTTTCAAAGGGATTTAATTGTTCGACATGTCATACAAAAATTTCTATAAATTAAATTGATAGTAAAATTAGTTGAGGTATTTTTTGTATCAATAATTTGAGCCTTTGAAAATATAATTTAATTGAACAAATTTTCAATTAAATCAAAGTACATGTTTTGAAATTGAATCGTTTTTGTATTAACATAAGCAGCTTATTTATTTAAGCCCAATATAATTTGCCACGCCGAGTTGAACAAATTGAAAACAATTCGCTAAATAAAATAGGTTTAGCAAGTAGAAACAAACCTACATTTGAATTCAACACAAATAAGGCCTAAGAGATAGAGTTATGCCTTAGCTCTTAATTAGCCGCAACTGCCACTTCATAATAATTTTGTTGCCTCATGCCACAGTCTGACAAAATGCCAGACGCTGGCGCCAAGAAAAACGTCTGTTCTAATAATAATCTTCCGAGAAAAAACACCAAAAAAAAAAAAAAAAAAGAGGAGAAAATGCAAAGCTGAATAGCATTCGAGTGTTTTAAAATGATTCCCATTGCACTTATATGCTACTTACTTTAGAGAAGAACAAGAGCAGCACACACATATTTGAACAAACACACACACACACACACACGTCCACACACACACACCCTGGGAGCGACATGATATCCGTTTGTGCTCATTCAAATCGCATGTAAAAACTATGTTGCATACTCTTGGCACAGCCCGGAGCAGTCAGCACTTGGACTGGTTCCAGCAGCACTTGCAACAGCCACCACCAGCAAATGCTAGGGAGAACAAAAAAAAATAGCAACTGCGTTGAATCTGAATCCTTTTTGGGCGCTGCAAGGCACCGGAAGTGGCGGAAGCACATAGCGCTGAAATAAAGTGTTGCATACTGTTTGGCGCAACAATAATAAAATATCGCATATTTCGCGGCTACACAAAATTATAGCAACGCTTTTTATGGCAACCACCCCTTCACCCCTTCACCCTTCCTCACTTTCCATCTCCTTTTCGACAGTATGCTTGACTAAGTTTTGTTGTTTCTCAACTTGTAAACTAATCTTCTTCTTAGTCTGGTATAGATATATTTGCAGCATAAGCTCGTTCTTACTGTACAAAGTAGAAGCAGTATTATGAAAAGCGCGAACTCGACTAGAAGATACCCTGCACATGATGTCATTACTAATCATTAGTCTAACACTTGCTGTATATATTTAAATGTTTATCTGTGTCTGAAAAGCAGCAAGGGAAATGTTTGCGGTATTTAGTTAAATGTTAAAGTTCGAAATCAGTAAAGTTATCAATAAAATCAAATAAACTTGATCCTAAATCTCTAATTATTATAGTTTATAAGATCGACTTTTTCAAGGCGTCCCCCTAAACGAACATGGCTAAGTCTACTCGATTTTTAAGACTGCTCAAAAACATATTTATTTGAAGACATTTGAAGATGCCTCCTTTTGCTATTGACATAAGTTTTCAACATTTTAATATCAGTTGATCAAAATTTCGATAATCATGGCTTAATCTACTCGACTTTTAATACTAATCAATAATATAAATTTTATGACAATTTTTTTCTGCTTTTTACATATAATTTGCTCATTTTATTATACGCTTTGAGTTGATGAAAATTTGTATATTTACGCAAATCGTTCAATTTGACAGTTGTACAAAATAAAATAAATAATATAAATAGATAAAAAAAAAAAAAAACCTGCTTGATTTAAGCAAAGTATGCATAGAATTTCGAGGGTATTAAGTGATTGAAGAATTCCCTTGCCACCTTTTCGCATTGTTGTCTCCTGTCTCCTGTCTCCCGCCGTTGAGTGACCGCCCAGCGTGCCCAGCCCTGTTTCCAATTTCACAAACAGAGACTACATTGATGGCAACAAATGCTCTCCCAGCCAGCTCCATTTTATATTTGATATTTTATTACATTACATTTCCCTGGCTTATTACATTTTGGCTTTTAAGCTGTTGACACAACTTGATTTCCGCAATCGTTTCGCAACTCCCCCGACTACTTGGCGAGCCGTGACTGGTCAGCAGAGTTGTAACAAGTGCAGTTCGTTTTTTATTTTTCTACTCTCTCTCCGCACACCTCCACCCCCTCTTGTGAGGGGGGGCCGCTTGAGGTTGAAGTTCGCCTCAGGTTCAGCTTAGTTCAGTTGAGTTTTTGGAGTCTATGCTGTGTGTGTGTGTGTGTGTGTATTTTTCGTGTGTCACCATTCAGATGGAAGGGCGAGTGAGGAAAGAGAAGTGAGAAAGAGGTGGTGGGGGGGGGGGGGGGAGACGCCACCCACGTTGTTTTGTTTTAGGTTTACGTTGCCCTCTCGCTGCTTTATGGTTTAGTTTTGGTTTTGGTTCGGTTCGTTTCGGTGTGTTTTTGTGTGGGTTTTTCCCACTTTTGGGAGTTCGAACTGGCCAGCAGCTCGTCTGCTACTGCTGCTGCTGCTGCTGCTGCTTCTGGTTTTTGTGCTGACGCCTGACCCAGAAAACAAAATTGTGTCTAATGGGTTTTTGTTATGTTTTTTGACATTTTGGGAATAATGTTTCCGTTTCCGGTTTAAGGTGTGCTGCACTCCGAAGGCAACTGTATGCGACAATTTCCGCTCGACTCGGACACCAGAAATAAGGTCAACATGCTCTTTAGCTGATTTCATAAAACAAAAAGTCATTCAGTCACAAAACGACCCGGTCTAAAGTTGCCCTCAACTTGATAAACTCACTCGCTTAAAACTGAGACAGACAGAGAGAGACAGAGAGAGAGACAGAGAAAGAGAGAGAGAGAGAGAGAGAACTCGACTTGGCTAAACCCGCCACATCAAAAGATGGTAGCATTTTGATACTTTCAGCTAATTTCAGAGCCGCCTTTAACATGACAACGTAATTATTTTTTTGCTGTCATCCGGCTCTACGCCTCCAAGGGATGCTCGGGATGCTATTTAGCTGCTGCTGCTGCTGCCGTGCGCGATAAGACACACAACTGGGTTGGATGGATTGTGATTAATGGCGCGGAGCATCCAGCAACATTTGCATACGAAATTGAAAGCAAATATTTGCAGTGATACAAAAAAGAAAATGCAAAAAAAAAAAATCTATCACTCTCTATGGGTGTGTGTGTGTGTGTGTGCTGCGCTAATTGCACTTTGACTTTTGAACCGTACACAGGCCAACAAAAACAAATTTGTACGATGTAATAAAGAACACACAACACACAACACATGGGACGCCCCCGCCCCCGACCCCGCCCCGTCTGTCTGCCCGTGCGTTGATGTCCTTTCATGTCTGGCCTGACAAAATTAGCAGCGTAATTCACGGCGCCTGCTGACAGCGCTCCGTCAGTCCGTCAGTCCGTCAGTCAGTTCGTCAGTCTGTCAATCTCAAGGCCTTTGCCTCTGCCTGTGCCCACAGTAGCCCTTTTTATTGCACAATTAATTGAACGACTGTGTTTCGGTATTACTGTTGTTATCGTTCAAATAATACCAGCTTATTTGGGCGACTAGACGGTTTTTTCTGAGAATTCCTCAACAAAAAATCAATGGCATTGCCTAAGCAGCAATCTCTTTAAATAGAATTTAAATGGAAATCTACGAATTTAAGCTTTAAATATGCATAAATATTTTAAATGCGCATATTTCAACGAAAGTTGAAAAACAATTTAAGCCATTTGCATATCAGTACGTAAAATATTGGTAATTCTTGGGGGTTCATGACACTTGAACACTTATTTTCGTTTTATATTTTTGAACATTTATTTTTAAGTAAATAACTTACTCTGCGAAGCAAATGTCATTTTGCAAAGTAAATAAAAAACTGAAATTAAGGCAAAAACAGTGTTCATAATATTTATGCTCAAATTAGTAGTCAAACGAATTAAACTATAGCATATATGCAGATAAAATGTTATTATTATTTGAACTGCAAAATCGTTTCGTTTTTGGATATTCGAAAGTGGCTTTAAGCATTTTGGCAAGCAACTTATAAAAGAGATTATCAATATTCGAGAAGCGCATATCCGATTGCCAATAAAAATAGATGGCAAATCAGGCGTACAACAATTTCAGCAGCCAAAACTAAAGTATGCATAATATATATATATATATTTATAGCCAGTATACGTTAGAGCCATATTATCGATATTAGAACTCATTAGCAGCAGCAGCACATCAGTCAGCAAAGGAGACAAGAGTCGAGTTGGATGTGAGATGTGGGAGGATGTTAAAGCGAAACCAAATACAATCTATTTAAATAGCTTCGGCTTGTGTGTGTGTGTGTGTGTGTGTGTGTGAGAGTGCCTGAAGTGCTTATATGACATGGCTAAGGCAGAGATTGAGAGGAGCAATGTGGAACCCAATAGAATGACTATTGAATGTGAGCTAATTTGACTGGTCGCTTGGGGCGCACAAGTAAACTGAAATCGGTTATTATGTTTGCGGAACATTGGAATTGGGTTATTATATATACATATATATATATATATACATATATATACATATCTGGAGTGCTGAAATCTGAGTGGCACTCGCCTATCTCAATTTTCGTGCTATCATTTTGATCAAAACAATTCACTTAATTAACAACGCAAAGTGAAATGAAAATAAGCACGGCACAAAAAGCAAAGAACAGCAAAAAATGGAAAAAACAAAAGTTTTTTACCTGCAGCTGCAGCGGAAAGACAAACAGAAATGGAGGCAGGCAGCAGGCAGCATGCGGCATGCGGCAGGCAGCAGCATTTGCGACCATTGTGCGACTTAATTTCTGTGTTGCCAGCGTTCACATGCCATAATGGGATGAGGGTGGGGGTGCCAGCCACATTTTGGGGTCGGGACATTCGTGTCTTTTGGGGCGTGTACATGGGCAAATGCCTGCCGGAAATCGTCTGCATTGTGCGAGATAACAATTTTCATGCAATGACCGAGACGGGAACCAAACCAACAAACCACTGACCCCCCAACCCAGATCCACCCAACTACCACACTCATTACTTGTAATAGCGCTTGATGGTGATGATGACAACTACAGCAGCAGCAGCAACAACAGCAGCAACAACAGCAGCAGCAACAGCAGCAACAACAGCAGCAGCAACAACAGCAGCAACAGCAGCAACAACATTTGTGTCCAGCAGGCAAAAGCAAGCGTCTGATGCGGAACCGGGCAGCGGATTGCATTTCAAGTGGCATTTCTGCATTCTGCATTCACACACACACACACACACACACACACACACATATACACATTCGCACACTCAAACAGACGAGAAGCGTTCAGCATTCGCCTGGACCGACCACATCCAAAATGTACTCGTAACGTTTCATTTCCGTCAACCCACACAAACAAAGAGCACAAGAGTGAAAGAGAGAGAGGGGTGTGTGGAGGGGTGCAGGGGTAAGGGGTTGACAACACGCGCAGAACATGTCTGCGGCTAATATAAAACGAAGACTGCCAATGAAACAGCGCATTATGTGCAATGATGATGATGATGATGATGATGATGATGATGATGACGATGACAACAGTTCACCAGAATCTGAATCCGAAACAAACACAATCAGTGTCAGTGGACGAGTGTACAAGGATGAGGTTCATGTCCATGTCCATGTCCAGGTCCAGCTTCAGCTCCAGCTCCAGCTCCTCCAATATCCGCATTCACAGCAATTCCATTATCATTATGAATGTGAATTACAGTTAGTTTGCTTTCAACGATTTCGAATTGGGTAGTTTTGCTCCGTAGCACAAAAATATAGTTTGCAATAAACGATTGTTAACCCGATACATGAATGGAATCATTTAAATTCACTTAATACGATCAATGGATTCGATAACAGTAAACAGTGCATCCAATCAAATGAAATTTAATTAAAATGATTACCAAAAAAAAACAATAGATCCAAAAGGCTTTCAATTTCGTTTATTTAAAAGTGTTTAATACAATAACACAAATGAACTAATTTATTGTTTAAGCAATTAATAAAACTTACGACAAGTATTAAATAAAAAATTTAATTTCTAAAAATAATGATGACTTAATAATATATTGTTGAAAACTTACATTTCAAAACTGTTGCTCTAACTTTGATAATACAAAATAAGTTAAATTTAAACAAATTTTAGGTAAACTTTGATAATACAAAATAAGTTAAATTTAAAAAATTGTAGGTAAACTTTGATAATACAAAATAAGTTAAATACAAATTAATTTAGTTAAAAAAAAAATTAATTGTTTTCAAAATTATTAGCGGCTCTAAATTAATTTAAGCCGCTTACAAATTTGTTTCTTTTTCTCAATTCAATTAAATGACAGATAATAAACCAATACAAATTAAGTAATTTGTTGCTTTAATAGTTTATACACCTCTTAAAAGAGCCAAAAAAAAAGTAAGAATTATTTAAATTGATGAAAACTGACAGTTGTAAACAGTTTCACTGACTTTCTGTGTATTAACATTTTTTCATTCGTAATAAAATAAAAATGATATAAAAATAAAGTTGAACAATAAAAATGCCAGTTGAAGATGGACAAAGAATGTTTTCTTTTGTAAATGTGGTGATTATGTGTGCTCTTTATGGGGCCTTTGAGAATTAATTTCAGCATATATATTATGACACTCAACTTTAATATTTTTGTTGACATTTTCAAGTTTCATTTGTTTGACTTTTGTGTGCTTTTGCGTTTGCAGAATGGATGCCAAGGACTACGCAGGACTTGCCGGTTGCACGGGACTCGCTTTTGTTCTATATTTAAACACATTAAACGCTGGATTTGTCTACGATGACAGGTGAGAGAAATTTAAACGAATTAAAAATTCCATATGTCAGCATGTTGACGAAGGTAAATGGGGATCCCCGAGTTTTCAGCCTCGGGCGACATTTTGTCGACGGTGGTGCGATGGGTTCACTCTGGGTGGCCGGGTTGGGGTGGGGGTTCGGTGGGTGGGTCGACAAAGTTTGCTGGATGTGTTGGCTGGCTGCTGGTTGGTGTTGTTGCAGCAGCATAAAAAACTTGTTATGATTAATTGGGCCGCCAAGTGCCGTCATTCGTTTTGATAAAAATCACTATAATAAATTCTCGGGTTGCCTAATTGTAAAACTGGCAACGAACTGCCAGCTTATCGCACTGTACACACATATATAAATATATATATAGTAAATGTTGTAGTGGTGGGGGAGGGGGGGTAGGTGGTCTATTGTCAAAATCAGACGATGGCCAGTGGCAAGCAAATTAAAAACAAAAATGTTGATTTATGTTGTCGTTTTGCCGGGCAAACTCTACTAAATTGGTCTGAAGTTGTTCTTTAGGCATCGTTCAGCTCACCTAGCATTGAAATGCTGCTAACGCAAACGCAAAACGAAATTAACCATAAATATCAAAAGTCATGTACAATGGACAGGAATTTCCCCCGAGGACGCAGCACTTGGACCAACCAACAGCAGCAGCAGCAGCAGCAGCAGCAGCTATACTCCCATTTTGCCCATCATACCCACCACTCTACCCATCAGGCTATTCCTTACAATGTATCCCATTCCTATTGCCAGTGCCATTGCCATACCTATTCCCATTGCCATTGCCATTGCTATAGACGAAGTCAACCGCTGCGTTTCTGGACGCCAAGTGACGCCACAACTACAGAAACGAGCAAACAATTGTACAGTTGTGTACAGGGCACCAGTAGGAGCAGGAGCAGGGGGAGGGTTGCTTTCCAGATGGGGGGGGGGTGGTGTGTGGTGATAGGGTGTGTGGGAGAAAGTAGTGCGCATAAATGGGAAGTTATGCACAAAGTGCTCTGCCAAAAGCTTCAGTTGTAGCTCGTTATTTTGTGCAGCTCCGCCCGTTGCAATACCCACTTTGAAAAATATACACCATATGGGGTATATTCGGTTGATCATCTTTGGGTACAGCTCTGCCTACAAATATGCATTTAAATCAGTTTAATTATTTAATGTTAAACAAATAAAATTAAGGTATTTAACAAATAATGCCAGCTACTCTCAGTTAGTATAATTTTAATTTTCAATAGATGTTCATGATTCTAGTCGAAATATGAGACAGGCAGAATAAAGGAACTTTGATTTCATCATATATATATATATATTTTCTTAATCACATATATATTTTTCTGAACACGATCAACATCTATAATTGATATGCGGGCATTTAAGAAGAGAAATTTGCGCTGCCTCAGTTTTTACCCCTGCTTAAATTTGGGTATACAAAGCATTTTAAAGAGAGTTTAAGCAATCAAAGAACAATCAAATATTCGACAGCGTATGTCGTAGTAGAGCTTACTCGACTATAGCAGTCTTACTTATATTGTTCTGCTTTTGCCAGAAAACAAGCACAAAAGTTACATAGACATACACTCAGGCACACACACTCACACACACAGCGTCAAATAATAAACGCAACTTATATAACTCTGTTCCACCTCAGACACCACTTGCACATCCCCTTCTTCCACCCTTTCCCGCTCCCCGCCACAGACACACACACACGCTGCTTGTGGCTCAACAAGGCGTCCCTTTTCGGGGACAAAAAGTTCTTGGCGAGTTTATGTTTTTTGGCCGAGAAGCGGATGCTTTTGTGGTCATTTTCACGCAGCTGCCAACACCACTCGGCTATTGCCTACCTATGCAGCCCACAGTTACTGTTGGTTGTTGTTGTTGTTATTGTTGTTGCTGTGGTCACACACACACACACAACATAGCCACAGTTGCCACATGAGCACAAGTTATTATTGTCAAGCAAAGCCAAACAAAACATGATTTATTAAATGGCAGCATTCCCTTCAATTTGTTTCCTATCAACTGGAAAAAGAGCAATGGCCAATCCTTGATATTCCTGGGTGCGAGGGGGGGAGGCAGAGCACAGGGAAGAGCGATACATAAACATTTTTCACGTGAGTGCTGTGAATTGTTTCATGTTTCGTTCTTGTCGCTTGTTATTCCTCTTTCTTTTTTTTTTTTGTTTGTTCTTGTCATTTTTTGCCATATATTCGACCGGGGCACAGGTATGGGTATAACATGTATTCGGTTCTACAATAGTTTTAGGAGATATGAGTTTAAGAAAAAAATAGAATAAAACTTTTGCACATGAAATATTTGGAGAAACAAATCAAAAATAAAACGAGTTATGTTCAAAGTTAAGGCTCATATATCGTGCGATGATAATAAATGCATTAAATTAAGTGCCTTAAAATCTAAACATCAACTTATTTTAAATCTGTTGGTTTTTTCATAAATTCTAACTTGGCTCTAAGCAGTAGCTGAGCCTTTAAAAAGCCAAACGTTTTTTAACCAATTATTTATTACACTTACTTATTTTTTTTATTACTTTTTTATATTTATTATACTCTACCTGATTTATATTGCTTGTTAACAGGCCCAACGTCAGATTAATTATTGTGTTGCTGCTCAATGGGAATAAATCGCTTTAATACCCTTGTGGGGAGTTATATAAGTTTGTCGAGCAGCATGTAACGCTTAGCTCTAGTATTATAAATTTATATGGAAATGTATAAGGATATGTTGTCTAGGCTATCCCAAAAAACACACTTCTTTTTGTGCGATTAAAGCAGCTTTCAGTGTAGATTCGAAATAGATTTGCCCACGGTCAAAAGTTTTACACCTAAAAATTTTGATATATTTGCAATTTCATATAAAAAAATAAAAAAATATGGCAACAGCTACAAAATGTTGCCAAAGAGCCAATCTGCCGTCTTACAATAATTTATGTGCCATATTAAAAGGACAGCGACAACAAAAAACGACCAGCACAAGAAGAAGAATAAGAAGAAGAAGAAGAGGAAAAAACACGGCGTTTCGTATACGTAATTTTTTGATAGCCAAACGCCCGTAAGGCACCAAGCGCACTTCCACTTTCACAGCTGCGATAGCAGGTGGGGCAGGGAGGTGGGCTGGTTGACAGAGGGGGGCGAATATGTGGCAGCTTTTACGGTAGCAACGGCATTTTTTATAGCAAATCGAAAATTTTCACTTTACATAAGCGGAGGCGCTGCTTCACAGAACGTAGTACAAGTGTTTGTGGGTAGCCATAACGCCAGAGTGTCATCAGGTGAGGGGCGCGGCGTGGACAGGGACAGCAGCAGGGTGCCGCAGAGGGTGCAGGCATGCAGCATGCAGGCAAAAGGAGAGCTGAGTGCGGCACTTTCGCATTGGATGTCCTCGCTGCTGATGCCATGATATATTGTCTTTAACAAAAGCCAACCACACTCCTCTGAGAGCGAGTGCATGCTTACGAGTGTGCGTGTGTGTGTGTGTGGGTGTGGGTGTGTGGGTGTGAGTGTGTGCCTGTACGTGTGTGTGTGCTGCAGAGGAATCTTTTTTGCCAAAGTACAGTGGTATTTGATTTTATAATAATATTAATAAAAATAATAATAATAATAATGAGAAGAATAGGCATAATAATAATAATAATAATAATAAAAATAATAAGAATAATAATAACAATAAGAATAATAATAATAATAATAATAATAAAAATAATAAGAATAATAATAACAATAAGAATAATAATAATAATAATAATAATAAAAATAATAAGAATAATAATAACAATAAGAATAATAATAATAATAATAATAATAAAAATAATAAGAATAATAATAACAATAAGAATAATAATAATAATAATAATAATAATAATAATAATAATAATAACAATAAGAATAATAATAATAATAATAATAATAATAATAATAATAATAATAATAACAATAAGAATAATAATAATAATAATAATTATAATAATAATAATAATAATAGTAATAATAATATACAAATTATAATAATAACATACAAATAATTATGTTGAAAACTTTTACTCAGCTACCCAAATTACAATAATTAAAACGATTATAAAAATTATATTCAAAATAAAGTTATAAATTTTGTAAATAAAGCAAAAGATTATTTTTAAGTCAATAAAGAATTTGGATTCCATACATCATAAAAACAGGGTTTTTAGTCACACAAAATTAAGCAAGTCGAAACCACAATAAATCCTCAACATTTTATTATTGTTTATATTTTAAATTGATTTATGTATCAAAAATCGACAAAGAGCAATTGATGACTTCGAAAAAAAGTGCCAAATACTTTTATAATTTTCGTTGCACTGTGCGTTCTGCCACTTGAATTGATGCCAACGTTTCTGCCTGTGCCTTGTGCCTTGTGCCTCCAGCGCCGGCACCATCTTTAGCCATAGCCGTAGCATGGCAGCTTCAAGCCCCAGCTCCGGCTCCAGCTCCAGCTTTTGACTGCGAGTGAAAAGCGAATGATAACGGCAGCTTCTACTATATACATGCCACACTTGTAAGCTGCTTGAATCTTGCTTGGCATTTTTGTTGCTGCCGCTGCTGCTGCTGCCCCCGCTGCCTCCACTGCCACCACTGCTGCTGCTGCTGCTGCCACTGCTGCTGCTGGCGGGTGCTGACAAAATGTTGCCTGCTGGTGGTGTTGATGTTTTCGTTGTTGTCTCCGCCTTCCTCCCCCCGCCGCACCTGGCCCAAAGTATATTGCTATTCATTCACTAGTTACGATGATAAAGCACAAAAAAGGCACTGAGGAAATTCTGCTGATGAGACGATAATGTCGCCGAGACGCAACTTCCCCCTTTCGCCCAGGCCAAAAATTAAGCCGAAAGCAACATATATACAGGGCAGAGGTATGGTAGGGGTATGGTGTGTTGTAATGGGAGGCAGCTTTTACAATGGGCTGCTCTTGAAGATGTATGCAGCTCGGAACTGCTTTTCAATATTTGCCATACAGTTTGGCTTGAAATCCTTGCAAATGAGGCGAAAGTAAGAGAAGAATTCAAAAATTGGAAACCCACACAAATGCACCTGCTGTGACAGACACACAGTTACCGCAAAACGCCCCCCTCACCCCCTCTCGAACTTCATGTTACGTTATTTTTCTTTAGCTTTGTGCGATAAGAATTTGTTTGCACTCGACAACATTTGTGTGGATGCAAAATGCCAATTGAAATTGAAGTGTAGACGAGTGCCACATGTAATACCACCAATAACTTGGAAAAACTCAATATACATATATATATATATATATGGCAAACACTACTCGCCTCTTCAAAAATCAGCTTTTATGCCAATTTTCATGATACAACATGAAATAAAAAAAAATATATTCATATGCAAAATTGTCTGCCAAAATAATACATATACAAAAATAGATAGCCGAATATGTGTGGCTAGCTGCTAAATAAAATATATATTGAAAAATAAAACTTTTATTCAAAATGCTTTACAAATTACAAATATATTTCTGCTTTTCGCTTCTGGTTTGCTTTTATTATTTTACGCTTTTTATTTTTGCCCTTTTTTTACCTCACTGCATATCTATTGAAAACAGTTTCGACCCTTTTGTTAGCCGCCAGCTTGGTTTAAAAAAAAAAGAGAGGAAATAGGTAAAAACCAAAAAAAAAAAAAAAAAAACATGGGCTGTGTTAACTTTTGAGCTTGTACAGCAGAAACCTAAAACTACAACCCGCGGGGCAGTTAAGACCAAAGTAAACACAAATTACTTGCATGTGTGTGTGTGTGTGTGTGAGTTGGTGTGATATCTATGAATATGATACAATTTTAAAGCATTAGCCCAAAAATATAGGCTTTCAACTGAAATATTTATTTGTGAATTTCTTATTTACCTATGAATTTTCTATGTTTTTGGGGGATTTTTAATTAGTTCTTGCTATTTAGTTGACAGGCAAGAAAATTGAGATTAGAACTTCAAAGTCTTGTGAATTAAATTTTACTCAGTTTGGGCAAAATGACTATAAAATTCGATTTTAACCATCGCACTTTTGTTGGTTTTTTTATATCTCGCAAGAAATCTGGCAAAAGGGTCCACTTAAATTACAAATTTAAATTGTCTGCATTTTTGATCAAATTTTCTATTCTATATCGACTTTAAAATATCTGTCAGACTATTTCTGCTTCCCTTTTTTTTGTTATCGCTTAAGTCCTGTTACCGTGTGGCAAGTGGGGGTGGGGGTGGTGGTGGGGGTGTGGGCGGGGCAAGTTAATTAATGGCATTGACTCGACAACGTTGAAAACTAATTATGCATAAAATGGCCAAGGTATTATTGGAAACCTACTATAAATTTCAAACTGCTGTGCAACAATAACAGCACAAACAACACCGAGAACAACAGCAGCAATGACCTGGAACTTGAGTCAACTGTGTTTGGATTACGGGAGGGGGAGAGGTGTGCGGGGGCATGAAACTGGGCAGTGGACTCGAGACTGCAAATCGATTAGAACAACAAGCAAAGGTACATCGGTGAGGCAATTACCAAAGAGCCGTTGACTTCGCTCCAGTGACAATAGAGTGTGCAGATGTGTGTACCAACGACACCAACAACAACACACACACACACACACACACACTCAACAACAATAACAACAACAAGCACAACAATAACAAAAAGGACACCAAGTGCGCCAACAAATCGGCAATTAATCAAGGCTCGAAAGTGAGGCAAGAAGCTCGACGCAACTCGAAGCACTGTCGCTCGGCACTTTAACAATATTTATGCCAAGCAAAAGCAGAAAAAAAAACGAAAAAAAAAAAAAACAAAAGGACAAAAGGACAATATAAATAAGCTCAGGCGCAGAACACAGCCTTTTTTTTATTTGAGCAGCTCAAGTTGCGCTATGTGTGGCAGGAAAGCCGATCATCCCAGCCGGATTGAGTTGGGTGGGTTTGCCTACACTCAGCGAATAAAATGTGTGCTTGATATAGAAATATATATACACAAGTTTTTTTATATCCTCTTTAAAAGTTGAACTTGAATTTAGCACGCCAATTCTAATTAATGAGTTATGAATAACTTTTCTTATATTATTTTAAAAATGTTTCTATGGATTCTTTAATAATATATAAAAAATGGTTACTCCATTTATTTGCCGTATGATTAAAATATAATCACAATAAAATAATATATAAAAGTAATAAATTATGCGTAAAGTATCTTATGCCATATGAATAAAATATAATAATAATTAATAATAATAATATTTAATAATAATAATAGTATAATAATAAAATAAAATATAAAAATTATAAATTATGAGTAAAATATATTAAAATATCTCTTAAGCTTATATTATTAGCATTATATATTATTGTTTTTTCGAGTGTAAAATCCAGTTAAGTAGAGAGTTAAACTGAGCCGTTTCGGGGCGTGCAATTAATCATTTTAATTAATAGGACAGGTGTGCCACAGGTTGCTGTTGTCGTGCCAAGTAATGCGAGCTCATTCCATTAAACCTCTCTCACTCTCCATCTCACTCTCTCTCACACTCTCTCTCTCTCTTTCTCTCTTTGCAGGCGCGCCATCTTGGGCAATGCGGATGTAACTGGAGCCAGTCCGCTGGCTCAGCTGCTGCAACATGATTATTGGGGCACAGCGCTGACGGACAGCGGCTCCCACGGCTCCTGGCGTCCGTTGTGCGTGCTCAGCTTTCGTCTCAATTTCGTGCTGGGCGGCAGCGCTCCATTCTCATTCCATTTGTTCAATCTACTGCTGCACTGTTTGGCCACCGCCTTAGTTGCGCTCGTGGCACGCACCCTGTTGCCCACACGTGCCGGCGTTTGGTGCACAGCCGCCCTCTTTGCCGCCCATCCCATTCACACGGAGTCCGTGGCGGGCATTGTGGGACGAGCGGATTTGGGCGCCACCATTTTCTGCCTGCTCGCCTATTTGGTCTATCGCCATCATATGCTGCACAGGGAGTGGCAATCCATGTCACTCGCACTCCTCCTGGCCTTGGCCGCCTTACTCTGCAAGGAGACGGCGATTACGCTGCTGCTGCTATGCGGACTCTGCGACGTGCTGGGCGGAAGGGGTGTGAAACAGGCCGCAGCTGACAAGGTAGGTGACGAATTTTGACATTTATAAACAATCAGAAATCTGAACAATCAACTTTGTCAGCGACGAAGTGCATCTCTCGTCCTCGAATATTTCAAATTATAAACAATTTTGGTTTTTTTTTTAAGATTAAGTAATTTGGGAACAATTTTAAATTTTTAGGTAAAACACTTATCATTTCTATACTTAATTCAATAGGTGATTTAATGTTTTATCTTGCGAAATTTAAATATTTTTGGAATATTTATCATTTATGATTTCAACTTCGAAATTGTTTAGTAATTTAACTAAGTGATTATTAGCTAACATCAGCCCACTATTATAAATAAATATTGTTAATTTTTACATACATAAATAATTATAAATAAATAATAATAATAATATATAATACATAATAATAAATAAATAAATAAATATTAGTCAATCTTAGTAAGCTAACTAAGCGATTAACATTCTTAAAATAATATAATTTAAATTTTACTTCAATTCACCATTATATATAAATTTTGTCCATTATTTTTTATGCAGAAATAATTCCAAATAATTATTTGTTAAATTATCAATTAATTACAAAATTAATTGCAACTCTCAATTAATTAATCTCATTCTCAAATTACAGCATCGCCTCCGTTCGTTGGGTATTTTGAGCATTGCTCTGCTCTGCACCATCTATTGTCGCCTCAGCCTTGTGCCCCGGCCCAGTGTTGCCTTCTCAAGCGCCGACAATCCGACGGCACACGAGTCCTGCTGGTGGACACGGACACTGACCTACCTGTACCTGCCAGTGGTGAACTTTCAACTGTTGCTCTGGCCACAACATCTGAGCTTTGACTGGAGCATGGAGGCGATTCCACGCATCCGAACGCTGTGGGATGCACGCAATTTGCTGAGCGCCCTATTCTATGCCACACTGCTGGCCATCACCTGCAGAGGGATGCGATTGCGTTCCGGTTCGTCAATGGATTATGCAGCTGTGGCGAGCATTTCGTTGCCGCTGCTGCAGCGACTGGGCGGCAACAGTTGCTACAAGTGGCATGGCCTGCTCTGCACCTGCCATCATCAGCTGAAGCAGCAGCGCTCATCCCAGCTACAGCAGCAAAGATCTGCAGCTATGAGCCAGAAATTGTCTGCGTGTTGCACCACCACGAAATCCATTTCGGAGTCAGCACTCATCATTTCCGTTGCCTTTTTGGTGCTGCCCTTTTTGCCTGCCAGCAATTTATTCTTCTATGTGGGCTTTGTGCTCGCCGAGCGTTTACTCTACCTGCCCAGCGTTGGCTACTGCCTCCTTGTTGGCCTTGGCTTTAGCAAACTCTGGCAGCATCTAAATGCCCCAAATCATAGACTTTTGCTGCTCTGCTGCCTGGGATTGCTGCTGGCTTCGTTTAGTCTGCGGACTGTGCAACGCAATCGCGATTGGAAGGATGAGGAACAGCTATTCCGCAGCGCTGTGGCCATCAATCCACCCAAAGGTAAGTTTTCGATTTGAGCCAAAATTATGTTTGAATAAATTTAAAATGATGTTGAAACAGAATTTCACTTAAAGCACAAAATGTTGACTGAAATGGAATTTATTCGTTAGTGACAATTATGAATGCCTTAAAGCATTAAATTCTAATTTTGAAACAGCTTCAAAGACTTGTCACAGTCTTTAATAATTTATATTGTGTAATTTATAATTATTAACTTTAATTGCATTAATTAAAGCTAGAAAATTAGTCATAAATTAGGTCATGAATATTTTAGGCTTATAATGACAGCTCGACAGCATAAAATACATTGTCAGAGCCTTAGTAAATATAAATTAAATACGTTAATTTATAATAATTGATTGATTGTGATAATTTATTTAAATGACAGCTAGAAATTAGTTTAAATGAAATATATATTCCAATTAATTTGCTTTCATTCCTTTCCTTGCAGCTCTTGGCAATCTGGGCAGTGTGCTGAGCAGCCAGGGACGCTACGAGGAGGCGAAGGTGGCACTTCAGTTGGCCATTGGAAATCGCCCAAATATGGCAGATGCGCACTTTAATCTGTAAGTAAACGAAGATTGCCACGTCCAACTCATCAACCCTATGCAAATGCCAAGTCCAAATTCGCGTCTGCATTGCAATTTTTTGGTTGTATTTTTTTTTTTTTTTTGTGGAACATCTCAAAATGGATGTTAGTTTTTCGCTTTCAGCCTTTTCAAAATTCAAAAGCTCAAAGTGAATGCCTGTCACGACCTTGTTGAGTAAAGGGTACGGGGGGTGGGTGGCTGGTACACCAAAAGGGTGTCTAGGTTGGAGACTGGTTAGATTGTGGTGCTGTGGTTCGAGGCGCACCTTTAATGCCAAATAGCAGCTGCTTCTGGCCTGCTGCTGTCCACATGGCAAAAAGCGCACGGACAACATCTGAGAAGTTGGACAGAAAAAAAAAATGTTACCACTGCAACGCTGCGTGCATACAAATCAACTGGGTTCAAAATAGACAGATAGAGTAGGGGGTGGCTACACTTAGAAAAAAATATATGTCATTTTCTTTTGATTGCCGAAATTGCAATGTGCACTTTCTTTTCGGTGTGCTTTGACTTGTACACTTAAGCGAAAATCGTGATTAAACACGATTTAAAAATATTTTTGTACATGTAGGTCAACTAATTATGTGAGTGTAGGGATGCGGTACGGACTACGGGCACATGTTGAGCATCTTTTGGATGGCAATTTGCATGCACTCGACACAGCCATCAACAGCAAACAGTTGCCTCCTGGCTCTTCTAGCTATTTTTTTCCCATTTTCTTTTGGAGCAGGCTTCCCTCCCCTCCCTACCCAGTCAGGGCAGGGCTCACCTCTAAGCGATACAAGTGCTGGCTTTGAACGAGTATTTCGCTGTAATCCCCTGCAGAAACGAGTGTGTGCCATTAATTAGGTCAGACTGAATGCATTCCCGCCGCAGTGCCAACCGCGAGCTCTATGAATACTCTGCTCTGCTCCTATCTAATTTTAGTTTGAGTTTCGAAACGCACGAAATCTTTAAAGTTTTAAAACTTTTGATTAAGTTGTAAAAGATTTAAGACTTGCAGCAAAATTAGAAAATAGCGTGGAAATATTGTCTAGAGTTATTTTCAAGTTTTGTCTAAATATTGCTCTCTGCAGTTTCTGGATAGACTAGATCCATTACAGCCGACAAAGATTGATTAAAAATATATTTTGAGTTTAATGATTTCACTGGAAATAAAGTTTGTGGTATGCAAGGAATTCTGACTGCTTTGTTTTACCTTAGTTAAATATTTACAGTATTACTCAATTTATTTTTTTTTGAAATTGGTTCTACATCCAAAATTACTGCAAGCATTTTTCCTATAATAATATTTTCAGAGGATTTTATTAGTGTACAGGGAAAGACAACACAAGTAATTTCTTCTTTTTAGAATATTAACCCAATTAATATAATGTAACATAAAATATATTAACAGGTTTCCAATACATATATATATATATAACATATATATTTTAATAACATTTAAAAAAAAATGCAATTAAATCAAGCCAATTCGTCGGTACACAAATTATGTTTAACCAATGCAATTTTGATTCATTCAGAGCTGATTAACACTTTCCTTAAGTTGGGAAAAATGCGGTTTTTTTTTGACAATATGAATATGAAAATATGGCAGTTTTTGAAGATTGGGAAATTACAAATATTAAATTTGTTTCAGACGAATTACAATGTTACAGGTTATTTTGCAGCTGAAGTTTTTTATTGACTCACAAGTTTTGTATCGAAATTGGAATATGGAATTGACAAATATCAATGTAAATCATCATCTCTTGAAGTTATCACTTCAGAAATACGTAGAAATACGCACAAAAGAAATTTCAATAAATAATAGAATAACATTAATTTTTTACTCCAATTTAGTCTTTCTAATAATGAGAAATATTGATGAACTTTAAAGTTTTTAATAAGTTTATGTTTTCGCAGAAAAGTATGCTATGTTTTTTGTATAACTTGAGTGGAAACTTTGTGATTATTATTAACGGCAGAGAATAAGAAATAAAATTAGATTTATAGATTTGTGGTTGTGGTTAGAATATTTCTAATGCAATTTTCTTTCTTGAAGATGTGAAAAGAAAACTGTATTGGAATTTTTAAGAAAGTGTTTTACTCACATAGTTTAACAGTTTCGCATCGAATGCCAGTGAAATTGACTAATGCCGGACGGAGACTGCACAAGAATGCGACTTATAGCAATATTGTGAAAATAACAAGTCCAGTTGGCATTTGTGCATTGTATTGCAGTTGCAACTGTCAGTGCAACAATGCGTTGAGTGTAGCAAGAACTGCTGAAGCATTATGTTGGCATCCGCTGAAAGCTCAGCGGTTGAAATGCTGCTGTGGCTTTAGCTTTTTGAGGCCAATGACACTTGCACTCTTGCCACCCGTGCCACCTCGTGTCCCCCTCGACACAACAATTCGAACACATGTGGCAACAGTGAGCCACAGCTGCAGCAAAAGCTGAGTGAGAAAGAGAAGCGCTGACTTTCAGTTCCCATTGGGATCAGTGCAGCATGCGACAACATTGCAACGCATTACCAATCCTCCGCTCCCCACCACTCGCATTGTGGCATATGAGTGCGAGTGTCCTTTTGAATATGCAGCCACGTAATTTGCAGCCCTTGCCCCATTGTCATTGTTGCCGCTGTCTTATTGTGTTTGATGTAATAGGCTTTACGCTCCAAAAATAAATAAAAGAAAGAAAGAAAAAAAAAACCAACAGGAAGAGAATAAGACGCAGCGCTGATTCTTTGGCAAATTGTTGGAAAATCCTCTTCGCTGTGCTCTGCTTGCCCCAACTCTTGCCCCACATAACTTATCCCTCCAGCGGCCACAAGCAAGCGACAAAAATGCAAACTGAGCTGGCGACAGCTGTGCGCCCAATACAAATAATTGCACACGACTCCCGGATGGGTGCCCAGTTACTCTCTGTGGCCACCACAGCAGTGGCGGCAACAGCTGTAGCTGTAGCTGAGCCATTGTACCTTGCCACAATTTTGCATGAAGCAAACTGTAATCATGCGAGTCTCCTACATAATTCCCCACTTCCCACAACTGTTGCCAAATTGCCCTCGTTTAGGTGCTGAGCATAAAAAATATATGTGCTGAGTGGAAAAGTGGAAACTTGATACTAAACTTTAAAATTTGATTCGACGATGCTTAATTTCTGTGGAGGGAATTTTAAGAAAAAATTGCTCAAATAAAAAATTAATAAATAAATAAATAAATATTTAAAAAACAATGCTCTAATCGGTAGTGTTAAAAATAATAAAAATGTAATATTAAAAAATAATGCTCTAATCGATGGGGTTCTAGAGTTAACAAGCGGTAATTTATTATTAAAATTTAAAAAAAAAATAGTAGAAAATTCTTAATGATTAATATTTTAAATAAAATACTTTTAATTAAATAATTAATAATTAATAATAATAATTAAAATTATTTAAGCTAGGTGGCATTTAATGCAACTTGCATAATACATATTGTTGTTGTTAAAAAAAAATGTAATTATTTGTTTGAAAATAATTTATTTTATAATAATTCCCGCTGATTTAGACAATTAAAATCTTAAATTGATAAGGAAATAAAAGTTATAATAATAAAGTGTCGCTCTAAGTTGAAAATAAGTGGACGCATAAAATGTAGCAAAAATCAGTTGACATTTGCGAATAGAAAAATAAAAGTTAATGGCATAAAAAAAAATGCAAAGTGCGAACTTCATAACTGCTAAGGCTTCAAGTTGTTAGCTTGGCTCAAAGCGATACCCGATCCGCTGGCAATGCTGCTGCCACTGCTGCTGCCACTGTTGCTGCCACTGCTGCTGTTTTTTGCTGTTTTTGCTGCTTCCACCTTAACTTCAACTTAAACTTCAACTTTCAGCTGTCAAAGCACGGAACTCCAAGTAAGGCTCGCTCCCAGAATTCATTGAAGGCGACGCTGAAAGTTTAAGACGCTTTTCTCGGCACTCGGCATTTTTTGCTTGTCTGCCTCTTTTGCTCGTTGTGGGCCGTTGCTCCGTGCAGCTTATCGAAAAGTTGCGTGATTGAATTTTTACACTCCCACTTGCATTATGCAACGGGGCGGGGCATACAGACTAACTGCTGTTCCTTGCTGCCTGCTGCCTGCTGCTGCTAATCTCAAAGTCAAGTTGGGTCGCATTACCATAAACACTTCATACGACGAGCACTTTAAAGCTGCCTTGTAATAAAAAGCAAGCGCCTTATGTGTCACATTTCCGTTGTCTAATCGAAAATCAATGTCAATAGCAAAACCCGTCGTGTCGCCGCAACCCCACCAACCCCCCTACAGCAATGTGGATAAGCAGCTGTTTGTACATTATTTACTCGTAAAGCCATCAATAGTCGTACATCCAAACAACCCCCTCATCTCCCGCTCGCAACTCTCGGATTATTTGCTAGCTGGAAGCTGCGGCTGCGAGTTTGTTGCTGTTGCCATTTGCCACTTGCCACGTGTCCATGAGGCGCACGTCTGTGTCTGCGGATCCTCAGCCCCATAGCCAGTCAACTGTCATGGATTTGTTGTGCTTGCGATGCTGCTGTGCTGTGATTTTTACCTGTTTCCATGCCACATCAAAGTTAGATGTTGATAGAGAAAGAGAGAGAGAGAGGGGATGGGGTGTGGATGATTGGGTGGTTAGGGCAGAGCAATACTACAAAAGTAACAGGCAACCAAACACCGAAACCCAAAAATCACTGAGCTGTATAATTCGATTTCTGTTTTTCACTCTTTTATTTTGCTATCTTTCCACTTTTTTTTGTTGGTTTTTTTTTGTTTTTTGTCTCTAGAAGTAGATGTTGTTTGCTTACCTGCCACAAGGATGGAGAGATGGGCAGATCAGGGGGGGAAAGACAACATTGAAAATGGTATAAAACAACATTTTCGGTTTTCATTTATATATATATATATATATATATATTTTGCGGAGTGCTGCTAGTCTCATATAAAATAGAATAGTCGCACTCAATATTCAGTTGAGCAAATCCATCCGTTGTTCTCTTGCAATTCGCATGCATTCACTTGGCTCGATTCGCATTGCTCCTGCAACCCCACCCCCCCCCCCCCCACTTACCACTTTCCACTTGTCCCACACAATTTGGCATTGGCATTCCGCATCTGAATGGGTAGAAGGAACGACTAAAATTCGTGGCCAACTGGGCAGTGGAGTGCGGCGAGGAGGGGGTGGGTAACTTGGCATGGAGTCTCAATGGGTTGTTGCTTTGCGATAAACAAAAAATTTAAACAAATGTAAAAAATGCAATTGTTGCTGCGAGTGTTTATCGAAAAGTTGCTGTGAGGAATATGGAAATTTTATAGTGCTTATTTGAAAACTTTTTATTTTTTTATATAAATATTAAATATACATAAAATATATATATATATATATATAAACATATAATATTCTATATACTTCATATATATGTATATGTTTCTTGAATGTGTGATTATACATGTGATATTATATAAAAAAAAAATACCACACTCGAATTTTGTGATTAGTGCAAAATGTTGAATAAATTACTAGACAAACACAAAAAATATAGAATTTAAATTTTAAAAAAAATGGACTTAGTTTTATATTTGAAATGTGAAATTTATAAAATTGCCCTCTTGGCGATTCTATTCGACTCCTTGTCGAAACTCTACACAAATTTTAGAACGCGTCGTTTGTTGTTGAATAACTTATTGTTGTTGTTGTTATTGTTTTTTGTTTTTTTTTTTTTTTTGTTTTTTGTGATGCTGTTGTGCAATCTGTGCTTGGGTTTATTTTGCACTGTTTTGCTACGTTCGGTCTACACACACATAAAAGGCATCCTTTATTTAAAAGCACTTATTCATGCATATACGAACTTTTTGTTTATATTAAAAATCCAGACACGACTGCCATGAATATCCATTTCCATTGATATGAATTTGTTTACCCAATGCGCCAACGATAGACTTGTGCAAATTTCAAGTATCAACCACTCAGTGCACTTCAGCAGCCTCTTATTCTCCCCCCCCCCCCCACACTTACCACTCTCCACTCACCCATACTCTTGTCTCTCGTCTCTCGTCCCTCTCCTTCTCTCGAGTGTATTTTGTTAATTAAATGAAGCCAGCGACGTGGCAAGTCCGCATAAAATACGAAAAATACGAAAAATACGAAAAATGCCGAGTGTACCGAGTCCAGTGAAAATACTTGAAGGTCAACATTTTGAAGTATTTGAGCGAGTGCTGCAATTAGAGCAGCGAAACCCCAGAGAAAACCCAGAGAAACCGCAGCGAAACACAGCGAAAGTTAATCTTCTCCAACTCTCTGGCACACAATTAGACCACGATGGGGCTTTACTCTTGGCCCAAAGTAACTGCTGCCTTCCCTTTTATTATTTATACTTTTCACTTTTTGCATTTTTAAAAACTTCTGCGTTTTTTGAGTTGCTAATGGGAACGCTTGACTAGGAGATGCCCTGTGCGCAGCTATTAAATAGCATATATCAGATCTTTTATATTGTCGAAAAGGAATACTTACAAATTATATTTAATATTTAAAGTTTCCAGCTTTTGAGGCCTCTGGTTTTGTCTTGCTTTAATAACGGACAGACTGGTGAACGGACAGACAAAATCTATAAAGACTTATCAATAGCCGCAGACTAAAAAATGAATCTTTTAATTTGGTAACCATTTGGCAGGTATTTAATTATTTAATGTCCTATTTCAAAGTTTACTTTAGCAAATGCGAGTTTAGTTTCATTGAGATATTGACTAATTTGCATAGTTAAATATGGAGATTTGCATGTCTGAGAAGGTAAAAAAAATTAAGACTGTATTTAATTAACTTATAATTACTTTTTAATCTGAAATATAGGCTAGATTAGTGACACGTGTAAATAAATAAAAACAAAGGTCAACATTTTTTTATTCTAACTATTTTATTGCAGCATTTTTCTTGTGAAAATAATATTAACTAGATTATTTAGTACGAACTCAGATCGTCAGATTTGTCAAATCTTTGGCAGTTATTTGAAAAAACGAGGCTTATTGCTAATGGTCAATAAAACTAGCAAAAGCAAGATCCAATTTCTGCTGGCTTGTAACCAGTTTTGGGCAAAGAAAATGTATTATTATTTATAGGTTTTTCAGCCTTAATATATTATTATATATTAGTTACACAATTTTTTTATTTATTAACTGCTTTCATTTTGAGTAATCATAATTTCCTTCTGCAACATTTTGTTGCATACTTCCAGGGGCATCGTGCATCAAAAGCAGCAAAACTACAGCAAAGCGCTGCCCTGCTACCGTCGTGCCATAGAGCTGAGGCCGCAGCTGGCGCAGGCCTATCTCAATCTGGGCACATCGCTGCTGGCCTGGAACAGGACCAGGTACGAGACGGAAGCGGCGGATGTGCTGCTGCAGGGCGCTCGGCTGCAGGGGCGTGGCGTGCGTGATCGCAGCGCTCACGTGGAGGCGCGTCAAAGTGCGTATCTGCAGCTGAGTGCCTTGCATCGCTCGGGGGGCAGACACCAACAGGCTTTGGAGGTGCTGTACGAGGCGCTCGCAACGTTGCAATTGGGGAATGCGGCTGTGTTGCATCAGCGACTGGCGGCGTTGCATGTGGAACTGGAGCAGTGGCAGCAGGCAGACGAGCAACAGCAACTGGCTGTGCAACTGCAACCGCAACAGAGCTCTGTCCATCTAACCTACGGCCAAGTGCTGGCCAGAAATGTAAGTGCTTGTGGTGGCCATTTGGTCCATTTGTGTTAACCCATATCCAATCCTGCAGTGCAGTCGCCATGCGGAAGCGGAAGTGTGGTTCAAACGCGCCCTGGAACTATCCCCCTTGGAGGCCAGCACTCACCATTATTACGGTAAGTTGGACAACTTGATGGCACAGCTGATCCCCAAATGCAACTCCCTTTACAGCTGAGTTTCTGGAGCAACAGCAGCGGTCACAAGAAGCGTTGCGCTATCGGCTGCGTGCTGCTTCGCTGGCGCCACACAATTATGCCCTGCTGGCGGCCGTCGCCGATGCACTGCGTCAGCTGAATCACCTGGCCGAGGCGGAACGATGGTATCGACAGGCGGCTGTTGTGCATCCAGGAGCGGCACACGCTCACGCCAATCTGGGCGCCATTCTGCAGATGCGCGGACAGCGCCAGCAGGCGGTGCAATGCTATCGCAAGGCGCTGCAACTGCAGCCGGGGCATGCCACAAGCCTGGCCAACCTGGCCAAAATGAACATCAACATCGATGCGAGCACGTAGCATCAATTTAACTGTTTACTAATTATGTAAAATACTTGAGATTTGCCAAGCAGCCAAGGAGATGACTCAAAATTGAACGGGCCTTAGGGACAAATAGATAGAATATTCTTGTACAATCCACGAAATATGAATGTTATCACCTGAAAGCGAAGATTAAATTTATGGATTTATTTATGTAAAGCAAAAGTTTTAATATGAATCTCAGATAAAAGTAAGTATGAAATTTATAATGGAATTTTTAGCAGTTGTTCTAAGATGAATTTTATATATCAAATGGAAAGCGGCAAATTTAAAATTTTACCTACGTTAATATTTTTTTTTTTTTTAAATTTCGAAAATGAAAGAAAATATCTATTAACTAATGTAAACTCGAATGATTTATGAGAAGTTATTTTCCAAATATATTTTCTTATAGTCTCTGAGATCGACTTGAACTTACGGACGGACTCAAATCATTCTTCTTCTGCGCGTTATTTTTTTTTTATAGATAGTCATAAAAATTTAAGTTTAAATGATGATAGATAAACAGATCTGATATAGTTTTGGCATACAAGAAAGAGCAATATATTTAAATGTTATATACTTCGCAACAGGCTAAAGCTAACCCTAATATTAAACCCGCCCAGCAATAACAAAACAAAGATAAATCCAGTTACTTTAAAAAGTCGACTTTGCATTTTTTTTGAGCCAACCTTTCAGATGATTGAATAATGCTTTTAATACAAACTCAAACTCAGAGAAACACCTCTCGTTGAAGATTGGGAAAAATAGTTAAGTGAATTGCCTTGGCCCACGCCCAAAATTTTATGGGAAAATGTCAATCTCATTGTTGAGGGCCATGCAGCAGGCATTCAGTCATTCGACGACGCACAACAAATTACGAGTAGTGTGTGCCACATATAAAAAGCTCTGTTGGCATTTCATCTCGACAACCAGGTGACAAAAGCCATAGAGACTCGACAGACACACAAAACGGGCCCAGACAAAAAGGGCTGGCGGGCAGACGGGCAGGCGGGCAGACGGGCAGACGGGCAGGCGGGCAGACTCCGGGCACGTGATAATATCAAGTGGCATTGCCCAAAAATACAAAGAACTCAACCGCAGAGTAACCCTTGCCCCCCATCCCCTCCACCACTCCTCCTCTGCCATAGCCAAAAAACCGCAATGTCAGGGAAAGGCAGGCGGAGGTTTTCTGTGAGTTTTTGGGCTACTAGAAAATAGTGCCCACTAAGCATTAAAAATGATAATTAAATTTTCAACAATGAAACCGAGCCGAGAACAAGGACATGACACGTCCCAACACTACATATGTATATATATATATGTTATATATATATATATATATATTTATATATAAAGCTCTTAATCATAAACATGCGCCGGCACTTTAACTCCATCCGACCGATGGAGACCCAACCGCTCTTTGGCCATTGTCATATTAATGGCATTGGGCATAGGCCTCTCTCTATCTCTGTCTCACTCTCTCTCTCTCTCTCTCTCTCTCCCCGCTCTCTGAGAAGACTGCTAAGCATATGCGCATATAAATTAACATAGACAACCGAGTATTTAATTAAAATTCCATCAGCCCAATAGACAAACACACGCCGGCTGGCTGGCTGGCTGGCAGTTTGGGTTAGGCAGACATTTTGGCGAAAGCCATGTTGAGTTTTAGCTCCCGGAGCAAAGCCACCAGAAACCACACGGATGGCAACGAAATCTGTGAAACACTCTCGCCTCTGGCAACGTCAATCGCGTGCAAACAAAGCCAAAACGTCGCCACGCCGACCCGCTCAAAAGAGCCGGCAACATAACACAGACAGAGAAAGGGACGGGGAGAGGGAGGGGAAAGAGAGCAAAAGAGAGATGGGGAGATAAAGAGCTCACCTGGCAATTTGGGACAGACATAAAGTTGGAAATGGCAATGGACGTGGACAGGTGGCAACAGAAGGTGGCGCCGACAAGAGCCGCCGGGCAGCATCGATGCGGCCTGATGAAGTGGCACTTCTCCGACAGCCCAGTCCCAGACCCAGGCACAAATGATGATGATGATGATGATGATGTTGAAGGCACTGCTCTCGCTGTTGTTCCTGATCGCGATAAGCATCGCATCTGTAATTAAGTTGACGCAGCACAGCAACAGCAGCAGAATTGAGTAGCCAGTCAAAGTCAAATTTATGTATGCAAACTCGGAATGGGCGTTGAGGCTCCCTAATTAAATATGAATTTAAATGGCTTAAGGATGAAGAGCAAAAGAATAAAGGGAAAGAGTGGTGGGAAAAGGAGTGAAGTAGGACAAAGGACGTATTGGGAAGCCGGGACAAAGATGAGCCAGTTGTTGGCTAACAGATTGGTGCGTATTTGTTGGCCAAACAAACCTTTGAGGTCAGCGCAAAAAAAAATATGTAGTAAGTGGAATGACAAATACCCTGTAAAAAGTAAAATCAAATATAGTACATACCCAACGTAGGCTTAAGTGAGTACATTTCAATTAGTAAGTAGAACAATTAATACTTTCTCAATCCTACATAAACTTTCGCTCAAATATTATTTAAAAATTTATTTAAATTTCATTTACATTTTTGAACATTTTATTTAAATATTTTGTATTTCAAATTTGCTAATTTCAGCATTGATTTTGACGGGGTTTTCACTTCTGGTAGGGATTTCTGCCATTACAAAAATTTATTAAATTCATCCTTATTAATTTCCAGCAAAGTATTTAAAGAACATATTTTCTAACAGAGCTCAAATATTAAATTTCATATATTAGGATATATTTTAGTAATTTCAAAAAACATGCAAAAAAATATCATCTTGCAGCCTGGAATAGCGCAAACACCCTGTTTTCCTTTTTGCCAATTTGACAGGGTGTCAAGAAATTTCTGACCGTTCAATGAGTGTTTAATGCGACAAACTGTTTGAATTTCTATTGGGTTTTTTTTTTATTTTGACTTGTTTTAGCTTTGACTTTTGTTTTGGCCACAGATGTTGTTTTTTGTTTTAGTTGCTGAGCTTGTTCTACTTCTATATACGGTCAGGTTGCACACAGAAACTCAACTTTCTGACCGTACACAGCTAGATACACACACATACATATACATATGTATGTATATATAACACGCAAATGGTCATCCTGTGGAATCATTTATTTTCCACTTTAGCCAGCAGAAAACAGAGTCACACAGACACACTCAAATAAAAAGAAAAGTTTTTAGTTAGCTTTTGATGAGGGTCAACTCAACTCAAAGCGCACTTTTCAAGTGCCATTCCCCCTTACACAACCATACCCCAAACATCCACCCACTCTCCCCCCCCCCCCCTAGCACCCATTGTGCTGTCCTTTGGCCCACATGAATGAGGATGCTCACATTTTGGAGCAAAGCAGCTTCTGCAATTCTCTGCAAAAAACAAAACAAAATGAAATCCACATAAACAATACAAAAACGAAAAAAAAAAAAAAAAGGTACAAAAACAGAGAGAAAAGTATGACAATAGTTGGGACCATTGTTTTTGACATGACTTTCTATCAAAAACAAATTTGCTCTTCTTTGTTGTGTTATTTTGTGTCTTTCTGGTTGGTTTAGTTTTTTTTGGTTTTTTTTTTCATTTTTTTAGTTTATTTGTATTTTTGTTACAATTCGAGTCAAACATTTGGCAAATGAAAGCCACACAGCAGCAAAGCACATTACCGCATATCCCGCGTATATATTTCAATACAAAAATAAATATAATTTCGGCATGTTATGCAATTGACAGCATAATAATGCATTTTTGAAATGCAAATGCTTTAAAATATATAAACATAAAATGCAAAATAAATATAGAAATGTTGTAAAAAGCTGTTACTTTACGTATGGCAAACAAATAAATGGAAATTTTTCTAGTAGCAAACTAAATGCAAAAAAAAACTGATACGAAAAATTAACAAAAAGAAAATATTTTTGATTTTAATTAACTATTCAAAAGCATGACTCAAGGTTAGTAAATTCATAAATAGTATTATAAATAAGTGCTGCAATAACAATAAACTTGACATTTTCGATTCTGGAAACTCAAGCAAACTGCTCAGTTTCAAAAGGATGCAGGAAAGCCAGTGTGATAAGCTTTTAAAACTTAATATTTGTTTTACATTTATATAGAAGTTTATAGGTCAAATGAATTTACTATCAATATACTTGTAGCAAGGCTCTGCCACAATGAAATCTGTGGCATGTGTGGCCAACCGCAGACAGACATGCAACAAAATTATTGTTGTAGTCGAGCAGCCAAAAAAAAAAATAAAAAATAATATAGTGTATGTGTGGCCATAAAATCAATGCATCACACACACTCTCACACACACACACACACACAGCAGGGGGTTCGTGTGCATTTTGGTTAATGCTGCGTTTGAAAAGGAAGCAGCCACAAACACCGCCAGTCGTTGCTGTCAGTTGCAACAGTTGCAGCAACGTCAGTGTGGCAGACAGACCAGGGCGATGCGCAAAACCAAAACCCATTCTGGCTTTGGGACCGCGGCTACAACGTGCCACGCACATGCACTCACAAACACATACACACATATACTCAAAACATGCATACGTATTCGTGTGTCGCAGTGGCAGTGGAGCGTTGCACGAACACCTTCGGTTGACAGTGTTAGCGTTTGGCTCGTACTTAACTTGAAAACAATTAGTCACAAATTTAATTTCTATTTCAATGGGCAATGCACTTGGCAGACATGTTGCATGCAACATGCCAACCAACCAACCAAGCAGTCAGCCAACTTTCTACTAACTAATTGCTGGCGAAAGTGAAGTTCTACCGCCCGCCCCCCCCCCATCAGCCCTCTTATCACTCGGTTAGCCGCCATGTCAGCATCAGTTTGCAGCAAAAGCTCCTTAGACGCTTTCAAATATGTATTTGTATGTGTGCGGTGTTAACCACACTGCAATCGAATGAACGCAATGAGAGCTAAGGGCTCAAGTAGCTGGTTAGTGTTTCAACAACATATTGTTGCATTTAGTAAAATTACAAGAAGCAGATGGAGTATTAACCCAGATGTTAAACTATTGAAGAACTTCGTTTGCATAATATATTTAATTTTACTCAAAGATTGAATAATGAGAAAAATCGAAATAGTAAATTTCTTTTAGGATTCTTTTCTTTGTCTATTTTGACGAATAAAGTTTTGTCATCATCTCTTTGCCATCCATTTAATTTTAAATAATAAAACATAATAAAAAAGAAACAATCCCTTACTTTTATTTTTTTTTAAGTGATTGAAAAGCAATAAAATATTATTCTAGCATTGAGCAACGACTATTTATTAATTCTTTAATATTATATATATTTAACAAAAAAAATAAATATATTAGTGCATTACATAAGCACTACTTAAATATTATTATTAATGATTGCTTGCTAATGCACCAAAAACCAAATTAGTTACACATCTAATTATATTGGACTATATTTTATATATATATTTTTTTTTTGTGTGCTTAAAAATCTCGTTCCCAATATTTGCTTTTATTTTTATATGTGTTTGATTACGTTTCTGTTTTTATTTTAATGCGCTTTTTAGAAAATAAAAATAGCTAAGTCATAAACATTAAGATAAAATCCAACTTTCAGCTGGTATCATTGGGTGCTTAGCAACGCAAATGAGCTGCCCCCAAAGCATTTGGGATCGCATCGCATCAATGATGTATTTTTGATTGCAGCTGCTTAAAAACAAAAGAAAATAATACGAATAAAATACAACAATCACAATCAGCAAAAATTGCGAGGGCGACACAAAATCACAAAAACGCAGATGAAATGCCAAAAACACAAACACACACACAAAACATCAGACAACCAACAGAAACAACAGCAACAACAGCAGCACCAGCAACAGCAACCATCATCATAACCTGTAGCTTCAGGGGCACAACAGACACACACACATACACACACAGAGACAGTCGCAAAGCTTCCCCTCTGCTGCTGCTGCTGCCATGGGCAGATAAATGTGGACTGGTGTCCTGCCCGGGAACGAACCCAAAAGCGAAAGTTCACACCGAAATTGAAACACAGCAACAACAATCCGCAAGCCGCGTGGCCCCCGACAACAACAACACAAACACCAACAACAACAGCAGCCACAACAACATAAAATCTGTGTGCCACAAACTGAGGCGCAAAATGAAGATGACAATAAATTCGATTCGATTTCGCTTTGATTTAGTTTTTGCGGAATATCATCATCCTTGGATTACCAGGCATTTCGAGCAGCAAACGAGCGTCCTTCGCACTACCTCTACCCTACCCCACTCCAGCTCTCTCTGATAATGATGATGATGATGACGACAACGATTGTCGCCTTATGGCGTTGGTTTGGCCAAAATGAGAGTATGGCAAACACAAATAGATAACTGACAACAAATAAAAGCCAGCCAAAAAATAACCAAAATGAAAATAAGACAAAACAAATTCACGCACATGGCACAGGAATGGAGGGAAGCACGGACTGAGGAGTTTGACTCGCGGGGTCGCCAGGATCGCATTGGTAGGACACATTCCGCAAATCCTGTGCAGCTTATGCCAGCTTTCAAATTTTGATTGAAAAAATCACACAGTTTTTAGTGGGAGCAGGCCAGCAAAAGGAAACTAAGCAGACAACTGACATTCTCTCTCTCTCTCTCTCTCTGTCGCACTCATTTCTCGATTCCAGCCCCCCCATATATATAAATGGCGACAAATAGCAAAATGTTGCCACAGATTGCCATTATTATGAAGGCAGAGCCGACAATTCCTATTTAATAATTCAGCCTGTTTGCCGATATTTTGATTTGGCGTAATCATTTGGCCATCCCTTGTCCATGCCAATACCAGCAGAAATGTAATCCATTTTTGTTTGCCATTGATACTCCTTCAGAATATACAATATACAGTGGAAGTGCACATAATTGGGCTTGTAAGGCGATAAGTGGATATGTATATATAAAAAAATATATATATATATATCATAGTGGAATATTGAAATGCTCGTAGTTAAGTGCCCTTTAAATGCATCAATTTATTTTAAGGTAAAATTCGATGCCACTTAAAATGAAATTATTGAGTTTCCGTAAAGTGTTTAACATAAAAAAAATACAAACAAAATTTTTAACTAACATTATAGAACAACCCAGAAAACTTCAGTTTAGCACAATTTAAAGCGCTTTAATTGTGAAATTAAGAAATAAAGAAAGTTAAAGTATTATTTTTCTATTTTCGATCAAATATTTTTAACTTTAGATACTACTTAAATTGTTTTGAATACATTTAGTAAAATATATTTAGCGGGCTACCTTAGTTAGTGCACCGTGTCAAAGGCTCCATGCTACATACAAATGGTGGAAGAACTTACTTGTAGTAGTTTCCGGAAGTCAAGTTTTTCACAAGCTTTTTGTATAGCACAGACGCAAACCAAACAAAAAAAAAACAGATTTCAACTATTGTGCGAGGTATTAATCTAATTAATTCAATAAAATTATCTTAATAAAACTATAAATATTAATGCATTATTATTAAGAGTGTGATTTGTTAAATATATTAATAAACCGGTCATAAGGTAACATCCCACTATAATATTAAAAAAAAATACCATATATTAAAGACATTTGTAAAAGCGTTTTTACCCCGACATATTAAATATATAAAATGCCCACAACTTGATTTGATAAAATAGTTTTTAATGTATTTGAACAATTTGTTTTCATACATTTTCTATTTTATATATTTAAATACACACGTAATAATTGTAAAACTCAGATGAAAGTCGATTACACGTGATCTTTTAATGATCTACGTTTCTAATATTAAATAGTACACTGATTAAAACCTAGCAACACTTACTTTAACATATTTCAATGTTTAGTGAATTTAAACTTTTACTCTTGAAGATGTGTGAGTGGATGAGCAATTTGACCCACATTATTTAATGCGTTTTCTATTCGGTTGCCATACAAGTGTTTGTTATTAAATTTCATAATCAGATCGAAATGTTTGCATTGCGCACAATTTTCGTATGCTATATATATATATACATATTTTTTTTTTTCTTTATTTTTTGTAGTTGTTTCTTCAGTTACACAATTTGAACTGACAGTAGCTTCTCTGGCTTTTGCGGTATTGCATGGCTGAATTTAGAGCCCCGCCTTGATTTGAAATCCCACCAGTAATTAAAGGTACTAAACAACATAAATGATGGTTGTCTCATTTATTTACGGAAATCACGACATCCAATCCCTTCATTTTCGTGTCACTTGTCAACCACTTCGCTCGTAGAATTAAATATAGTAATAAATTTCATATTCTATACATTCTGAAATATTACACAAATTCCCTGTAATTATTAAATATAAAAATAAAATTATATCATCATTGATTAATTACTATGACTATAATGCATTTTGAATGTTTCCAGAGAGCCAATAACGATTTGCAAAATTACAAAAAATTATCAAGTTGCCGGAAAATTAGCTTAATAACAATTAGCAATTAATCGTCTCTTGATTTAAGCGTTCTCTATTTTAATTGCTTAAGCTTACAAGTACTGTATAAAGTTCATTTCGAATTTTTTTTAATATTAAGATAGATGACAGTAATGAAAGACATTTAATCCAGTATTCATATATAAAAGTTAGTGAAAAGTTATTTGTTATTATGACTATTATTCTCGTAGGTTCGTTGGTCGTTAAACCTGTACTTACATTTTCAGCATTGCCTAAACTTATTGAAGCACCTTACAAGAACTTTATTAAATATTTTTGTTTAATTAAGAATGAAAGGTTAAAGGGTAATTGGATTAGGTCTAGAAACTCATAAAAAGATGAACCAAATGTGAGCCTCATTCAAGAATCTCACATGACTGTTGACATAGAATAACTTTTAAGCTGAAATCAATTACAAAGCCATAAAGTCTAAAGTGTTGAAAGCTATCAAATTAGTTGGATTTTTTTACAAACGTGATTACAATACAAATATGTAATCCAATAATTTATGCAAAGCATAAATAGCAACAGATCGATTGGAAGTTCGATTCTAATCTATATTGGCATTATCAACACGTATTTGCAATTTACCTGTCGTGTAAATGTGGCTTAATTAGTACAAGAATTCGATCATGACACTTTGAATTGAATCTAAATGAAAGTTAAAGTGTTGAGGAGGAAATTATGAAATTTTTAAAAACAAAATATACCCGTCTGTGCGTGTGTGTGTGTGTGTGTGATGTGTAAATCAGCAGTATTCTAATTAGCTTAGACGTGTTAATGCATTTATCAGCTATAAATAAGTTTAATTAACATTTTATATTATTCCGTTGAAAACAAAATGTTAGCATTTAAACATCACTAAGTAATATATTTTATTGTTGCTGACAGCAGGGGATTAGGCATAAGAAAGCATTTCCAATCCAATGAAGAATAAATATTCATGTACAGCATCAATAACCTAGCATGGTGCGTCTAAAGCTCGTAGAGACAGACTATAAGTGTTGAAGATTTTAAAAAATATATATAGGGAATATATAATATATATAATTTCTTGTACACCATATGCAGATAAGGTTATTTCATATTAATTATTCGTTACAAATTGATTGATAATTGATTGATAACACCTAGCATAATATTGATAAACTGTGCTAATTTAATTAAGATTGGCTAAGAAATCCTGCCTGTTTTCTCAAACTCAAGCTACAATCAAAAACTAAAAAGTCATATTTGAACTACCTACTAAAATAATTTTATTGTGTAAAAAATATAAATATATGTAGCAGCTCAGTTCAGAGTATCTACAGTTCAAGCTCTCTCGACATTTTATAATTTTCCATAATTTTAACATGTTAAGTTTATAATTTATGTACTAACCTTAAGGCAAACTCCAAAGTCTCGAGAAAAAAAAATGTAAGGTTAATTTAAGTTAAACACAGCACAACATTCCGTTACAAACAAAATGAGAATACATTTTTAGCATTCTCGCATTTTAAATAACTCATTTGAATAACAAGAGAAACAAGAGCATCTTATAAGCATCTTTGCTTACCAATATATTAAAATATAGCCCTCTAGTTTTGTCACGCTTATTTAGCTGCTCGATTGTCCAGCAAATCTACATAGGGTATGAAATATGGCTATCGCTGTAATTAATGCACACACATACACACACACAGATAATAACAGAAGAGCAGCCACTGATCAACTCGTGCCTATAATGATAATCAGCTAAAAGGAGAAACACATTAAATACTCGAAATAATATTGTATTTTGATTTATGAATAATGTGCGCTGCAGTTCATTGAAATGAACGCCGCTAACCGAATGAAAATCTGGCGAGTTCAGTCAACTATAACTGATTGTCGTGACGACATTTTTGCTTACCTCCTTTACCCCGGCCACAACTTCAACAGCCACCCCCGCACCAATAGCCGGCATGCCATGCATTATATAATACACAAGTTAACTAGCAAAAAGAGTTGTTGGCAAATAGTTGTTGCCAATGTTGTTGCTCGCTGTAAGTTGTTAGCTGTTGTTGCTACCATTGTCTGTCTGCTACCATTCAAAGAAGGCCAGCCGGTTGGTGTCATTGCTGGCTGGCAATTCAACGCTTTTATTAGTACTCGATGTTTGGTGTTGAGTATTCGGTGTTTCGGTGTTTCAGTGTATTCGGTATTTATTGTTCGGTATTCAGTTTCAATGTCAATGTCAAAAACGTTGGCGATCGCATGTGAATTTAAGCACGCAGTGAAATTTTATTGTCATCGTGGTTGATGCTCTTGTTGCTTACTGATGCTGCTGTTGTTGTTGTTGTTGCTGCTGTGCTTGTTGTATGGTTTTCATTAAAGAACACATACACAAAACAGTTATGAACATGTACATTTTGCTGCCGAGCACATGCAAAAATATAAACAAATACAAATCCTAAGTTATTTATTTCACAGTTAAAATTACTTATTTTGTTTAGCATTGAATTTTAATTTTTAGGTAATAAATCACTGTATGAAGAATTTTCTTAAATTCCACTTAAGCACACACATTATCTTTAGTTTATAAAAGAAAGTTTAAAAAGAACTGCTAACCTCGGCACTTTGAAGATTAAAACATCTTTGATGACAAGGCGACTTTTAAATTTCAATTTTCTCAGGCAAATAAAGAAATACGGATATATCAACTCGACTAGTAATATTGTTGATAAATAAGTATATTTTGTAATATCGGAAATGAGTAAAAAAAAAACTTCTCTACAGAATATACCCCCTGCAAGTATGCAAATTATGAATGCATGGTATGTGAATTTTGACATTTAATTTTAACTTGAATTTCGATTACAAATTGTGATCCGAAATATAAGTGAAGAATTTATGTAGACATCAAACTATGACCAAAAACATGGGCATAGACTGCTTTTCAAAAGTAAAGTGCAGATTGCGCTGTCTTCTTATTAATTTTCATCGAACTTACGTTAACTGTGTAAAATCAGATGTTTATGACTACGCTATAAAAAAAAATATATTGCTCTGGAAAATCTGTTTAGTTCTAACGAAGCTATAGCAGTGGGAAACTTAAATCACTCTTATTTAAATATATGGGTAATGTTCACAATTATTTTAGTTGTTATTAAAATCGAACAATAAATTAAATGGTTATATAACTGCGTCATCTAAATGCAATTATCTTCATTAATCAAAGTAGCGATATTATGTCTATTAACATTTTATCTTGCAAATAATTAAATAAGCAATTATTGTGTCTCTAATAATCAAGTACATTAAATATCTTGTTTTATATAATATAAATAAGTTAAGTCGTGTTAATGCAAAGGTTACAACTTGTTATCTATAATTTTTATTCAATGTATTCAATGCATTGCGTATTCGAGTAAACCTGCATCTACAAGTGGTATAACAAAAGAAGAAGAATAATCTACTTATCTACCCGGTATATCCCATTGAATACGCCCTTTAGCCCAACCCTTGAACGAGAATTGAATTTATGAATAAACAAACTTTTAATAACACATTTCTAAGAAAATAAGTTGAATGTCAAAGTGATTAAAATATTTTAAATAAGTTACAGCAAAATAAAAAAAAACGCAAGAATAAAACAAGAAAACTTTGCAGTCGGAATTAACCGACTGCGAAATAATTTGATACCATAAATATATTCCAGCTAACAACAGGAATCAAAAATTCCTTGTTTTTTGTACTATCCAAGAAATACTATCCAAGTTTGCCTTTTAAATTGCGGTAGATATATGATGTTTATCTTCCTTCCCAGTTTCGTAACTTTAGCTATTAAAATGCGGGAAATAAAGGCTTCTTGTAATTTTTGAGAAGGGAGTGGGCGTGGCAAAAAAAATGTTGGTCCTATCGATTTACACTAACAAGCGTTTTAGCTTAGGGAATCGAAGTGGGCGTGTCCATTCAAATTGCTTCGACGATCTTTTAGAGAAGTTACCAGAAACGAAGTTCCTGTAGGGGTCTGGAAATTTTGTACGCCGATCTCTGAAGGAGACTACCCGCAAGTAACCCATGAGATCAAAGTATAAATATCAAGGTAAGAATACAAATAAAGATCATCACGAAGGCAGAATAGAGTGCTCCCAAGTGGAGTTTTGTTTATTTAATGTCGAGTAACAAAAAAGGTGTAATTAAACTAATAATTTGTATGTACCCAGAAATGTTAATCACTACATAAGTGGTTGAAAATTAAGAGTTATTAGAGTTGACAACATGATCAAGTCCATTTTAATGAATATAACGTTGAAAACTGAGAGATTTTTTAACAAAGTTGGGCTTGTTAGTGAAGTTTTATCAAAGGAAAATGTTAACAGAAAACAATTGAGCAGGAAATGGGCTAAAGCTAAAAAAAACTCGTTTGCAAATTATAGTTTCGTGTTCATCGTATTTATATTACAGTAATAATAATCTTATGCATAAAAACAAGTAGAGAGAAGCTCTTAAATGATGATGAGCTAACATAACTACATATATACAACATAAGTCTAATGAATAATACATTGTATAATTAGTTATTATACTATGCACTAAAAAAAAGCGAAACTACATAATAAAAGCCTATGCTAAATACTATCAGAAAGCAAATTAATATGCATAATAAAAATTAATCAATGAAAAATAGTTGCAAAAAAAAACATAAAAAGTTAACACAACAATAAAGAGAATCACCAATTGTTCCCAAGTGAAAAACCTTTGAAGCGAGAATAGCTTTAAAACTGAGAGACCTATTATCCAGAGGAATACAAATTTAATTTATACATTGTAAATTGTATGATTGTAATTATTACTCACACTAAAAAGACCAAAACAAGCATTTGTTTGTAACTTTATCTTAAAAGGAAATAAAACGCATATTTAAAAATGAATCATTGAAGAAACGACGAATAAGAAAATACATTTAATTACATTCGACTGGCGTCTGACAATTGTCTGGCTTCTCTTACACATTGTCCCAGACTGTTGGACCGTGTAAGAATCAGTCAGTTAGCAAGTCCAATTGCTAAATTGCGCACATTGTGCAAATGGCAGAGAATTCTACACGAATTCGCTAGAGAGCGCCCAAACAGCACAAAAACTGAATTGATATTCCTGAGATGCTCGCTTTAGATATATGCAAATAAACAAATTTTATATGCTCTCCCAATGCACCAGAAATCATCAATTGACAAAAACATTGTGTGAGACTTGTGTGTGGCATTTTTATTAATAAACATAAGAAGCGAAGCGAGCGATTCTAATGCGGTCTGGTCTCTCTTCGAATGATATCCACAAATGGGCGATATCAGAGACACCCTTCAGAAATGACTGCTACTGCTACTGCTACTTCCACTGCTCTGCTACTGCTACTACAACTACGGCTACTTATGCGAGTGCTACGATTTCGTGCGAGTTCCGTTCCGTTCCGACATTGTCGCGACGTCAACCGCTGACTTAACGTCGACCCAGTAGTCTCAGTCTCGCGCCGCAGTTCGAGCGATTCGGAAGTGTTTTTTTTAATCGAGATAGTCGAATGTACCAATCTAAAATACTACTTATTATACTTCAACGTTCACAGAAAGTAAAGAAAATAGCAATCAACGCGCGTTTTGCAATTCCGGAAATTTCACATTCTGCATATATTTGAAGGAATACTTGATTTTTCGAAAATTGTATGCAATTTCGTTGCGTGCGCGTTTTTCGCTACATAACAAAATTTGTATAGCGTGAAAAGTGTTTTTTTTTTTAAATGTCTATGTACGAGTATTCAAAATTTTTGTATTATAATTGAAAATTATGTGAAACTGGTGGGTAACTCAACGAATCCGACACAATTACAAAAGTGAATATGCAAAAACGTAATTGAACTTTTTGTAGCTTTGGTTTCAATTTCGATTTGAATTTCGATTCTGTTTTCTTGCTTCTTCGGTTTATTTAGAATTCGCTCTGGCCATTTCTCTTATTCGTGTGCTTGTAATGAAATAATGAATATCTACAAATTGGAACACACACAAAATGCACAACTCACACACACATACACACACACACGAATACAACACATACACAAGTGTAGAAGCAACAGGCATGCAAACAAATTGTAAATTGTACACAAAGAAAAAAATATAAAATATAATTCTTTGTAGATCAAAGTTCAAAATAAGTTTTGTCTTACTATTGGCATGCAATATGGCAAATATCAAATGCAAGTCTCTGTAAATTTCCATATATTGATATAGAACATACGCCCATTTTGGCTAGATTTTGATTCGATGGGAGCATCATGGACAAATATTAATTAATCATTCTAATCACTTTCCCTTCTGCGCAGAAAATAAACACATATGTGTGTTCGTATGTGTATATGTATTTATTTAGATTTTATTAGTCCAGCAATTATTGTTGCCAAATCGTGATGATATCACCCATAGCCATAGCGCCATATCACCCAGCAGATACCCCTCCGTACCGCCAGACCTATCATCATCGTCATCATCATTGTCACTGGCAACAATGTGGGGCATAAGGGACAGCGTCAACATACTCAGACTTGAGGGCGTGGAACAATACAATTTGTAATGCAATACGCTCCGGTTTGCATAGAGTCCAACAAAGTTCACAACCACAAAATAAGTGAATGTGATACATAGAAACACACACATATATATATATAGAAAATAGAAATAGAAGTGTTTGTCACTCTAGGTGCGTATGTGTTTGTGTGTGTGTGTGTTTATATTGCCTCCATCTCTGTATCGCTTATCATTCGGAGTATACAAATTACTTATCGGATATTGGCAAACATCTTAGTTATATATATATATATATAACAGCCGCCTTGAGAATTACTATCCCAGAAAGAGTCAAGTCTTCTTTTAGGGGTTGGGCACAACCACCTGTTGCCACATACATACACAGTTCTCATTGGAATAGCTGGCAAATATATATGAACGTGTTATCTTTTCAATTTCTTTTGTTGTTGTTTTTGACATTGGATGAACTACAAAACTACGTGTTTATTTATAATGTTTACTTAATTACAAAGTCTAACTTGGGGATAAGATTGCAAGTTCCTTATCTATCATAGAAGACCAATCACAGCATATATATTCTTTACAATATATTTCTATCAAGTGTCATTGCTTGTAAATATATTAGAATTTGCAATTTAATTATTTATTTACAGAGCACAGATTACAAGTGCTTTATCTGCTATCATTTCCAGGCGCTTGTATACTAGGAAGTGAAAAATCTTAAAATATATTCCTGTTTGAATAAAGTTAACAATCAAATACATATTCAAATAAATCTTTTTAATTATATTCATATATATTAGAATTTGCCCTTTCAAGAAAGTTCACAGTTATAAACATATTCAAATAAAATCATCAAAACATATCTTCGTTTACATATTCATAACCTTTTCAAAACAAAAAACTTTTCTAGTTAATTAGTTTCACAGATCTTTTTGCAATAAAAACAATGAGCAAGGTTTAACACGTATTAAAAAAAAAAAGGTGGAACTATTAAAAACCCAAAACGTACTAAATAAATTAAGTTATGGGGTTATTTTGTGGAACCTATTATAATATATTATTCAAGTTGAAAAAGCCCATAAAAATTAAGCATAAAAAGTAAGCCTTGAATTATATGTTGAGATTATTTCCATTGGGAAAAAAGTTGCAATATTACTAATAAAGTTATATCTTCAAACGTGGTTTGTGCTTATACAAATACTAAATAAAAATAAACCCAGTTGCAATTAACATAATTTTATATAACGCTTACACTACTTTAATAACTGATCTTATAAATAAATATAAATATACTAAATAAAAACAATTCCAGTTGCAATAAGAATAATTTAATTTAACGCTTAAACTACTTCAATAACTGATCTGATGGGTTTTTGATATGAAAATGTCTGTTGCCACAAGTTTGCTTAAGCCGATTTGCATATGTTGTAAGCGTGAAGTGTTTAATAAAAATTCCCAGCCAAGAACAGGTAGCTCAACTTCTTATTAAATGCGCAACACGTTGCGATTGAGTTTAGGGTCGTTGCACGCCTGACAAATTGTGCAATTCTCTTTTCGAAAGTAATAAAAACCTGATCTTGCCGAATTGCGTTTTTATGTGTCCAGAACTCTGTGAGTTTTGTTGATGCAATCATTCTTAGCGTGCACTTTAGCCGTTCTAATTGTTTAAGAAATTAAAATCTAAGTGGTAGGCAATAAGGCTAATGATCAAAAATTGGCTTCCAATTAGCTACTATTTTAATTTATTTATTTATTTTTATATAATTATTGCCCTGATATACTTTTCCTGTTTAATGCAGTCTTCGGTCATTGCCAAAGATTAAATAATACTATTACACGTGGCAGTGATCGTTGGCAAACTGTCTGGAAACTGTATTTCGCTGATTATAAATTTTTGCGTGCATTGAGTAACAGATTTACAATGAGATAATACAATTGCCAGATGCAAAATATTGACGATTTAATACACATTTCACAGCTATTGAAATTGAAATGTTTACTTCGTATTATTTAACAGCCGTTTGGAATTTCAGTTTACTGCAAATCAATCAAAAAATGTTTAGATTTTATTATAGTGTAGGTTTAGTTGTTCTTGTTCGATTTGTGTGGATTAATTTAATAACTTTATGATAGGAAAATAGTAGATTTATTGTCTATGTGCTTAAAGTGGTTATTATTTGATAACTTTACTTTTATTGTGCATATTAATCAATTAGCTTATACAGTCACCAAACGTGTTAAACGGAAATAAATAAATGAATTATGCCTTGATACTTAAGTAACTTTTAATTATATTCAACAATTTTGTGTAGGTATAGTTGTTCTTGTTTGACTTGTGTGGGTTTAAAAAAAATTGGTTATAAGTCAAGTTATATATTTATCGTGGAACATTTTTTATTAATTTTCATTTATTTAAAGCAAAAGAATACACTGAAGTTTATATCACCTTGTTTTAATAACTTTATGGTAGGAAAATAGTAGATTTATTGTCTACGCTGATAAAGCGAGTTTAAAGTGGTAATTATTTAATAACTTTATCTTTATTGTACATATTAATCAATTAGCTTATACAGTCATAAAACTTGTTCAACGGAAATTAATAAACTATTTATTCCTTGATGCTTAAGTAACTTTTAATTTTAATCAACAATTTGCATAATCGAATAGCATGTGAAGAAAATGGACTTCCGACTATGATAACAAATGCAGTATAAAGTGAGGTCTTTAGACATATGCTTACAATTAGCAATATGAATATTTATTTCCATGTGTAGATTTTTGTATGAATGAGTGACAACCACAGTTTTATTACAATTGACTTTAACTGATAGCATGTGACGTTCCTGACATTCTAGTCAAGTGTTTGCGTTCCCAAGACATACTGTCTCAGACATGCATATAAAAAAAACAATATATATATATATATATATATATGTGTGTGTTTCTACATATATATATATATATATATATATATTTATATGTGTGAATTTCAATATATACGCATTTGCGTATTCAACCTGCAGTTCAGGTTTGCAGACGAAGGACAGCTTACTTTTATATTGACATATTTACAACATACTTGCCGGGGCTACTCATTTTGATGGCATTTGAAAGAACCCTGAGAACCTGAACGGCTTGCCTGGCCTCATTTGGAAGACAACAAACCAAATAGCTGCGTATTTCCGCGCATTTTATTGTTTCCATTGACGTTTTCTCAAAAGGCTTTTCGTACGACTCTTTTTTACAATAACAAGCTTGAGACAAGCTGAATTCAATGGTCACGTAGTAATAAACAAAAAAAAATTCTAAAGCCAGCTCAGAGGCTGCTGGCCTGGTCATTGAAAGAGCAGGAATTTCGTTGCGCAAGCTAAGACCAAAACAGCTAAAAAACAAAAAAAAAAAACATAAACTGCAATAGCCAAAAACAAGAAAAATGCTAAACATTGCCAAACAAGCAAGGGTGAGGGGTAAGAAGCGAGGGGAAATCAGATTCACTTTTAGCGATTTCAACTGCGACGGTCGCCGAGGCTCTGTCAATTAAGCGCGACTCTAACAGGTGTAGTTGTTTGTTGTAAGTTGTTGTTGTTGTTGTTGCTGTTTTTTGTTGTTTTTGTTGTTGTGCAACGGCCGCGACGGACTTGACGGTTCTTTTTTAGTTGTTGCTATTATTTTTTTTTTTACCATTTTCGGCTTGTTTTTATTTTTGTTCAACTTTGTGTAATTCGCATTTCGCAATTTGTGCCATTTGGGTATTTGACGACCACCATTGAAAGCCACGACAAATGCCATTAACAAGTGCCCATAACTTTCAAGTGTTGGTCACTGTTGCTTATTTATTTGCAGCCTATTCTGCCACTGTGCTTGTAATCATTGCTTGTATTTACGCATCCTCAACAGCCTTTGCTTCGTCTTCAGTTTCAGCTCATGCGCGCATTGCGGCAAATTGCGATTTACCTCGCGACACTCACAGTTCTTTAGCTTTCTAAAGCCGTTTGTTCTCTCCATCACAAAAATATATTTCAAGTTGTTGTTATATTCTTATATTGTTACCCCCATAAATATATATATTAAAATCTTCTAAAATATTCAAAAATTTGCATATCAATTAAGTCAAGCCAAAAAACACAATTTATTGCGAAAAATTCAAATAAGATGATGACATTTGTCTATTGACATTAGGTACAAAGAAAGCAGGTTTACTTTCGAACTGGTTCTCAACGATAATCGCATAAAAATTGACTAAATCCCATTAAATATGTACATTAGCACACAAAGTAAATAAGATTACTTAAATTAACAAATACTGGGAATTGAGTTGGGGTATTTGAATTGCGGTGCGATCCCATGCAGCAGAAGCATGCCTATCGTTGTTTACCCTTTACGTTTGCATACTCGTTTTACAACAAGCATGAAAATACCATAAGAATTAGGAATATAACTCGAAGTGTCTTCGTGCATTATTATTATTTTGATAGCCTGGTAAATGGAAGGTCGTTTGCAATTTGTGTATTTTTTCAATTATTATTTTGTTTACGGCTCACTTTTAATGTTTTTATAATGATAAATATATGTAGTTTTTATATTTATATTTGATATGCATATGGATTGTGCTTCATTTGCATTTGTGATAGTCTATTTCTGAGTCACGCTCGATATACGAATTATTCGCATTTGTGTTGTGTGTGTGTTTAGGTTCTTATCGTCGAAACTTAAACTTGAACCTATAATTATATACGTGTATTTATAATTTGTTTTCTGGTTAACATCGCTCGTTTGTTGACTTTTTGTGTTGGACGCATTTTGCATTGCCAAATATTATTGTTGCTAGCGTTTATTTATTTTTTTTTTGTAGGCTGTGAATTTATTTATTGTTTTCTGTTGTGCTTTTAAAGGCAACGCTAACGTCGCCGTCAGCGTCGCTGTCAACGTCAGCGCTGGCCATTTGCCTTCCGTTTCTGTTACTGCCTCTGTTTCTCGAGTAGTTGCCTATCGTTGCTTCTTCTTCCGCAGTTATCAGTTGTTCACCAGTCCGTCTCCTCGTCTATCCATCTGTCCATCTGTCCGTCCATGCGACGGCGCACACACGCGCAACTGAGCGGCTCTACTTGTTGTTGTTGGTTAGTTTGTTTTTGGTTGTTGGCTGGTTCAGTAGTTTTTGGCGGCTTGTGCAATGGTTCAAACGGTTCAAGATCTTGGCCCGTAAGTTCACTTTGTGCTCTAATTACAAAAGTAAATACGCTGCAATAGCATTAAGTGTTTTGTCATCGTTTTGATTTCCCTTTTTTTATTTAATTTCTGTTTTTTTTTTAGCGGCTGTAATTAAACATTTATGTTAATGCTTGCCTTGAAGGTTTACAAAGCATCAAAGAAAAAATATTATAGCTAATTGCAATGCAACAGTTTTCTAAAAATATTTGATATACATTGGATTTTCGAATAACTTACACCTGAAACGCAATATTAAAAATAATATCAAACTGAACGTAAAGAAAACTATAAAAACAAATGTGCAAACTCAACAATAACAAATAATTTCCATCGAAACTACTATATACAATAATAATATTTATAAAAATGGATGGCAGCAAACTTTTGAAAAATGTTTACGACATCGATATACACTTTGAAGATCTCGTCTATCAGGTTACGGGACCAAAACGAACAGGTACGTAACACATATGCAATATGTGGCTAAAACCAATAAGAACTTTTTTGATACCTTTTTTTCAATGCGTTTTAACTCTGCATTCTCCTCGCATTTTACAGAGAAGAAGTCGGTGCTTAAGGGCATAGCGGGCACATTTAAATCGGGTGAAATGACGGCGATAATGGGTCCCTCGGGCGCTGGCAAATCTAGTCTTATGAACATTCTGACTGGCCTCACCAAAACCGGTGTCTCGGGCACCATTGAAATTGGCAAGGCGCGTAAATTATGTGGCTACATTATGCAGGATGATCACTTCTATCCATTTTTCACTGTGGAGGAGACAATGATGTTGGCAGCCACATTAAAAATATCCAACAAATGCGTGAACATGAAAGAAAAACGCATTCTGGTAAGATTAATGCATGAACAGATTAAGATAAGATAAAGCATGCCTGACTTCAGGCATTATTTATATCTGTCCTAAAGCGGTTTTAATTTTCTTTAGTATAAAAATTCACTTTACCTATGCTAATCAGTACACTTTATCTGCTTATCCAGATCGAACACTTGCTGAGCACCTTAAAGCTAACGAATGCAAAACAGACGAGATGCTCGAAGCTGAGTGGTGGCCAGAAGAAGCGTCTGTCCATTGCCCTCGAGCTGATAGACAATCCAGCTGTGCTATTTTTGGACGAGCCCACAACGTAAGCAAAACATCATAAAATCAAAACCAGTTGATGACTAAGCAATGTTGTTATTTAACCTTGAAATTGAAATGCATCCATGTAGCGGCCTGGACAGTTCGTCATCCTTTGATACAATACAATTGTTACGTTCTCTGGCTAACGAGGGTCGGACCATTGTGTGCACAATCCATCAGCCATCGACCAACATTTACAATCTGTTTAACCTGATCTACGTGTTGAGTTCGGGTCAATGCACCTATCAGGGAACGCCTCAAAATACGGTGATGTTTCTGAAAACGATCGGACTCGAATGCCCAGCCTATCACAATCCAGCGGATTTCTGTAAGTATCACCACCTAATTGGACAAACTTTTCCTTTTGAAGGCAATCATCATAAAAAAAAATTAAAAACCATTCGACATTTAACAGTGCTGGAGTGTGTGAATGGGGATTTTGAGGATCACACGGAGGCCTTAGCCGAATGCGCCAAGGACAGACGCTGGCGGTATGCTCAAGAGTTGATGCAGGATGAACAGGTACCCCCCTCCGATTCACAAGTGGCCAAGTTCAACGAATCGCAGACCCAAGGCCAGTCGCCACAATCCAATATAATAAAGGTCGAATCGACAAAGGAGCTCAATAAACACACATATCCACCACCGGAATGGATGCGCTTGTGGCTGCTAATTGGACGTTGTCATTTGCAGTTCTTCCGAGATTGGGTGAGTAAGACAAGTCATCGCGTTCGTTCTGATCTTCATTAAGTTCAGATATCTGAAAGATACATTATCCATTGCAAAAATATTTGCATGTTATGCACAAGTTCCATGTTAAAACAAAGAAGCAAAAAATTGGAAATAAAAATATAACATAAAAAAAGTTATTTTACTTTATTATACTTCTTCTAATTTATAGCCAACTTTACTTTATCTGGTTTCCACTATTTCTACTACTATTTCCAATACTTTGTCATGTTTTTAATTCTACTTTTGTCATGTGCATTCCCATTCAAAAGTATATTTATTGAGATTTTACTATTTTTCTTTCAGACATTGACATACTTAAAACTTGGCTTGCATATTGTGAGTGCTATTATAATTGGAGTTATCTTTACTGATTCTGGCATCAATGCCACCAAGCAAATAGCGAATGTTGGCATGATTATGATACATTGCACGTATCTCTGGTATACGACAATAATGCCGGGTATATTACGCTGTAAGCTATATAAAATACAATTCAGATTTGCAATTTACTAAAACTGATTTTCTTTCTTGTAGATCCTATGGAAATCGAAATAGTCAAGAAGGAAACCTTTAACAATTGGTACAAGCTAAAAACATACTATGTGGCCACCATCATAACATCCACACCGGTTCATGTATGTAATATATAAACTATATCATTTATATTTACTGAATTATAATCGAATTATCTTGCAGATTATATTTTCTTCAGTTTATATAAGCATTGGTTATTTAATGACCGATCAACCTGTGGAAATGGAACGGTATGTCAAATATTTGCTAACAGCTGTGGTTATAACCATCTGTGCCGATGGCATGGGTGTATTTCTAGGCACTATACTTAATCCAGTGGTGAGTAAGAGATATGTTTATATAATCATAAAAAAAAATTAAATCAGATTGTAGTAAATTCGAAATAAAACGAAGAAATTGTGCATGTATTGGGAGCATAATTTATATCATGTATAATAAAATATTTAAAATTTCTGCGTGAATATAATTAAATATTTAAATTATAATTTATGTTTTTCATAATGCATAAAATATACGTTTCCATCACATATTTTAAACAGAAAATTTGTAGGAAAAATAAATGAAATAAATCTCTATTAGAATATAAACATGATTTAATAATATATATTTTCTCATCAAATATGATCAATTTAATTTTTAGAATGGAACTTTTGTTGGTGCGGTGTCCACGTGTTTTATGCTCATGTTCTCGGGATTCCTCATCCTATTGACCCACATACCATCTGCCTTGCGGGTTGTTGCAGCTATGTCGCCGCTGCGATATGGTCTGGAAAACATGGTTCTAGCACTATATGGTAATCATCGGGACAAGTTGGTCTGTCCACCCACCGAGCTCTACTGCCATTTTAAGTAAGTTTTATATAAATATTATAAAAACAAGCCAACTAAAGTTTTATTTTATTTATAGAAATGCAGTGACGGTTCTAAATCAATTTGGCATGGAGAATGGTGATTTTGGCTACAATATTATGGTAATTCTGGGCCAGATAACGCTATTCAAAGTCTTGTCATACTTTACGCTGAAGCAAAAAATGAAATCAATTTGATTCGGATGCCTGAAGATGCCTAGTATTGAGCTTAATATATATACAGATATATATATATTAATATATATATACATATATATATATATTAAATGTGATTTTATGTTACTTATCACTTAGTTCAAGTGAGCTACATTTTACATCGGCGTGTGATACTTTAACTAATGATACCTGTTACTGTATACATACTAATTGTTAACATAGCAAATATAGTTTTTATACGGTTATACAATATTCATATGCATGTACATTTATAGGATTAAACATATGTATATATGGCACTCCATTAGTTATCAGTTAAAATAGGTTGTAGTAAGAAAAGTACGTACGAACAAATTAAATGGACATGTTGAAAAAATATTTACAAATCATTAAATAAAAAAAAAATGTTTTTATTGGTTAAAGGTGTGAAGATGTTTTTATTTTCAAATATGGTAAAATTGGTTAATTTTAATTTTAAGTTTCTTCTGGGGTATTTAAATACTAAAAGTATCGCGCGCTCACTGCCAGTGCATTTATGCAGCCCTGTCAACTTAACTTGTCGTATATCGATAGCTACATCACAAAACATCGTCGACAGTTGTCATCACTAACAAAGAAAACAGCAGCCAGCAATAACACGGAATCAGAGCGAAATAAATAAATAAGACCCATTTTGAGCGCTATAAGCTACAAATTAAAACGAAATAATAGTTAAAAACAATTAAAAAATGTTTCGCTCTAGCTTTGACAAAAATCTGGGTGAGTAATGCAGCCAGCTTAACTGGCAACATTAAAAATAGTGCAACAAAAGTGACTCATCGATAAAGAAAAGCAAATAAAAAAGTATAACAAAAAAGGGGAATGAACGTAAAGCGTAGTTAAAATTCACAAAATCTGATCATCTTTTACATATTTTGCAACAGAGAACGCCACAAGCCATTTGCGCTTGGAACCAGATTGGCCCTCGATTTTACTGATCTGCGATGAAATCAATCAAAAAGATGTCACGTATGTGCAACAAAATGAAAATACCAAAATTCTTTGTTTTTACTGAACTTTAATATTTTGCATTGCAGTCCAAAGAATGCGTTTATCGCAATCAAAAAGAAAATGAACTCACCGAATCCACACTCGGCATGCTATTCCCTGCTGGTCCTCGAGAGCATTGTGAAGAACTGCGGCGCTCCCGTGCATGAGGAGGTCTTTACCAAGGAGACATGTGAGATGTTCAGCAGCTTCCTGGAGCTGACACCGCACGAGAATGTGCGCCAGAAAATGCTCGAACTTGTCCAGACCTGGGCCAATGCATTTCGCTCCTCCGACAAGTATCAGGCCATCAAGGTAAGCAGCAGATGCACCGTATTGTTCTCATTGTGCAATGAGGTTTTGCTTTTTGATTTCTTCGTACTTACAGCTTTGTAGCCTTTCTATATAATTAAGTTATGTTTTCTATACCCGTGCGACTTCACTATAGCGATGTTTGCCTGTATCTTACTCAACCTCTAATTGAATTAATGAACGAACATTTTTCTATTGTTTGCTCTATTGCAAATAATGATTTTGTCAAGAATTTAACATTGCCAAAGTACATATATAAAATGTGTCTGTGTAATGAAAGTCTTGGTTTGTCAAACTAATTTTAAATATAGGAATAGCATAAGAATTGCCATATTCTTAATCAGCTCAATTAAGTCTTTCTTTTTTCTATACAAATTAGAATCTTAATTTAAGAACTGAAACTTGACTCAGAACATTGTCGTCGACTTAGTTTCCCTGTTTGTATCTTAACTAAATTATTTAATTGTATTTATGAAAGCTTTTTTTAGAATGTTTTTTCTTGCTGCAAGTAGAGACTTTTTCAATTTCAATAGCTTAGTCACCTAAATTCAGCCTATATTCATTTATTTTATAGGCTGTTTTTATATTTTTAGTATCATATCATATATGTCAAATAAAAAAACTTATTATTTCTTTTTTGCAGGATACTATGACCATTCTTAAGGCCAAGGGACACACATTTCCCGAACTAAAGGAAGCGGATGCAATGTTCACTGCCGACACGGCGCCCAATTGGGCCGATGGCAGGGTTTGTCATCGTTGTCGCGTTGAGTTCACTTTCACTAATCGGAAGCATCATTGCCGCAACTGTGGCCAGGTGTTTTGTGGCCAGTGCACGGCCAAACAGTGCCCGTTGCCCAAATATGGCATTGAGAAGGATGTGCGAGTCTGCGATGGCTGCTTTATGTCGCTGCAGCGTCCGTTGGGCGCCAAGGCAAGCACTCGAGTGGGGGACAGCGATTTGCCAGCGGAATATCTGAATAGCTCCTTATCACAGCAGGTGCAGGTTGGTTTTTCTATTTACCCCAAGCAGCAAAGTAAACTAATTTTTGAATTGATCTTCACTTTACCACGTAGACGCCGGCGCGCAAGACCGAGCAGGAACTGAAGGAGGAGGAAGAACTGCAGCTGGCGCTTGCACTCAGTCAATCGGAGGCGGAGTCAAAGAAGCCGCAACAACAAACGCTGGCCAGCTATCGCATGCAGCAGCGTTCACCGAGTCCAGAGCCGGCACAGCCGCAAATGCCAGCACAGCAGCTGGCGCAGCAGGAGGAGACAAATTCCGAGCTGGCCAAATACTTGAATCGTGGCTACTGGGAGCAGCGTAAGGTTAGCGAGTCCTCATCCATGGCCAGTCCATCGGCACCCAGTCCGATGCCGGCAACACCGCAACCACAACAACAGCAGCTGCTGCAATCGCTGCCAATGCCAAAGAATGCGGATGAGGTGCAAATTGCTGAATTCGCTGCAAATATGCGCACCCAGGTGGAGATCTTTGTAAATCGTATGAAGTCCAATTCAAGCCGTGGTCGTAGCATTTCCAATGACTCCTCGGTGCAGACGCTCTTCATGACGCTCACCTCGCTGCACTCGCAGCAGTTGACCTACATCAAGGAGATGGACGACAAGCGCATGTGGTACGAGCAGCTGCAGGATAAGCTGGCGCAGATCAAGGACTCACGCGCCGCCCTCGATGTGCTGCGACAGGAGCACGTCGAGAAGTTGCGTCGCATTGCCGAGGAACAGGAGCGTCAGCGCCAACTACAAATGGCCCAAAAGCTGGAGATTATGCGCAAGAAGAAACAGGAGTATTTACAATATCAACGACAGCTGGCACTCCAGCGTATCCAGGAGCAGGAGCGCGAGATGCAGCTGCGCCAGGAGCAGCAGAAGGCCCAATATTTAATGGGCCAAACGGCACCATTTCCCTATCTGCCGCCCACAGCAGTGGCCCCCACACACGGCTCACCCTCGCATCAGCTGAACAACGTTTATAATCCCTACGTGGCAGCCGCCGGCTATCCAGCACCCAATGGTCATGGTGTGGCTCAATTTGCCACCGGCATACCACCGCCAGGCATGTACAATCCGGGCATGCCGCAACCCCAACACGTTCCGGGCATGATGATGCCACCACCGCCAAATATGATGCCGCAGCAGCAGCAACAACAACAGCTGCCCGAGAATCCGCAATACTCCAATCCTAATCAAGGCATGTTAGCTCAGCTGCCACCACAACAACAACAGCAACCGCAGCAAGTTCCAACTCAGCCTCAGCCACAACCGCAACCACATCTGGCTCATGTTATGCTGCAGCAACAGCAAATTGTTCAATCGCATCCTCCAATTGCCAATAACCAAGCGCCACCACAACAGGCAGCACCACCACCAGCTGTTGCTGCTGCCGCTGCTCCTCCTCCTACTGTTGCTGCTGCTATTGAGATCAGCAACACACAAGTGCAAGCGGTGGCTGCTGCACCGGCACCACCGCAAACCGAGCCCGAACCCGCTGCTGCAGCTGTTAAAGCCGCCGAGCCCGCAACGGCGGAGCTTATTTGCTTCGATTAAACCAGAAAAAATTGTTAACGTTCTTTTACACACACACACCCACTAATATATATAATAAATTAATCAGACTTTGTTATGGCTTCCAACTCCTTGCTCAAATTACCTAAGATTAAATTAGTATGTGGCATGCCTTGTAAATTTTGGTGATTTTGAGCAAAGATTTGGAACTCTAACACAGACTTATTGTAATCACCAAGTGTAACCACAACTGATGGGGAGAAATATGCGTATGTTATTCCAAAATGAACAGAACTTTATTTCTGTTTTATCGTAGTCAAAAAAGATGTGTCCATATTATTTTTGTTATATTTGCCTTGTCTTGTTTTACGAATTGAAATTCGCCTTAATTTAAAAATGGTTTCATTTACGGCGTTTCTTTTTTCAATAATAAAAAAATATATATATTCCGTTTATATTTATTGGATTAAATTCAAAAATATACTTTCGAAAGTAAAGCGAGTCTGAGTTAAAAAATACAATATTAAAATTCACATCAATTGTCTAATTGAATTAATTTTAACTAAAATAAATACATATTAAAAAGAATTATGCACTTTTAATTGACATGTTTTTAATAACATTCAGTGTTTTTTCATGTGGCTCTTATTAATACTGATCAATATTATATATCATTACTTGGCATTTGAGAGTGCATCAACTCCTGGGAGTTTTTTGCCCTCCAGCAGCTCCAACGCAGCGCCGCCGCCCGTGGAGACATGTGACACCTTATCGCTGCCGCCAAACTTCTTACAAGCCGTAGCTGTATCGCCACCGCCAACAATTGTGGTGGCACCACTCTTGGTGGCGCAAATAATTGCGTCCAACATATTCTTGGTGCCTCCAGCGAATTTTGCATTCTCAAAGAGTCCCGGCGGACCGTTCCATACGATAGTTTTCGCCTGGACTATGGCAGCGCCGAATAGCTGCATTGATTTCTCGCCTATGTCCAGACCCATGAAATCCTTTGGCACGCCTTGTTTTACATCAACGGTCCTGATCTCATCCGGGTCATTGTCGATTCGTTTGGCACATTGGAAATCGACGGGTAAAAGTATTTTCACTTTCTTGTCCTTGGCATTCTTTAGAATGTCGTTAATTAATTTGAAGCCATCTTTGTCGAAAAGTGATTTGCCAATCTCCATGGAGTTGACGACCTTCAGAAATGTAAAGGCCATGCCACCAGCGATAATCATTTGATCGACCTTGTTAATCAGATTATTAATCAGCGGTATCTTGTCAGCAATCTTGGCGCCACCCAAGATGGCCATGAATGGTTTTTGTGGATTGTCCAGTGCCTTGGCAAAGTATTCGATCTCCTTGTCGAGCAGGAAGCCGGCTGCACGCTTCTCATAGCCCTCACCCAACATGGAGCTGTGAGCTCGATGGGCCGTTCCAAACGCATCGTTCACATAGATATCGCCCAGTTGAGCTAACTTAGCCCGAAAATCTTTCACCTTTGCCGGATCGGCTTTTATCTTCTTTTTGTTCGTGTCTTTGCTGCTGCCCGTCTCCTCAGCATAAAACCGTAGATTCTCGAGGAGTACCACGGCACCCTTTGGTGGATTTTTCAATGCGTCCAGCGCTATTTGACCAACGCAATCGTCTATAAAGCAAACCGGCTTCTTCAGTGCCTTCTCCAGTTCTTTGGTAACAGGCTTAAGCGAAAATTGCATATTCTTTGTGCCGTTCGGACGGCCCAGGTGCGAAGCCAGTACCTGGAATCGGGAAGAAATGTTATTCAGCTAATAATTTCCTAGATCCTTATTTGGGATTACCCACCACAGATTTGCACTCCTTTTCGAGCACGTATTTAATACTAGGTAGAGCAGCCAAAATTCTCTGATTATTGGTTATTTTACCATCCTTCATGGGTACATTGAAGTCTACACGCATAAAAATTCGTTTTCCAGCCACATCTACATTATTTAAGCTCAACTTCTTTGCCATCTTTTCGTCGCTTTTGCACTTATCAGATTTGTCGCCATATATTCGCGTTTGTTGAAATTTCCAACCGTAATTAACATATGTATTTGATGTGGATATGATGAACAACTTTTGTTCCAAATGTAACATTTTTATAAAATATGTGTAAAGTGTTCACAACAAAATTTCAACAAAAATGTTAGTATGTCATAAAGTCTAAAAATATGTGTACTTTCATTAATTTACGTTACGTACCATGCTACTCCTATGCTATAATCCATATTCAACCGATATTTTAATTTCTAAGTCTTATTTACAATTTATATTTGTTAGTTTTATTTATGTTTAATTCGCGGGTTATCGTCTGTGATCACTGTTATCGTAACGACGATAATTGGTGTGAATTTGTGGTGGTTGCCGATAAAATTATTTAACCTATCAGCTGTGTATTATTGCTAAGCAAAAAATAGTATGCTGATTTTGCAAGCAAATCGAAAGCAGTTTTGCGACAGTACTATTACAATAATTATTCAATTTGGAATTTTGTCTCTTAAACTCTTCCTTAATTGTCTATTGATTTGCACAAAATAGAAAATAGAGATACACATGTGTTAAAAACAAATTAAACCGATTATAACAACAGCTGCTGTTTAGCTGCATACGCAGCCTGTCTGATGCAGCAAAAATAAAGAGGGAAACGCAACGACGCTTATTTATATTATAACAATAATACTGTGAAAGCTCATCAAATCCTAAAATGGGTGGCGGTGATTTGGTAAGTAGACGTATTCCAACCAAACACCAGTTCAAAAATATAAAAATACCAATTACTGCGTTAAACAGAATTTAAAAAAATCATGGCATCCACATACGATGAAGAATCAGGAGCGCGTTTGGAAAGCGGAGCAAGCAAAGCAAGAGGAACAGCGAAAATTAGATGATTTGCGCAAGGAGATCAACGAGGAACGGGATCGCGAGGAACTGCGACGCATTGGCGAAAACTCGGGCGTTCTTGCAGGCAGCAGCGGTGGCGAAGCGAAACTCGAATGGATGTATAAAAGTAAGTGAATCAAATAATCGAGATATAAGACTAACTTTTGAGTGAATTTGCAGACAACGCTGAGCTTATCAATCGGGAGGAATATCTGCTGGGTCGCAAAATAGATAAGTCGTTTGAGCAGCTGCAGTCCGAGGAGCGACGCCAAGAACACAGTGCTGTGGGCCTCAAGCAGTCCATTAACCATGTGGAGCACGAGTGTGTGCCATTCTCAATACGTGAATATCGCAATCTGCAGTCCACCGAGCAGGTGGACATGCAACGCAAGACTATGGAGGATCCACTGATGCTCATCAAGCAGCGGGAAATGGAATCGCGACGCAAGCTGCTGGAAAATCCAGTAAGGCTAAAGGAAATCCATCGCATACTCAAAACCGAACAAGAGCAGGCAACGAAACGCAACAAAAAGTCCAAAAAGAGCAAGAAGTCCAAGAAAAAGAAACACAAAAAAGGCAGCAACAGCAGTAGCACTGAGGACAGCGACGACAGCAGCGATGATCTGGACAAAAAGCTGGCCAAGCAGATGAAGAAACTGAAAGGCGAGGGCTCAAACGGAGACTTCAAGCTCGACAAACTGTTGGATGCCAAATACCGCACATTGACCAAACAGCTGGACATGGCAACCACCAAGCCAAAACAAAAGAAAAAGTTTGAGGAGGAGCAACGTGAACAGACCAGAGAAAGGAGAGGAAAACATGAGCCTGTGGAGGTTCGAGAGGGTAGAGCAAGACGTGGCCGAAGTAACAGCAACGCTGATGAGCGAACAAAGCGTACGGAGCGTGAACGTGAGCGAGAACAGGATGTGAAAAGGCATCATGAAGCCAGAAATGGTAGACGACGACAAAGCAGAAGTCGCAGTCCACGACGAGAACAAGAAAAACAAAACCGTCGAAGAAGTCGCAGTGCTGACAAAAAGCGATCACAGAGGATCAGGGAACGCAGCCGAGAACGGGTAAGGGAACGCAGCCGAGAACGGATAAGGGAACGGAGCAAGGAGCGCAGTCGGGATAGACGTCGACGTAGTCGTACTCCAGAAAAACAAAAGCCACAACAACATCGCCGTAATCTTAGTCCTCCTGCTGCACGTCAGGAGGCCAAATCCAAATCCAAGCTTAGCGACAACGAGCGCGAGGCTCGTCTGCGCGAGATGATGGAAAATGCGACGTGGCGAGAGGCGGATCGCACCAAAGTCGTGCACAAGCATCGTGAGGAATATGCGCGCGAGGAGGCACAAAATCAGGCACGCGACTTTGACAAACAGTTTATCAACAAGGAGGTGAAAAAGGCAATCGACAATCAGACCTCCATTGGCAATCGCATCCGTTCCAATCTTAACAATATTCAACGCACCTCGTCTGCCATGGATTCCAATTTTGCACGCAAATAACAAATGGAAACATCCCTAGCCGTAAGTTTCTAGTAGTAGACTATATACAATGGAACCTAAAGTGACTCAGGTGTGAATGTGTGGCAAGCTTGGTCAATCAAATAAAAAAATCTAAATATACAATATAAATATATTGAATATAATACTTCGAAATACATTTGGGGAAGTTAAAATTTTGGAGAGCCATAGCTTTTGCAAACGTGTCTCGATTTACATAACAAAAGCATTTTCTTGATTAAGACTACATTTAATTTTGGAAGCGCATTTCTGCATCGGTTTAACATAAGACCATCTAAAAAGGGACGATTTTCAAAAACCCGGGCTTTTTAATCATTTCCTTTGCATCGTTAAAATATTTGGAAACGTTGGAAACGCATTTCTTGTTCGAGAGTCATCTAAAAATAATTCCTCCCAATGGGTTTTTAGAAAGGGATGAATACTTTACAAAGCCACAACTGTCAAAAGTGATCAGATTTTCATAAATCTAGATTTACACTTCATTTTAAGTTATAATCGCGATTCCAGCTTTAAATTAATATTTAGATTATACACAAGAAATAACAGCAGCTATTTAACTTAGAATTCACTTGTTTATTGAACTTTGGGGCTTACAATATAAACGAGGTGTCGAGGCGCAGCAGCGACACGAATAACGATTAGTAATTTCAGATAGATAATTTTGAATGGTGAGAGGATTGCATAGGATGCAACTTAGGCATTGGATAAGGCAGCGACGCCTGGCAGTGTCTTGCCCTCGAGGAGCTCCAGCGAGGCACCGCCGCCGGTGGAGACGTGCGAGACGAGCGCTTCGGTGTTCCACTTGGCACAGCAAGAGGCAGTATCGCCCCCGCCAATGATGGAAACGGTGCCATTCTTAGTGGCTGCAACAACGCCATCCATAATTGTCTTGGTGCCATTGGCAAAGTTCGGGAACTCGAAAACGCCGGGTGGTCTAAAAGCAAATGGAATTAATAATTGGAGAATGAAAACTAGTGAAGACGACTTACCCATTCCACACGATCAGCTTGGCACGCGCAATGGGCGCGGCGAAGAGTTCGCGTGACTTGGGACCCACATCGAGACCCATGTGACCATCGGGAATGCCGCTCTCGACGCTCGCCTCGCTGACTGTGGCATTTTCCGCGAACTTGTCGCCACAAACAAAATCAACTGGCAAATGCAGCTGCACATTGTTCTTTTTGGCCTTGTCTACCAGATTCTGAACAATTTTGGAGCCCTCCTCATCGAACAAAGAGCCACCGATTTTCATGTTGTTGAGCACCTTGAGGAAGGTGAAGGCCATGCCGCCACCAATGATCATCTCATTGACCTTATCCAGCAAGTTCTCGATCAACTGAATCTTATCGGCGACCTTGGCGCCGCCCAGAATGGCCAGGAAGGGATTTGGCGGCTTGTCCAGAGCCTGCGAGAAGTACTTAAGCTCCTTGTTAAGCAGCAAGCCGGCGGCACGCTTCTCATAACCATCACCCATCATGGAGCTGTGGGCGCGGTGAGCTGTGCCAAAAGCATCGTTTACATAGACATCGCCCAGTTTGGCCAGGCTGCTGCGGAACTCCTTGACCTTGGCGGGATCGGCCTTCACCTTGCCGCCGCTGGCATCGACACCCTTGCCCTCCTCCTCCAAATAGAAGCGAACATTCTCAAGCAAAATAACAGAACCAGCAGCGGGATCTTTGCAGGCAGCCTCCACCTCATTGCCGACGCAATCGTTCAGGAATGTCACTTGCTGGCCGAGCAACTTGGTCAGCTCCTCGGCGACGGGGGCCAGCGTATACTTGAGATTCTTGTTGCCATCGGGACGACCCAGATGGGACATGAGCACCACTGACTTGGCCTTCTTTGACAGCGCCAACTTGATGCTGTCCACGGCGGCAACAATGCGCTGATTACTGGTAATTTTACCCTCCTTGATGGGCACATTGAAATCAACACTGCACAAAGTAAGAGGGTGGAAAAAATGCATTTATGCAATATGCAACATTTTGTAGTCAGCTCTTCGCTCAATTTACCGCATCAGCACGCGTTTGCCCTCCAAATCCAGATTTTCGATGCTCAATTTATTGAAGGCCATTTTTATAATGCTTGCCAAACGGTTTTTCACAAACTTCTGGATAATTTTCGTTTGTGCGAATGCGACTTGACCCACAGCTGTGCGGCAATGTCAGTGCAAGGTCAATATGACCAATTCAAGATAAGGGTTGCCAATGTACCACAAATAATGCCGCAACTGCAAAGTACCAAGACGAACAATGTTGAAAATCTTTCAGCTTAATGAAGTCAGTTACACAAAATGGTAAATTATTACTTAAATGCAATTTTAAAGTTATAAGAAGACTCCAATTGCTTTTAAATCGTTGGCTGTTCAAATCGGTTGCAGCACTAACAGTAGTGTTGAACAGCGCTTGTGTTTAGTTATGTAAAGTGGCGCATGATCGTGTATCAATTGGTTTGGCGGTAAATTCAAATCAAAGACAAATAAAGCAACTAATGTGATTGAGAAAAAAAACAAATATAAAGTAATTTACAAAGCATTAAATATAATAATAATAAAAATACCTGCACTGTTCAGAAAATTTTATTCCCTAGGAAATTAATTGTTTTAAGATACTTCAAAAATGTTTAATAAATACTCAATTATTAAGCCAAAGGGTAAAATAAAAATCGGTAATTATTCTCAGTAAAATAATTAACATTTAATTAAAATATCTTTATTGCCATTGCGCAAAGAATGCACAAAGCAATGTGAGATTGCAATTATGTATTGAATGAATGAATGAATAAATGCTCGTGAGCCAATTGTGCACAGTTGGTGTATTTACATTCATACATATATGGACACATACATAACTTTTTACATTCGACCACAGCACACAGCGAAGGCACTTACATAAATAAATACACATGCATACAAGCATACAGTTAGATATGAAATGACGCCAACATTTGCTCTTCGCAAATGATTCATTCATGCTGCTCACCACTCAACACTCACCACTCTGCCTGGGACTCTTCGGCCTCTGTCTCTTTTGCCGTACAACCACAAAAACGCACAGTCTCCCGCCAAACCCCCTTATGAGCATTCCCAATGCAAGCCAATTGCATGACGCAGATGCGAACACAAAAGCAGGCCTTTGCACCTTTTTTTAACGCCGGCCAAAGAAAGACATCGGTGGTAGAAATGGAAGTGAGGGTGGGAGGAGGTGCAGTCTTCTGTGTTCGCTTTTGGCGCAATTAAAGCAATCGCCAAAGAATGCCCTCAATTAATAATGTTAACAAGCAGTTATGCGAAGTTTTACATTTTAAATTGTATTTATATTTTTTTGTCTTAAATTTAAAAATATATATTAAGAAAATTAATCGACAAGAAATTAAGTAAACTGAATTATTGCATGTAAAATGCACATTTGGCGTGTGTAAAAGTGTAGGGTATTTAGTAGTAATCTCGTGTGGAAACATTAACAGCAAAACGCGATTTGCCGAGTTTGACAAAAGTGTCAAAGCGACGAACGTCAAAGCGACGACGAACGTTTTAAGCGGCTGTTTTGGTAACCGCTTATCAGGCACAGAGCACCCAAAACTGTTCTCCACTTAACATTGCCCTTGTCGCTCAGTGTAGTTGTAGTTGCTGTTGTTAAGTGTAGTCACAAACCAGTTCATGTTGTTTCATGATAAATGAAAAAACTCCGCATGCTCGAGCCACATGGAATATTAATATGCCCTCTAATATGGTAACTTAGCTCTATTGCTATACTAGTATTGAGAGAATTCTGAGAATTCATTGGTTTTTAATGAGAACCATAAAAATCATTCGGTTTAAATATAGAAAGTAGAGCTTCAATTTTTAAGTGTCTGCTGTACTATGAACACATGTGTATCTATATTTTTATATAATTTTCATTAATTTCCGTAGCTAACAATCTTTTATATTGTTTTTGCATATACATCAAACTATATTTACATCTACGCGTCGAGTGCTTTAAATAGAAATATAAAAATGAAAAATCTATAATAATGAATGCACAAAACTAAACTAAATCTTAACAATCTTATTTTAAAACTATTAGGCATGCACATACAACAATATATATATATATATATATATATATATATATATAAATGAATCGATTACTTCCACTAACACATCGTTGCTGCATGCGCTTTAACAAACGCAGCGTGTTAATACACTGAAAACAATAGTCAAAGCAACTACATGGTTATAACGTTATGTAATGCATGCTTCGATTAGATTTTATTAATTCAGGGCAAACAAATTCTATCGGTTACCTGAAAATGTTTTTTTTTGGTTTTACTATTTCTGGAAATTTCACAGTACAATTTCTGGTGATGTGTTTGAAAACTGCCTGTAAAATGTTTGTGCCTTTCTTATCTCAATTCTCTGAAACAACATCCCTTAAGCCAGGGTTTGTTTTTGATTCTTAATTTTTTGTTATTTGTAATTTAGTTAACCTTGAAAAAATAGTGGACGTACATGGAATTCATATAAACTATGTGTAACTGGCATATCTCCCTAACTATGTTGTAGAACGATTGTTGAGGTAACCGGAACATTTTCTGTTTCTCACTATCGTAACATTTGCTTTGTATCTACACTGTACGGTACAGCAGCGAACGCCATGACGCTCAAAACAATACTAAAAAGAGAGTTGCGCCAAATGCAATGCAAAAAGAAAACATTCAAGAATCTGAAGACGCAAATCGGCTTATCAAGAAATTTTTAAGTCTTTCCGAAATCACTGGGCAAATAACTGATGCCTTTTTTTTTGCGTTTTGCGCTGTTTCAATATGATAACTCAATGATTGTGCCACGATTACAGGTGTTGTTGGCAACAATATATACGAATGCCGCCCCAACTGGTAGACGACTGTCATCCACGTTAACGTTGGGGAGGTCGACGTTTTCGTTGTCGTCGTCGTCGTCGGTTTTAATTAGCGAGCTGTCGTTTGCGAGTCTCTCCCATGTTATTCAGATTACAAACTATACTTATTTGTTTTGCATAAAAATAGAAGAAAAATAACAAAAACAACGACTGTGGCAGCTAGCAGCGGAGTGCTTCAAATAAGTAATGAGACACATTGCCGACTAACAGCGACTACAAAAACTAAAAGCTGAAGAGACTAGCTGCAAGCGACATTATCAACAACAACAAAAACAACAACAGTAGTGGAAAACGTTAGCTCATTAGTCAATTCCTGAACCAACGTGGTTCGTGTAACGAACAGAGACAGCAAATTGTCGAACCACAAATGTGGGATCAACTGAAAGAAATGAAAGATGCATAAAGTGTACACACAAAAATAAAAAATTATTGGGGTGAACCTTCTTCAATGAAATCTGCTTAAAAATTAAGCTCAAATTTTGCAGTTTTTTTCACATAGGTTACCAAAATATGCTAAAGATACAAATTTATGTGTATAATCCGATATTGGCATGTGTATAGTGTGTTGTTAAACTCGGTTATAGTTAAAGCCAGTCATATAATAACTAATCCAACTAAACTAAGATATACAATTAAACTTATTTATAGCTAGGGGTTATCTACATTTAAACTTTTGGTATACTTATTTCAAATTAGACAGAAGCGATTAATAGAGGCGATGGGATCCATCAGTAATCATTCAATTGACCTGATTACATGCATGTTTTGCGGTCCACTCTATAAATATGTGTGGTGGCTGAAACAATAAGCGAAACAGAGCCGCTAAGAGTATGCAACCCAAACACACAGAACACTCACATGCCAAAGTTGCCCGCCCGGCCAGCCGCTGTTGCTGCTGCTTCTGGCAATACAACTGTTGCCCCCTCTTTGAGCACCCTGCTCACAGCTCCAGAATCGTCTAGCGTCGCGTCAAGCAGTAGTCCATGGCGAACAACACCAACAACAACAAGAACAACCACCGACGTTGGCGACGACGACAACAACTGAAACGCGCAGCAACTGCGGCGACCGGCAATTTTCAAATTTACCGCCAAACGTGCCAGCGACGTCGACGTCGCCGTTGGCTGTGCTGTACTCACTCACGAGCAGAAAGCGCATTTTATATGGGATGCGTCAAGAAACCCACTCGAGCTGTCGATTTACAATTTTAGCTTGATCGTAATGAAATTATTGAGATGCCGTATTGACGAGGACACTAAGATCTACCGATTCCCAGCAATTTTGACAGCATTCAAATAAAGATTAACGCGCCCTGGGTGAAAATGTGAGACGCTTAAGCAGTTCAAGAAGACACTGCCCGTCATCTGTAGGCGGCCCGTGTGCGATGGCAAATTCAGTCTTGTACGAGCCGTCAACGGGTACACATATCGGTGGTTAGTCAAAAAGCGAAAAAAAAATACAAAATACTGAAAAATAATCAGCAAATGCAGCATTCAAATATATACCACACAAAAATCGCAATCGTAGAATTTTTGCATATTTGTTTGCCGCGCTGAAACTATCTCAAATAATATTTTATTATTATTATTTTTATCAAGAAAATGATTGCGCACAATTATTTGTAGAATCGGTCAGCAGTCTCTACTGGTGGGTCGGTCGAGCGAGAACACACGTACGGACGGGTGGCGGCTGGGGCCAGGCTGCGTTTTTTGTTATTTTGTTCTCGCCTGCGTTACCTGGGCTAATGTTGTTGTTGCCTTCTCTTCTACACATTTCCAACTGCTGCTGTGCAAATGCCGCCTTGGTTTTTGTTCAGTGTATTGCATGCATGTCAGACCGATAGAGCATGAACAAGAGAGAGAAGGTGACAGTGACAGTTGCGCCCGGCGTTGAGCGTGAGCATGAGTGATAAGCGTGCAAACAGCGGCCGGTCCGTACGAATGAGAGAGGGAGCGAGCTAGCCTGAGAGAGAGTTTGGAAAAAACGAGAGTCAGCCTGAGCATGTATCTGTGTATGAGTGCGCTGGTTTTATATCTGTTAAATACACACAGCCTGGCAGAAATTCAGACAGTGTGTTTGTGTGCTTCGTGCGGTGCTGTTCTCGTTTTTTTCTTCCTCGGATCAGTCTACATCTATTTTGCGCTAATTTTTGTCAACAACCAAAAAATATATACATACATACTTATATACTTTTATATCTTGAATACAGCAATCAAATATATTCGTTCGAACGGATACTGAAATTCACGCGCGCATTAATCTTATTACAATCAAACAACCTAAAATATAACGGACCGAACGCTCGTTATATAATTGTACAAAAAAAAAACACAAAAAAGTTCAAAAAACAACAAACAAACAAAAACAAAATGTCTGCAGCCACAGAACAACAGAACAACGGTGATGTTGCCGTCGAGAAGGTTGCCGCAGTCAGCGCCGACAGCGATGTGAAGGAGGATCTCAAAGCCAAAGCCAAATCAGTTTCCGATGATAAATCGACGGCCGCTGATGCCGCTGGCGATGCGGCCGATAACGGTACTGCGGCCAAGGATGGAGAGGATGCTGCCGATGCGGCAGATGCTGCTCCCGCCGCTCCTGCCAAGGGTTCCGTTAAAGGCACAAAGAGGCAAGCTGAAGTAAGTAAAAAACGAAGACCTTAAATCCATAAATAATTTTGTTTGCAACACAAGAATTTCTTTTGATCAGATTTTAATTCGTACAGTTTCCTAATCAATTGCTAGTTTCTCTCTGTGTATGTATCCATGCTTGTTTAATAACAAAACAAACGAATGCACTTGTCATCATCATCGTTGTTGTTGTCTCTTCTCTTTATGCTCTATTCTCTTCTCTCCCTCTCTGCGGCGATTAATGCGCGTTTATCGATCGCGTTATCGAACGCTTTTCTCAGTGCTAATCGAATTCGTTAGTGTAGGTATTTGTTTATGAGTAACTTTTTCTTCTTGTTTTGCCCTTTTGTGCAAATGATTCATAGAAATTAAAAAAATTAGGCGTCAAAAATAAAACTTCTAGAAATAGATATACACACGTTTTGTGCTCAGAGTCATTTGCCTTCCTAACATTTAACTGTCGATAGCAGCCCAAATGAGAGAGAGAACTAGTTAGTGAGCGACATAAAAGAGCTCAAGCTCATTTATATACTAATGCATATGTATGTATTATGTATTGAGTCTGTGTGTGAGAGTTGTTTACGATTAAATTAAGATGATTGCGAGGTGGTAATCAAAGAATTTTTGTTGTTTTCGGTTCAAATTGAGGTTAGGCTCTGTCTCTAATAATCAATGGGGTACAGTTTGTTGTGAGCAGAGAGAAGTATACATTGAGAATGAGAGAGATGAAGGGAGAAAAGAACAAAAACGAGTAAATACTCTGGAATAGGTCATTAGCATTGCACAGTCCGACAAAAACAGCGAGACGCAAAAAGTTGAAAAGAGATGAAAGGTCTTAACGGCCTTGTAACAAACACAAAAACGTTACACCCGCACATTTGCTGTGTAATTTTGTGCTGAATACAAAAACAATGGAAGTCAAGCATTTAGTTTATGAGACAACTGCAAATTTGTTAAAGGTTTGGAATTTCCTCCTATTGACATTCCGACTTATAAAATGCGTTTGGCCAAATTTTCACAGCAACAAATGAACAATAGCAACAAATTGCGCGCCAACCAAAAAGTTGCACTCTGCTAAAAACAATGCCGGCCGGCAACGGCAGCTGTCCGCCGCCATATTACAAAAAGAGAACAGGAACAAGTGAGGGAGAGAGAAAGAGAACCAGTTTAGTTATTTTTCTGATTTAATGATTTGTTTTTTTATTTTATTTTATACCATAATCGAGAAGACTCATTTTTGATAAACATAAATATAGCCATAAAAGAACAGAGCACGAGGTATTTGCAATCAATTATCAATTTATTTTGTCACAAACAAAAATAAAAATGTACAGTTTAACACGCTCTCTCCCTCTCTAGCTAGCTCGCTTGCGCTTTTCTCTTCACCCTCTCTGGCTTGCGCTTTCTGTCTTTATTATGCGCTGCTCTCTCTTCCAACACGACGCTCTATGACTGTAATTTCTTATGTACACATTTAGTATATTGGCCACAGACATGTGTTTTTGTTCTTATTTGTTCATTTACATGCATTTATCTTTCACTTTTTTCATATTATGCGTATTTATTTTGGTACATTTATATGTACCAAGTGTTTCTGTGTGCGTACATATAAACAATCCACTTACAGGGTGTCTCAGCTTTCCTTTTTTGGAATATTTACATAATATAACAGATTTAGTTAAATTCAAAGAAACTGTTGCCTACTCTTTAGCAGCACGACTCGGTTGGAATGTCAAAAGATATTAATAATTATACAAATAGACATTCATTAAATTATCTAATCATAAACTATAAATAATCGAATAACACTTAAAAGCTATAATTTATCACTGAATTATTATTTTGTTATTGTCATTTTGAAACGGACATTTAAAATTTTCTCGGTTTTGTTTTCAATACAGCCAAGAGACATTCTTAGTACAGTAAAACAACAGCGTCTATTATTGATGCTTGATATTTTATTGCCTGGCGCGCTGTTAACATAAGTATTTTTCTTTGCTTCCGTTTCTTTTGTTGTGCGAGTTCGCCGAGTTCGCCGCATATTTATTTTGCACACATTTCTACAGTTATCTTGTTTTCTGCTTTGTAACAATCGCTCTTAAATGATGTCTTCGTCGCACACATGCACATATAAACAGGCATCCTTACATACTTACAAACACATGTACGTGCAAGATTATGTATTACAAGCGCTTTCTTTCGCTGGGAACGTGACTGCTTTATATACTTGCCCTGTTGTTGGTTGGTTAACTGAGTCTTTAACCCACGCAGCAGCAGCAGATGAACACACACCAAAGCAGCGACGCTGGCTGCGTCGTCGTCGTCGGTCAACGATTGCGCCTTTTATTTTGTGTGCAGCAGCTGTCGTGCTTATATGTGTGTATGTGTGCGTGAGTGAGTCGTTCGTTCATTCATACTGCGATTGACACGACGCTCACGTTCTCAGGTACAGTTCTGCTATCACAGCGTTATGCGCGCGCTCTCTTTTATAGCTTCACTCACTCACACACGCACATCAACGTGTAGCAGCTGCTGCTGCGACCTAGCGTCGGCTTCGCTGCCTGCTGCTCGGATCGGTTTGCTTCGGTTTTGGTTCGTTTGTTCGGCTCTCGGTCACAGTGGGTCGAACGCACGCTTGGCTTGGCTGGTTTTGTATCTCACGGATGCGGATACATATGCCCGTACCTTCACCCCTCCCTCCACATGTTTTTTCATTATATAGTAAGTATGCCGTCGTTTCATATGTATTTGTGTGCGTGTGCTGGTACATAAGTGAGACGTGCACTTGTAATGCGGCAATCTCTTTCTCGTTCTCCCTTTCGGTTGGTTTGTGCCTTTGCTGCTTGCAGCGAATTCCAATGACGCGCGCATTTTTCAAATGCCTTTTTTTTTACGGCGAAAATAACGATTTTTCTTTGCTGCTTCTGCTTGCTATACAGTAAAAGACCATTTTTTTGTTTTGTGGGCTTAAAATATACGTTTTATGGGTATGTACACATACATAAATACACGCACACACAGTGGAGGAGTGTAATTTGTGTGTTGGTTTTATGTTTTGGTTTCCACGAACAATTTGCTTTGCCCTTGATCAAGGAGATGTGTGGGTTGGGTTTGAATTGGGTGCCCAACCCCAGCCCCAGCTTTGTTATCGATAAATTTAACTTTATTAATGTCCCCCATCCTCGCTTTTCTCTCATTGCAGGCTAAATCCGCCGAATCAAAGAAATCCAAGAAAGATAAACCTGCTGATGGCGACTCAGATGACGAGGAGGTATTAGATGATCTCATCGAGGGTGACAGCGAAATCGAGAGCGACGAATACGATGTACCCTACGATGGCGAGGAGGATGACATTGAATGTGACGGTAAGTTTCCATCTCTCCTCCCTCATAGCCTTCCAATCCGGAAAAGCTAACTATGACCATTTCTCTTCTCAAAACAGATGATGACGATGACAATGATGATGGTTCCGGCTCGGACGATCAAGCGTAATAATAATGTAGTCAAAACAAACAAACAAAAAATAAAACAAACAAAAAAAAAACAAAAAAATACAAAACAAAAATTTAAATTAATAATAAATAAAAAGTTACAAGCAAAAAACAACCGGAGAAAAGAAACCACACAAAAAAATCGCAAAAGTATATAATTCTTATGTTTAAGAAATAATTTTCTATTTCTTATTATAATTTAAATTGTATTTTACGTGTACTTTTTTTATAAAAAATTACTACAAAAAGAAAAACGTTTTGTTTTCGCATGCGGACGAGAAAACATAAACAACACAAAAAAACAAACCGAGAAAAGTAAACATCCCCCCAAAAAAACTATACACAAAAACAACCAAGCTCTTTCTTTCCTGTAAGTCATAAGTCTTAAGTTAAACGACAGATACATAGCATGATGATTGAGAATACGAAGAAGAAGCAGAGGCGTAAATGGCGCCCCATGATTTACTTAAAAATAATAATATACAAAAAGAAAAGAACAAAACAAAAACACACACACCGACACAAAAGTAAAGAACACGAACACAAACAAGTAATAAAAATTCATTATTAAAATTAGACGTTACATTTTATGAATGATCGAAAAAGCAAACGCAATTAAAAAAGAAAAAATATACAAAAACAAAAAAACACAATTTTTCAAATATATGATTTCAAAACATTTTTCTTGAGCCCACTTTGGCCACACTGACACTCATTTACCGTTTGTCAACTTTCTCTCGCTCGCTCGCTCTCTTCCGGTCTCTATCTTCCAGTGTTTTCGCGGGGGCGCAACGGGAAGTTTGATTTCCACTTTGAACTTTTGTTTGACATCGATTTCGCTGGGTGGACTTGAGGGCTTCTTTTATTTCAGCATTTACCTAACCCATTAACTATGACTAGTCTATTTAAGTATTCAATGTCAGTATTAAAATAAAGAAAAAACTAATAAAAAATACTCGACAAAATCTATTTTAGTTAATAGAGCAAAACAAAACAAATTTTTGTTAATCAATTGATGATGAAACTTAATTCAATTGTAAATTGTAAACAAAAACCAATCAAAGAAAAATTGAAAAAATTCACTTTAATGTTACATATACATATACTTACATAATAATTAAGTAGTAGGGGCATTCATGCTGCCGACAGATAAACATACATGCACACACTCAGAAAAAGCAATACTGAAATTGACATGAAAATTAATTCTAATGACTGATATTTTGAAATGCAAAAAGTGAACCATCAATCAAATTGCATGACGCCAACATTTTACAACAAAAATTAAGCAATTAACTGACCCACTCCTAGCAACCACAATATTAATGAGCATTTGAAGGCAATATCAGGTTAAATACTGATATATACAAAATATATGCCGCAAACAATTTGATACCGAAACCATGTTCAACTCGTACACAATTTTTGTAAATAAAACGATGAAAAGAAAATCAAGAAAAAAATGCAAAAGTATAATTAAATCTTATCCAGTTGTAGTGAAAGATAGTTTTGAAGAAAATACGTACAAAAAAAAACGAATGAAACAATGAAATAAAATATTGTAATTACGTAAAATGAGAGAAAAACAACAACACAACAACAATTGGCAGTTATCAGATGCCAATAAAACGAGTGTTTCAATTATTTGGGAGAGGGTAGAAAAAAACCACCCAACACTCATCCCCCTCGTGGCTCCAGGGGCAAGCGAACAACAACCAAAAGAAGCGGAGGAAGGGTGCACATGCAGATGTTGTGTAGCAGGGGTAGTTATTCGAAATTATGTACATCTCGCATACATGGTACATACAAACATATGTGGTAGGTACAGAATTCATTGATTTGCTGCCAGTAATCGTATCGGTCTCTTTATCTTCCCTTCTGTTTGCGCAGCAGGGTAGTTGAAAACCCTCTTTGCGAGACTCCCCAATTAAATCAAAGAGTAATTTGCAATGCTTCAATCTTTTTCTCATTTATGAAAATTGATTGTGTGCCTCTCTTTAATTTGCAACAGCTTAACGAAAATATATTAAGTTTGGGATGCCTTTTTAAATTTGAAACGTGAATTTTTAATTCAATTGGCTATCGATTAAAGTACCTATTGCTATGTTATATAGCAATGTTTTTTAGAGCATATATTTAAGAATAACCCGGTTAATTCGCATTGAGTCTAGCTGAACATTAAATAAATTTATTGCTAATTGCAGCTAAAGCTCATCAGTTAAACTTTAAAATGTATGTATAACTTTTTTGTATTTTATGTACTGTTAGCCAGGACACACACCCGCAACGTTACACTTCTTGATTGCAATTTAACTGGATTTGAGTCATAAATAAAAAGTAATTATAGATTTATTTATTGCACCTTAGGTTAAAATCAAATTATTTTACGATTCTAGCTACTTTAAGTACATAGAGATGTTCACCCGGAATATGTCGCTCCATGCATTTGACAGCCTTGAACTTGAGACTTGCCAATTGTTCGATTATTTCATCCGGTTTGTTCTCGTGCAGCAGCAGCAAATATAGAATGCCGCCAGGTGCGAGTATGTCATCCAGTTGCTCCAGTAAAATGTCCGTCACCCTACGCCCATCCCTGCCCCCAGCCCACGAATAGACCAGATTACGCTCTGTGGCCGCGGAGATGCCTCGCTGATCGAGTAGCTCCTCATCACTGGTCACCACATATGGCGGATTGAAGAGTAGCAAATCGACGCAATGTCGTCGCAACCCATTTGTCAGATTGCAGTGAACGCTGTCCAACCTGGCACCGTTGCGGGATGCAGTGCGTCTGGTGGCCACGCAGGCCCGTGGATTAATGTCCGTTGCGAGACAGTGGGCTGAGTGGGAGAGGCGATTGGCCAGCGCTGTGATAATGACGCCACTGCCCGAACCAATTTCGACACACAGACGCGGCTGCAGCTGCTTTTCTAGGAACTCCAGATCCGCTTCGAGTGCATCGAGCAACAGAAAAGAATCCTCCGCCGGCTCATAGACATGGTCATAGTCCGCGGCGCAGAGATGATCGGTGAACGGTGTCTCCATGTTTACGATATGTTTGTGCTCAGCGCCGAATCTAGCAGCGCCTGTCGTCTTCTCTGCTCCCTTTCGATCAGGCGATGGAGATTCGCTAAGCGCTCCTGGCTGGTGCCCAGCACGTTATTTATAATGGTCACTTTGTGCTTTACGTTCAGCAGCTCCTTGACCTTGTCAGCGAATTCGGGTATCTGGTTTTGGGCTTTTTCAATGTCCCGCAACTGGGCCGACAATGCGTCCAATTGACCCCGCAGCTCCGATTGCAGTTGGATTGTGGTTGCCACGCGTTCGTCGAGCCTCTCGATGGTGGGCTTGAAGAGATTTGTGATGCCTTCGGCGAGTATGTCGCGTGTAGGATTTGTGCAGAAGTTTTCCGTATTTTCATCCAAGGAGGTCACCGTTGAATCGGAATCCTTATCCATTGCAAAACTTTTGCCATAAAATATGTCAAATCGATTGCACAGTTATCGCAGTTCGATAACAAGCTTATCATAGAGATGAGCAAGTTGCGCCGCACTGTGACTGCTCACTGTGACTTGCCCGTGAGGCATGTGTTACAAGTGTACAAGTCATATTAGAATATTTATGTATTTTGCGTAATTAGCTAAGAAAATCACTATCAGCCAATGCTACAAAATAAATCAATAAATATGACTAGATCTGGCAAGTGTCACTACAGCACAAATCTATCGGTCAGTGCCGACGTCTATCGCCGCACCGCCGCAAATTCTTGCAACAGAAACAGCAACTTTGGCAATAGATATATTAATTAAATGCTTTGATTACAACTAACTGTAAGCCGAACGCAATGGACACATATTCGGCGGATGTTGTATATCAAGCGATCAGTGCCCTATTTCAAGGCACCAATCCCAAAGAGCAGGAGAAGGCAAACAAATGGCTGCAGGACTTTCAAAAATCGGTAAATTTTTGCCACACTTCGCACGGAATACGGCATGATTTTTTTAACACTTATGTTGCATGTGGCAAATTATTAATTATTTTGCATCATTAGATCTTCTCATGGACCATTGCGGACGAGCTGTTACATCAGAAACGCGATTTGCACGCCAATTACTTTGCCGCCCAGACGATGCGCAACAAAATACAGAATTCGTTCAGTGAATTGCCGCCTGAAACGCACGAAGCTCTCCGAGATTCGCTGATAACGCACATTGGTCAGATCGATGAGCAGACAGATAGTGTTATTGTTACGCAACTGAGTCTGGCCGTCGCTGATCTGGCACTGCTAATGGCCAGCTGGCAGGAGCCGATCAGTGATCTGTTAAAGGTGCTCGCACCGCACCCGGCTTCTATTTGGCCGTTGCTCGAGGTGCTCAAGGTGCTGCCGGAGGAGATTGATTCACGATTTCTGCGACTGGGCGCCAATAGACGCGAGGAAGTGCACAAGCAGCTCGACGCCAGTGCCGAGTGTGTGCTGGAATTTCTGTGCATGTGCGCACAGCGCGAGGATCTCGATCAGCAGCGGATTTGGCGGGCAACGTTATGTACGTACAGCGCCTGGCTGGTCATACACGCCTTCCCCCTCACCCACATCTGCGACAATGCGCTCTCCCAGCTCGCCTTTCGCCTGCTCAGCCAGCCGGCGGAGACGTCGGGCAAGCTGCATGACAATGCCACCGAATGCGTGTGTGCGTTGCTCAGCTGCATGGCCACAAGAAGCGGCAGTTTGGACGGGGATACACAGTTGGCGCGCATCTTTGATGCCGTCTGCCATCTGGAGACGGCATATCATTTGAGTGTAGCCCACGAGGACACCGATAAGACCATTAACTACTGCCGCATCTTTACCACACTCTGCGATATGTTCTCATTTGACATGTACGAGCAGCATGAAGCGATGAAGGGACTGGATCTGGTGCTGTTATGTGTCGGCCATTTCGATTACGAGGTCGCCGAGATCACATTTCATTTGTGGTACAAGCTCAGCGAGGATCTGTTCCAGCGCTACGATGACAAGCTGACGGCACGCTTTCGACCCCACATCGAGCGACTGATCAGCGCTTTGTATCGCCACGCACAAATGGAGAGCGATCACGACGGTCTCATCGAGGAGAACAACAATTTCTACGTAAGAATCGTGCTTAATTTAAGTTAGTTGCGAATCGGCTTTGAGTAAAATTGAATCTTCTTTTGTGTATTATTTGTATTCGCTCTTTATTAAAATTATATTCTTCTGTTGCAGGATTTTCGAAGAAAGGTGTCCGATCTGTTGAAGGATGTGGCCTTTATTGTTGGCTCCGGTGCATGCTTTAAACAAATGTTCATCATACTACAAACGCCCAACACAACGTGGGAGTCCACGGAGGCGGCCCTCTTTGTCATGCAGAATGTGGCCAAAAATATACTGCCGTAATCTATTTCATAAAACTGTGTCCAAAAATTGTGCAAACTAAATTTTCATGTATTCTTTAATGCAGCGATGAGAACGATGTGATACCGAAGGTGGTGGAGGCGATACTCAACATGACGGATCAGACGCACATTGCAGTGCGATACACATCTATAATGCTGATTGGTGAGCTCTGCGATTGGATTGAGAACCATCCGGAACTGTTGCAGGCAGTGCTCAATTTTCTGCTGTATGCGCTGCAGCAGAAGAACGGCTTGGCGCCGGCGGCAGCGATTGCGCTGACCTCCGTCTGCTCGGCGTGCAAACAGAAGATGGTCTGCCACATCAGCGGTCTAGTGGAGATAGCGCGCAGCTTGGACAGCTTTCAGATCAACAACGATGTGGCCATTGGGCTGCTAAAAGGCATATCGCTTATATTGACAAAGCTGCCGCGGGAGCAACTGCAACCGGCGCTGCGAGAGATTGTGGGCTTTCAGCTACAGCCACTGGCGCAGCTGCTTGAGAGCAGCCACTGTCCACTGGCGAAGGGGGAGCGCAGTGATCCCGTCTATTGGATTGATCGCGCCTGTGCGATCATACGCCACACGAATCCCGATGTGCCCGACAACGTGGAGCATCCAACAGTTGCAATATTGAACGACGCTTGGCTCCTGATCTCTCGCGTCATGGACAAATATCAGAACGATTTGCGAATCATGGAGCGCACCTGCCGTCTCATCCGCTATGCGGTGCGAATGGTTCGAAAGCAGGCGCTGCTCCTGCTCGAGCCGCTTATCAAACAGATCGTTGTGCTTTATGCGGTGCAGCATCATAGCTGCTTCCTCTATGTGGGCTCCATCCTGGTGGATGAGTTTGCCAAAACGAATGAGTGCATTGCCGGACTGCTGGAGATGCTGCAGGCGTTCATCGAACCGACATTTAGCCTGCTGCAGCTGGAGAACGGCTTGCGCAACAATCCTGACACCGTCGATGATTTCTTTCGACTGGCCTCCCGCTACTTGGACTGCTGTCCGCTGCAGCTGTTGCAGAGCAGCCTGATCACGCCCATCTTTCAGTGTGCCCTGATTGCGTGCTCGCTGGATCATCGTGAGGCGAACTCATCGGTGATGAAGTTCTTCATCAATCTGCTGACCTGGGGACGCAGCAGTAATCATCGGCATGCGGATTGCCGACCCCTGGTCACTGAGCTGGCCAGCCAGCATGGCGGGCCGCTAGTCATGAATCTGATACAGGCCTCCGTGTTCCAGCTGCACTCGTACATGCTCGCCGATGTTGCCGAGGTGCTCACCGAACTCAAGCAAGTCGTGCCCCAGACCCAAATGCAAACCTTCCTCGGCCATGCCCTGGACGCGCTGCCCAAAAGGAATAGCGGCGGCTATGTCACAGCCACACAACAGCAACTGGACGAGTTTAGCAACACGGTGCTGAGGTAAGATATAAAAGGGAGTAATCCTAAAGCCCAAATGCTGCTTATGCATATTCTTTATCAATTGGATTATATATTATTGAAAATATCAATTAATAATTTTAATGCTATTCTGTCAATTCAAAATTGATATCCATAAAATTTGATGGATATCCGTATTTTGGTTTCCTATTTTGTCTGCATGGCTTGTATAGAAATAATCATTGGTCCGAAAGATGAGTTCTTGTCTTATTCCTGTCTATTTTCTTTGTATTTTAGAGCTGACACCACAAAAGCCGTTTCACAGGCACTGAAAACATTTACGCGACTCTTCCGTTGAAACCACCGCATTAGGAATGCCGTAGCAGCAAGCAACGGCTCAGAGCAGTGGGCCTAAATAACAATAACAATAATAATAATAATGATAAGAATATGAGAAAATGTACATTTTAAATTATGTATACGCAATGTTGAGCAAATGCTGCCGCTTCTGTTGGGCATAATTGAGTTGGGTAGCGCAATGACTTCACATGTGAATATACATATTATATTATTTTGCGTGCGGTCAACAGATCCTCACGTACAACGTACAATAAGTTGATTTACGTAACTTAAGCACACACTAGAAACTAATTTCTAAACTGACCTTCAAAAATATACAATACAACAATGTTTAATGACGACAACGATCCATTTTGGACAAATATTTTCACTTATTTCGTGGCACACATATATAAATTGTAATAATTATTTGTGTAGAATTATCTGCATATTTGTTATTAATTGATTTAAAAATGTACAACGTTGAACATAACATTAACACATATATATATTTTCACCATCTCCAGATTCAGCTCTCCCGATTCCTTCATAAGCAAACTAAATCGTGCAATTCGTCAAATTTTGATATATTTTACAGCAATCGCTTGCATTTTCATTCTCATCGCTCGGCGAACTTGTCGTAAACTGCAGCAATATGATTAAATAAGTGGTTAAAGCACCGCTGATCTGCAAAATATAGGTAAGCATTTTTTCAAGTTATAATTTCAACTAAAACAAATTAATTTCTAATATTGGAAATATTTTTTTGTACATAGAAAATCCTTTTTTTTCGAGGGAACTCACCGTAAAATAGAGCGAGCGATCAATGTTGAAGAGTCCGGCGGCTGTAAAGTTAATCTTCAGATGCATCAGTTGCATTGAGAACTGTTGCAGCTTCTGGCGTACCTCCACGCTCTTCGTCTTGTTGAGCAGTGAGTGGACAATTGGTCCTGTTTTCTCACTCTTCTTTATCGCCCGATTGCTGACCTCGACAATCGAAATGATCGCTATCAGATACAAAATCATTTGGCATGAGAAGAATGTGACAAATTCAACGGTCTTAAATTGGCTTTCCCGCTTCGATTTGCCGAGCAGCGTCTCAAGCACATAGTATGCATCAAAGACGATGATTAGGAATGCAATTGAAATGATCGTTAGGAGCTGATAGGTGAAGTATTTGTTGGCCGTGGCAGCTGCCTCACAGATCAGATGATGTATCTCCATGGACTCCTGTATGATCTCAACCGGATCCTTTGTCACAATGGTGTACATCGAAAATGAGTCCAAACATTGCAGATGGCGTTGTTTCTGCACCGCTTTAATGCTATGCGTATCCCACTGATGGGCCAGATTCTTAAGCACCTGCAAGGATATAGAAATGGATAGAGAAATCAGATAGATTTCACTTAAACATAGTGAATTTAAAAAAAATTTAAAATAAGTTGCTGTCTTTTTTAAAAAATTCAAACAATTTTAAAGTGGCTAGTTTACTTTTTGGAAACTTTTATGAAATTGCAGTTAGGGTATAACGAAGTCGGTCACTTTCAAAAAGTGAACTCTTCCGTGTTGTCAAGTTTTCTTTTATGAAATTATAAAGTGCGCAAGTTTGCCAGTTTGAGAATATATTTATAAGAGCTAGCAAATTGGTGGTTTGAGTTAATTAATTTAATTGAGTTTGCTTTCGTGCAAAAACACAATTATCTAGTTGCAAATACGCACTGAGACCAAATTGCTAAGTGGACAAGTGTTAAAGAAAAAAGTTGGTTTTTTATTATACCTCCTTTGGCAGATATAAATAATGTGGCCAAACAAAATTGTAGCATTTTGGCAATGTGCAAAACAAAATAAGACATAAATAAAATTACTTAATTAAGTATACATTTTGAAAATAAACTGGTTGAAACAAATTGAAAAATAGTTTATTATTTTGATTACTTAATTTGGTTTTAAGTAACTTCAAAATGTGTACAACAATTATTATTCCACAATTGGTTTTTAAATATGGGTATTTTGTTGAAGAATAAATTCGGGAAGAGTATTAAGAAAATATCCTAATCAAAAAAGAGTTTTCTGTGAGCTCTCAATAGATAAATTATTTACTTAACAGAATTTCTTGGGGCCAATTTTAATCAAATTTTAGTGCTCACCTTGTTGACCATTATGAGACGCATTTTGGTCAGATATGTGAAGGAGGAGAACATGGTTACGGCAATTGCAATCACAGTGTGCTGAACTATGAATGTGAAATGGAGCGGCACAGTGGGATACACCTGAAGATAGTACAGCCAGGCAAAGGTGCCGCACGAGAAGGTGATGTTGACCAGGAACATGAAGATCATGTCCGCATAGATGAAGTGCAACACATTGCTATACATGATCTTAATGCCGACGCTGTGCAGCTGGAGATCCATGGTATTGAACTTTTGCAAGCACTGCTCGAGCCGATGCTTGGGTATGATGGCCGTCAGATAGATGACAGTGACGCCAATGAAGCCACTAACAATCTGCAACATATCGCCAAAATACGTGATCTCAGACCGAAAGAAGTAACTGGCAACCGATTCGAAATTGTTGCATATGGTCAGGATATAGCAGACGGTATAGAGACCAATGTGAACACTGCCATTGGCATAGCCAAACCAAGATTTCTTAATTTCCAAGCGTCCACTTTCACTATTACGGCTCACATAAAACGACGTCATGCCCAGCAGATAGGTGACATGGAAGAGCGGACGCAGTGACTCGTACAGCTCCTTGGCGGTCAGCAAGTGACGGCCACGACGAACGCGACGGTTGCGACTAGGTAATGAAGTTTCCCTAACTGCTCCCAATTCGATTGCCACATCAACCATATCATCCTTTGCCATGTCCGCGTCAACTGCACAGTTTTAGCCTCACGCAACAACTGAGCGCAAATAATTTGCATAAAGTTCGCAACTGTTGCCTGTTTGAGAAGGTGGAGCCACAGTTCCTTCATGCCACTTTTGTTGACGTTGAGTGAGTATAATTTGAGCGAATACGTTTATGCTATGAAAGGTGGCACGAGTATGTCGGATATTTAATTAAGTATTGTCTTACACATCTATTGGTGCCCGGGGACCGCTCCCAGGGGGGAATTTACTTACGCACAGACATCTAATTATTTGTGCGATTTACTCACATTTAAATGTCTCATTTTTCTTTTCGCTTTTAGTCTGCAAAGTGAAGAGGAAAACTGAGCACCTTTTGGCCATATACTCAATAAATGATTGCTGTGTAATATGAAATTTATGTACGGAAATAAATAAGTGCTTTAATTCAGATATGGAATAACTACGATTAACAAAATGTAAAAGTGTCTATAAATTGCCCTCATTTTGGAAAAGTTATAAAATAAAAAAATTCAAATGAAAATCATATTTTTTTTATATTGAAATATTTAACTGTGCTATAACTCAAATCGTCGGTAAAAATTGAAAAATCCATTATGAAAATTATGGAACCTTTATATGCGAGAAAGTTTTAATATGGTTTCTAACTAAAATTTCAAAAAATAAATTATTTTAGATACGCGAAAATCGTTGCTTATAAACATTTATTAATTTTGTCTTTTGTTGCTATTCCTAAATTTTCAAAATTTTTTTTTTTCATATTCGTACATGTTTATGGCTAAAACACAATTATTTGTATAGTGTCAATAAATGAGCTGCAATATATTGGCATAAATATTTATGTTTGGTTCTTAGAAAATTAGACAAAAACATTTAGAAGGCCGGAAGAAACAGGTAGTTGAGCACAATAAACGGATAGGCAAATGCTGATATTTGTTTTTTTTTAAAATTAATTCTGAATGCTAAAATGTTTAGGTATGGTAAGAAGATGCTTGTGTTAATCATTAAGACCAGCCTTATAAGGAATTCGCCTTTTATAATTTTGTGTCTGGCTATTAATTTGATTACCTATTTTGTTTGGGTGTCGTTTTAACAACTGTGATAATATTGATCTTTTTATCTACAATTTAAAATATACAATGTTTAATTATAATTAGAAAAGCATATAAAACAGTTGTAAAAATATTTATACTTTACACACAGGCAAAAATTATACAGTTCTTTCACTTCTTGATCAGCCAACTTACCTGATTTATAATGCTCAAGCGTCGCTCAAAGCTGAAGGCAATTATGCAGAATAAACAAATGGCAATGGATATCACCGAATGTTGGAGGAAAAAGGTCATGCAGACGCAGAAGGAGGGTCTAACATCCAGCGAGACGAGCAGCTGAAACACGCCCACAAAATAAACGCCCAAAATGAGCAGTTTGCAGACGAGCAACAGGATCGAGTAGCGAAAGATTCTCGAGTACTTCACACGGATTCCAATGTTGGCAAAGTTCATGTCGAGGCTGTGCAGGATTGTCAATGTGTGCAACAGTTTGCAGCGCTTCAATATTGCCGAGGCATAAATCACGGCGCCAGCAATGAGGCCATTGAAAATCTGCAAGCGATCGCCAATTGTTGAGATCTCCGTGCGAAAGAAGTAGCCGACAATGGATTCGCCTTGGCGAAGGGATGAGATGTAACAGAAGCCGCACAAAACGATGTAAACAAAAATGTTGAAGATGCCAAAACCGGACATTTTCACATAGGATTCGCCCAGTTTGCCACGCACCACATGGAACGGCGTCAGACCGTACAGGAAGGTGAGAAAGAGTAATGGACGCAGTGCCTCATAGACCTGAGACGATATAAAATACCTTCGCACACGATGCAAAGTAGTTGACATTTTTTCACTTTCCCCTTTTTTTTTTTTTGGCTTTTGCGACGAAACACAACCTTTCGCTGCGGAGTAAAAACTCAAACTGCAGCCAGGACAAAACGGCAGGAACCGAGCAGCTTTTTGTTGTGATAAAAACAATGCCATAAAAAGAGAGAGAGAGAGCGAGAGAGAGGTAGACAAAGAGGGAGATGGAGCGAGTCAGTTCAGCAGCAGCCGAAGTGAAAAATTTCATTATGTTGTTTGTGAACCGGAAGTGCGAGGACCTCAACTAAATGAGGCAACAAGTGTGCGAGTCCTTGCAACATAATCAAACAGTAAATTAGTATTGCTCCGCTTTTTGATGTGATGATAACGCTTAGCGGAGAGAAATGCAAATTGCCAAATATGATAACATGATGAAAAGAATCTTCAAGTTACGCATCAAATTAAAACGCTCAGAATTATTTTTTTTTAACTTGGATTAATCTTGTTAATCGGAATGAGCTTAAAGAAATTTCGCAGTAAATGGAATAATTAGGATAAGCCTATTTATATTAGCCAATAAATATATATTCATACATATATACATACAAACTCATTTAAATTCATACATATATACATACAAACTCATTTAAATTGTTTTAGGTATTAACTAAATTGGCTTACAAATATTTTTTATATATATATTTATTTTTTTAGTAGTTTAAAGGCTATAAAAATATGATAAAATAAGTAAAAGTTTTTGCTGTGGAATACATTATCAGCACATCATTTTGCTAGTCGCATTTTGATACACACACACACACATACACACACACACTGATTGCAGACAGTGTCACTGCTGAGTTGCTTACTCGGCGTATGCGTAATATTTAATATGCAATGTGGCATTTATGAGACGTGCAATGCAAAGCAACTGAATGAATTATTTTCCTTTGACTTTTGAATGAGGTTAGATACTAAAAAGGACTTTGTTTGGGTTTAATGCGAGATCAGAAATTCAGCTTGACAATGCGAGGTAATTAGCAAAGGCAAAAGTCACAATTCTTTTTTCTATTCAATTTTCTGTGTGCGAAAATTGCGAACTGAATTTTGTGTCCAATCTAATAATGAAAATCTTTATAAAATACACATTAAAATAATATAATAATAAATTAACAATTAAAATTAAAATAAATAATAACCAGCAACTAATCTTCTCAAATTGTGAATTAAGCAAATATTTTTAACTAGATTTTAAATAATAAATATTTAAAAAAATGATTTCTTAATGTTTAATGTTTAAATTATAATCAAAGAAATGTTCACTTACCTTATGCAATTGTTTAATGCGACGCAGCACAGATGCTGTCAGCAGGACGTAAAAGGAGATGGTCATGGATACGACGATTAGTTCATAGAAGGTGACGAACATCACCTGCCAGGTGGGATGCACCTCCAATTGCTTGAGACACACGGCACACACAACTATGGTGATTGCATCCATAAGGAGGACTAGCACCATTACCACTGTGATAGACAACTGAACCTGAAAGTAGTTGACCGGACTTTTGAGACGCCCCAGACGTCGATCGATGCGCACCAGAATTTCAATGGAACGTCGCAGATGGCGACGCTTTAGGAGCGGCACAATGAAAATGACCACAGCGCTAGAGATGCTAGCCAAATCGTTGAGGCGGCTGCTCATGTCCGAGACGTCATTGCGCATAAAGTAGCGGATTAGGGAGTCATTGTGCTTGTGGGCGTGCCAATAGCAAAAGGCGAACATCAGCCAGCGAATGATGGCATTGGCGAATCCATAATATGATTCACGCACCACCAGCTTGCCGTGGTAACCCTCACGTGTCACGGAGAACGGAGTTATGCCCAGCACCAGACCAGTGCCCACAATCACCCGAATGCTGCTATAGAAATCCTGGGCACTGAAGATGCGTCGCAAGAGGCGCTGCCAAAATCCTGGCAGCTTTGAAACTTTGCCGCGTACCATTTAATGTGGTGGCCAATGAAGCACTGAATGCAATCCAATTGTTTGCATACTTTGGGGAGTCATCACACAATCAAGATTTGGCTGAGATTCCATATCGAGTATCGTAATCGCATTAGAGTGCGTCATCAGGCAAATGAGCAATGTAATTAATTAAATTCCAAATAAAAATTAACAGCAATGGGCATAATTTTTGTGATGGCATATTTGTAGTTTGAAATTAATTAAATATAGAGCCAATTAAATATCAATTAAATATTAATATATTTATTGAATCAATAGCATAATCTCGTCAAGATTTAATATCATAATCTCGTCAAGATTAAAAATTTACAGAATATATACAAAAAAATAACTCAATATAAAAAGGGTATTTAACTGTCGATTATTCTGCAATTCTATTTGTATATTTTTTCTATTTACTGGTTAAATTTCATTTTCACTTTTTGGTGTTATCATCTTGCTTAGTTAATCACTAATGCGGAGTGTTTCACTCATTGTTTTAGTTTTCCATACAATTATATTTATATTTCGCTGAGTAATTGATATTTAATGGAGCAAGTTATGAATTTTCCAAAAGTGGCTGTTTAATTTGTGCAGTCAGTTTTGACAAAGTGCTGGCCGTTGTTGCAAGCCAGCAAAGTAAGCGAAGCATGTCCACAGAAATAATCATTTTAGTCATTGGTATCATCCAACCAGCTCTCCACGTCGTTGTCATCAGCTCCATCTTCAACTGGGTTGCATTTTCAACAATGCAGAAGGGAGATTGCATAATGAGCGGCGGCTTAATGAGCTGACAGCGTCGCCAGCTTCGTGCCACAAATCATGCGCCGATCTTAGAATTTTTGTCACACAATTTGCTAACAATATCAACAATAACGTTGACAGCAACAACAACAATAACAATAACAACAACAAGACACACAACAACAACCACAACAAATATTCACAGCAAACTGACAGAAATATATTTTTACAATGCAGCCAAATCTTGTTTTGTGCCTCGTTGTGGGTCGACGATGTGGTTCAACACACTTCGACTATGTCATCTTGGCGAAAAGCCTGCTCCAATGAGGCATGCCGCATATCTTCGCACACATGCAACACATTTCCTTATTTCATTTTCTGATTGAGAAAGATTTATCATTTCTGCGTTGGATAATTATTTTTTGTTTAGGCTGAGCAAAGAATTGTTTTAAAATAAATATTAATTTAAATATAAAAACAATTTGTTTCAAAAAACAGTAATGGACATATTTAAGCATGTTTATTTCTATTTTTTTTATATATTCAATATTTTTAAATGAGCTAAGTACAGCTGAACCCAAATATGCAGAAATAAATATTTTTGTCTGAATTTGTTTTGATAGCGCAAGTTGAATGCGCCACCTGTCGGCTGTAATCTGTAACACTTCGTCACTGTTTTCGTTGATAATGAAAATGGGCAAAGCATATTTTGGATGATAAGAAGCTGGACCAAATTGAAGCTTATCAGCGCAAGTTGACCTCTCAGTTCAGGTCTCGAAGGGGTCTCTGAGCTGCCTCGGCCGCTGCTCAGATTAGTTTTCACTTGGAATTCGAAGTGATTGAAATGTTGCGCACGAGAATCGTCAAACAGGCAGCTCGCCAGGATTTGAGGCGAGTGCTTGGCCACAACAGAAGCCTCACCACAGGTGCAGCGCCCATCCTGCCCAAGTCCGCTGATGTGGTTGTGATTGGTGGTGGCTCAGCTGGTTGCCACACGCTCTACCACCTGGCCAAGCGGGGCGTGAATGCGGTGCTTTTGGAGCGTGCTCAACTCACGGCGGGCACCACTTGGCATACGGCGGGTCTGCTCTGGCGTCTGCGTCCCAGCGATGTGGATATTCAGCTGTTGGCCAATTCGCGAAACATGCTGCGCAAGCTGGAGGCAGAGACGGGCTTGGATCCGGGCTGGATACAGAACGGTGGCATCTTCATAGCGCACAATGAGACGCGTCTGGATGAGTATCGGCGGTTGGCAACTGTTGGCGCTGCACTGGGCATTGAGAACGAGATCTTAACGCCGGAGGAGACACAGAAACTGTTTCCGCTGCTCGATCCAAAGGCATTCATTGGAGCACTCTACTCACCCGGTGATGGCGTCATGGATCCAGCTATGCTCTGCACAGCTTTAAGACGGGCGGCAACCAACAATGGCGCCCAGGTGTTTGAGAACTGCGATGCCCAGGAGATTCTGGTCGAGGAGGGTGTGCGTGGTGCCAAGAAGGTTGTGGGCGTGGCAACGCCTTACGGTAATATACGCACCGAGACGGTGGTGAATGCAACGGGTGTGTGGGGTCGTGATCTGGTGGCCAAACATGGCACCCATCTGCCCCTGTTGCCCATGAAGCATGCGTATATTGTTTCCGAATCGATACCGGGTGTCCGCGGGCTGCCCAACATAAGGGATCACGACTATTCCACTTATTTCCGGATTCAGGGCGATGCCATCTGCATGGGTGGCTATGAGCCGAATCCCATACTGCTCGATCCGGTGGCAAAGGACTTTCACTTTGGTTTGTATGAGCTGGACTGGTCGGTGTTCGAGACGCATGTGGAGGGCGCCCAGAAACTGTGTCCCACCTATGCCAAGTACGGTGTGAAGAGCACTGTTTGTGGCCCGGAGTCCTTTACCCCAGATCACAAGCCGCTCATGGGTCCAGATCCGAATGTGCAGGGTCTCATGCACAATTGTGGCTTCAACTCGGCGGGAATGATGTTCGGTGGCGGATGTGGTGAACAGACGGCGCTGTGGATCATCAATGGGCAGCCGGATGTGCCCATGTTCAGCTTTGATCTGCGCAGATTCACTCAGGAACAGGGGCATGCCATCAAGTGGATACAGGAGAAGTCGCACGAGAGCTACGTGAAGAACTACAGCATGGTGTTCAAGTACGACCAACCCTTGGCTGGACGGGATTTCCAAAAGGATCCGCTGCACGAACAGATGCTGCAGTCGAACGCTTTTATGGAGGAGAAACAGGGCTGGGAGCGACCCGGGTTCTTTCTCAGCTCGAGCGTGGACTCTGCTGGAGTGTTGCCCTACGATTGGTATGGCAGCTATGACAATCCAAGGCACAAGGATAGCAACTACGAGCGCATCCTGGAGGGTGATCTGAAATACAGCAGTTTCTCGGAGCATCATCAATTGGTAAGCGAAGCGTTCTGTGGAGCAGGCAATCCTTATGCATTCATTCCCCTTCCAGATTGGTGCCGAGGCTTTGGCCTGTCGCAACAATGCTGTCGTCTTCAACATGAGCTATTTCTCCAAGCTGCTCCTCACAGGTCCTCAGGCCAAGCAGGCGGCTAACTGGCTCTTCTCGGCCAACACCAATCGTGATCCCACCAAGTGAGTAAACCAAAGATTCATTTGTTTAAATGATGCTCATCCATTTGTGTCCTTTAGAACAGTTTACACTTGTGCTCTGAATGATGCTGGTGGCGTTGAGGCGGACGTGACCATCAGTCGCCTGGCATCTGGCTCGGGTCAGGTGCACGATCCCAAGTTCGAGGGTCAGGGCTACTATATTGTGGCTGGAGGTGCCTCTGCCTATTACACATACAGCATGCTCCTCAGCGAGATTCGCCGCAAGGGTTTCAATGTCAATTTGACAGATGTCACCGCCGATCTCGGCGTCATCTCCATTCAGGGACCCAAAAGCCGGCAGATTTTGCAGCCGCTGCTCGACTGCGAACTCTCCGATGAGCATGTGGCGCCCAATACCACCCGACTGGCCAGTTGCAATGGGATTGGAGTGCGCCTGCTGCGCGTCAGCTTTGTCGGTGAGCTGGGCTATGAGCTGCATGTGCCCAAGGAGAACTGTGCCGCTGTCTACAAGGCTCTGATGGCTGCAGGTGCTGCACAGGATCTGCGCAATGCCGGCTATCGTGCACTGTATGCACTTAGCAGCGAGAAGGGCTATCATTTGTGGAGCTACGATCTGAGATCGGATGATACTCCTCTGGAGGCTGGACTGGGCTTCACCTGCCGCAAGACAGGCGATTATCGCGGACGTGCCGCTGTGGATCAACAGCGGACGCAGGGCCTCAAGAAGCGCATGGTCTACCTCACGCTGCACGAGCAGTTGCCCATTTGGGGTCTCGAGGGTGTCTATCGCAATGGTGAGCCTGTGGGCGTGCTGCGCCGTGCTGAATACGCTTACACGCTGGGCAAATCTCTCGGCCAGGCGTACATCTCACGGCCGGATGGCCAAAACGTCGATGTGGACTACCTGCAGGCAGGTGACTACGAGGTGGCCATTCTGGGCAAACGCTACAAAGCCGATTGCCATTTGCGCAGCCCCTTCGATCCCACGGGTCAACGGGCACTCGGCAACTATGAATAAATGTAAATAAATAATAATTGAAATAAAATGATTTTTATTAAAAAAAAATTAAATTTTATTATTGTTTTTAAGGAAACATTTTTGCAGTAAGAATAAAAAGTTTCTGAATTTAAGACAACATTTTCTGAGATCTAAGGAAATGTTGCCAAGTGATATGATCTCCCTCTCTCTCTCTCTCTCTCCCCATCTCTCTCTCATTCTTTCCCTCTCTCCTCCTCTCTCTCTCTCTCTCTTTTCTCTCAACTTGTCACTCAAATTTATTGATCTCATTTATCCATTATTCTCCATGGTCACCAAATTTCCTACGCCTGCCAGCAAAGTCTATAAATCAATCGATTTATCAAACAAGATTTAACCATTTTAGACGAGGTCATAAAAATATTGAAAAAAAACTAATTTCTTTTGACTTTTAATTATTTCTATAATTTTTTGATGATTTCTTTTCGAGCAAGCCGTTTTCAAAAATATATTATAAATCATAACAAATATAAAGGCTCTTCGCATATTAAAGCAAACAATTGGTTTATTTTCAATAGTTTTAATGGGGTTTAGATTTTCCTTGAAAAGTGTTGAATTCTGTTTGATTTCACACAGCAAATTATTTCAATCTGATGATATATTTTTTTTTTTCAATTTAACTCAGGGCCAAACGCTTTAGACTTGGAAAATATTTGGATAAACTTGAGCTGGGCAGCAATTATATTTTAACACCGTTTCGAAATACAAATCGCTGTGTTACTGCTGATTATAATCTAAATTTGAGTTTCAGAATCTTTGACTTTGGCACGTGATGGTGGCGAGTCAAAGTCAGTCAGTGGGTTATGGTAATGGATGTTGCCCCAGCCACAGCCACAGCAGCAGTAGCAGCACCAGTCTCCGCCTCTGCCACAGAAGTGGCAACAACGAAGCCAAAGCCACGAATCTGCATAGAGACAAGTTAATTAGCTCTCTCAGACACCGCAGACACCACAGACCAAGTTAATTATGGCCATATAATATATATGCCAATGTAATCTATCATTTTGTACGCTTTTTGAACACACTTCTTGCAGTTGATTCTGCCGTTTAACGGCCTTGCCCATCGGAGTCGGGTAGGGTAGGGTAGGGGGTTGCGGTGCTTAAGTGTGCATTGTCAATTGTAATGACAATTAAATGACATCACATTTCTTTGACAATACCCAATTTTCGAAATAGAAAAAAAAAAAAAATTAAAATCGTTACATAAAGCGAAAGCAATTAAAAAACTGTCGTACTTTATGACGAAAGATTAACATTTTGGCGAGCAGCCCAGCTGTGGGTCGCACCAGAGAAAAGTGAAAAGCCGCCAACACACTGAATGATATATACATACATATATATATATATATGGGTAGAGTATTAAATGTTGCAAAGGCCTCGAGCAGAGTTGGCTTCATGGTAAGCTGCTTTAATTTAACTCAACTTTTGTTCAGCTCCGAATTGTTCAAATTGTTCAAATTGCCTTCATTACTCTGGGGGTCAGTTTCGCTGGCTCCAAATCTAATTTGCTGCAGTCACAGTCACATGGAATAGGGCGCTTCAATCTTGTCTTATATTCGAACATCATCGTTTGCCAGTCAGCATCAACCAGTTAACGGGCACTTGGAAGTAGCCACCATTTCAAGTTCAAGTTCAGGTTACACTCATTAAGTCAATCGAATAAGTCAACAACAACTTCAATTTGGCAATATTCACACATGTTGTGTGCACACAACCAAATCTGTTGGCTGTTGGCTGATTTATTTAGGTCTTTTTTGTTGACTGCATAAGTCACTTGAACTAATGTGCTCAAAGTCAAGTTATGTCAATTTGTATGTCGATTGTGACTATTGCAATGACTTCAATTGAAATCAATTGCAATTAAAAATTGATTTACACAACGACCTTGTTCGAACTGCACTTTGAAGATGCGCTCAGCGAATTGTTTTTATTTTTATTTTTTTTTTTTGAATTTGAGGATGCGCTTTTGCCTTGTTGCGAACTTGAAATTTGAAAGTGTTTGAAATTTTCAATGAGTTGAGCATAAAACACCAGTTGGCAGCTGTTTGCATATTCATAACATAAAAAATTAATTAACACGTTGGTGGCACTGTAGCACACAACATTAATCATAATTTTTAATAATTGTAGTTATCATAATAATAATAATAATAATAAAAATTGGGAGCTTGCTACAAATTATGTAGGCAGATAATATTTAACGCTTTTGGTTTGCCTTTATTTTTATTATTTTTTTTTTTTTAAATTTTTGGCTAATTATCAATTTGGGCCGGAAGCATTAGCGCCTCATCGATTTAACTGGCATTATTGACACAGTTTTTTTTAGCCCAGTCCTCTGCTTGTTATTGTTACATAAGTGTAAAATGTAAATAAACAAAAATTAAGTCACGCAAGTATTTTTTTTTTCCATTTGTTATATGTGCCGCCAGGGGGGCACCACAAAACGCATAGGCCATAAAACAATGAATTAAAAAACAATTATGATAATGATTAAGTAAATCAATAATCGATTGTATCAAAAACGGAGTTAAAATATTTGGCATTTTTCTTCGAATATTTTTCACCGAAAATTTGAAAAAACGTGCGAAACAAAAGACTCTGGCAACAAACTTGTTGTCGAGCCTACAAACATGTTGTACGAACAGCGCAGCTGGCAACTTGGCGACATGGCAACTTGGCAACTTGGCAACATGGCAACATGACAACATTTCCAATTGCAGCTCAAACCTAGCACAGTGGCACAGTTAGATGTTTGGGGCATGCTTAAGGTGTAATTTACGAACGATTCACTCGCCCATAACTCAATTAACAATGAGATGACCAGTTGTTGTTTTGAGTGGAAATCGTTTTTGGCTTAGAGCACTTGACTTGGCTTCATCTCCGTTTGTTTTAGTCATAACCAGGCACACACACACACACACACACAAAGCTGCGGTTTGAGCCTTGTTCGAACGGCAACCGCGTCATCAAAAGCTGCTCGTTTTATGCTGTTTGCTTTAGTTGTTGTTGTTTTTGTTTTTGTTGTTGTGCACCTTTAGTTGTGTTTTTCATTTTTTTTCTTTTTGTTTTTGTTTTTTTTTTTTGCTTTTGCTTTTTGTCTTTGTTTTGGCGACAAGCTATAAACCGTGGCAAGATCGTCGTTACGTTCAGTTGGTAAAAGTGAAGCGTTGCGTGCGGTTGTCTCTGTCCACATACATATATATATATATATATTGAAAACCCAGATAAATATATATATAAGTACTTCACATACATTATTCTCGTTCAACTTTCAAACGCCGCTGACTCGTCTGTGGTGCACAAGGTGATTATCTGCGCACATCCTTTAAGGATAATAGCACAAAAAAAAAATAAAAAAACTGTTGACATTATTACAAACCAAGTTTGTCAAGTTTGTGTTGTGAATTCTTCGGTGTTTTGAAATTTAATGATGTTTTAATAATGATAAATTTATTCTCTGTAATTTTATCATCAATTTAATCAGTCAATTGCTAAAGTGCTTACCTAGTAATAAAAAAAGTATTTTTGAATTATAGAACATTTTTTATTTAAGTTGAAGAAAAAATACTTTGATTTAAAATTATGCATTTAAATAGAATTACGTAATAAAGTGGAGAGATATTTTTTTGTAGATATTTTCGTTTATAGCAAGTTTATTTAATAATTATAGTTTAATATTAGATTTTTATTTAAATTTTAATAATAAATATGCCTTTTTGTTTGGGATTTAAATGAAAGTGAGTTCCATAAGAATTGATGTGTTTGGTGGATAACTTTCCTCTGGGAGTTTGTCTTTTTTTTTTTTTTTTTTAGAGATCAATGCATTAATTTTTGTCTAAAATATTAGATGAGTTATTCGAAATGATTTTAAAAAAACTACTACAAATTTATATTAGCACAAATCTGAACAAAATGGAAATTACACATTCTCAAGAAAATTGTACTTGTAGTATAAATTTTTGCCAGGTAAAACTAATCTTCTAGTAAATTCTTGAGTTGGAAAAAACAATCTCTAAAAAAAATTTGAACTACTAATGTATTTATGGTTCCATATTTTTCGAGGTGCTTATCTTGCAACAGTTAAACATGCCCCAGTTTTTGGCTACTGAGCTATTCACACACATGCACATGCACATGCACAAACCGTAGGTGTGTTTGCGAGTGTGTGTCTGTGTGTGTGTGGGAGCTAACAAATTACATGCATTGAAGCAGAAGATTGCGCAATATGTTTTGTATTTGGCCACCTCAGTGCAAATGAGCGGAAAATCTAATTTTCCAGCCTCATGCAAATTTCAGTTTTTATTTAACGTATTTTGTATTATTATTTTTTTTTTGGGCAATATGCGAAAATGTCAGGCACTGGTCAGAAGCCAACTGCTGCTGTTAACTGCTACTGCATGCAGCTTGAAGGTTGAAAACATAAAACCTGACCGTAAATCTTTATGGGTTGCACACATAAATAACAAACAGATAACGCTAGAAAAAATAAAACCAAAACTTTAAATTGAATATTTGATGTATTGTGTTAGGCAGCTGGTTCTGTGGAGTTGAGTTTTTGCAAGTTTTGGGCATCCATCGTGACTGAATAATGCAGGCAATCTGCAGAGGCGCTAAAAGGCAACAATGCAAAAATTCCACTAAAGAAATCGCAAGTCACGTCCCTGGCAAACTGACAACTGCAATTTGAAGGCTGGCGGAATGGAAGCAAATAATTTATTTTTATTTTATTTTTTTTTTTTTGATACAGCGCGAAAGTCGCACAGCATTGCATTGATCTCTAAAAAAAAAAAACCACAAAGACAAACTCCCAGAGGAAAGTTATACACCGAAAATCACATACTGTAATTTTAGCTGTCTTTTTTTTGTGGCTTTTAAAGACCAGAGAGGAGAAAAAGCCATGATCAGCAACTTGGCCTAAACGAGTCATGCTCCTCAACCATTACAGCTATGATTTAAGTTGTCAGCACTTTAGTTGCATTTTTTTTGTACTCGACAAACAGTTAATATTTATTGAAATGATTAGCAGCATTGCGTAAATTTCTGTAGTTTTATCACCTGAGGTAAAAAAAAAGTGTCTGCTTCTTCACATGATTTTTTTTTTTTAGAGTAATTGTACATTTTTTATGTCATGACCAAAAACTGCAAATATTTTCACTATCATTTCGTGACATTGTTATTGTTATTTGTTTTGGATTTTTTTTTTATTTTTTTAATTTTTGCAAGAGTAAAAATAAAAAAAACCTGAAACCAGTAAAAGTAATGCACCTTGCCAGACCAACCTGACAGCTCCTTTGCTGGCTGCTGCTTCATCTGTCCCAGTGGCTCAGTGGCTCACTGTTCCACTGTCTCGCTGTCTCCACTGTCTCCACTGTCCGGCTGTCTGCTCCCAAACTTGCTCACACAACCGGCTGACTTTCTTCTACAGTCTGTCCAGTTTTTCTACGTCTTATTTGCGCGACTTTGTTTACCACAAAACCTCTGATGCTCCTCCACACACTCTTGTGCTGCGTACCTGGCACCTGGCACCTGGTCCCAACTGGTGCCAATTGAGGCATTTAAAAAGACGCCTCTGTTGCATCCGCATACAACTTTCTTAACAGTATAAACGACGCATCCTGTTTTGGTTTTGTTGCAGCCCTTTCAACTCGAATTCCATTTTCTATTACAAATATTGCGACATTGGCCAACTCGTTAATTTAGCCTGTTTCTAATTGACGCCAGTTGTGTTCGCAAAGAACAACAAAGGCTTTTGAGCAGACCTACTTTAAGCCAAGTGACACCTAGTTGTTGTTGCTGTTGTTGTTGTTGCCTCCGCAACCAGTTACTGTTTTTGTTGCCCGTTGCTTGTGGTTAGCAAATCCGTCTTCTTTATATTTACTGTCATCGGTGCATCTTGCTTAGTAAATAAAAAAAGAAAAAAAACTCGTCTCACTTTTGCGTTCTACATTTGAGCTTTAGCCAAACAAAACAAACGTGCTCCAAACTACAAAAGCAGCCAACAACTGATTTCTCTGGCTAATTAATTAAGGTAAATGATCTGATTTTTGCTATTGAATGGCCATTTACAGAAAGATAAAACAATTAGAAATTTGAGCATATTTATGAAAAATATTTAGCAGTAGTTAAATTAGTTTTTATTATTTATGTTGTTATTAAACTTTTCCATCTTCATTGCTCAACTTTTTACTTTTTACTAACTCTTCGTCAACTATTTTAATTAAAATAAAAATAATTAATATCTTACGGGAAACTAATAATAATCAATTTTAAGGCAACCCATTGAGGGTGTGACAAATTGCCAATAAATTGTGAAATATTAACTGATTTATGGCATTTTGCAAAATTCGGCAGCCAAAAATTTGGCGCACATCTTCAAAGCACATTACTTTTAATTTATAAACAATATTCAAGACTTATTTGATAGGCGCATAAAAAGCTCGTGATGCATAAATAAAAAATTAAGAAAAGCGAATTGAAAGGAAACATAAAATTACACAAGCATTAAAACCAGTTGCGTTTAGATGATAGATTTGGCTGCATAAGCCTCAAATTAATTGCGCTGCAGGTGGCAAAAGTGTTAAGGGGGGGGGGGGGGGGGTGGCAGAGGGAAACTACTCTGATCGGAGTACGAAATGCAGCTGCATGAACTGGCCAAAAAGTCTGGCAGATGTCACACGGCAATACCATGGAATTATTTTTTTACACACACTGACGACACACAAAGTATTTGGAATGTTGCACAGATGTGCACGCTTATTGGCAAAAAAAAAGATAAAAAAGGAAAAAAAAAATTTCAAACATTTAATTTGTTGTCTATTAATTTATTTGGCTTATGAGCTCACCCGGAAGGTTACATTTTGTATCTTTTTTTCTCGTCTTTTTGCCACTTATATAATGAATTAAGTGTCGCTTAAATTGAACAGCTCTCCGCTTATTAGTCATAACTGTACACTTGTTAATATAAACATACATATATATATATATATATATATTACGATTATTAAAATTCGAACTGCCTTTCTCCCAAATAACCGATCCACGCAATTAACAATTGCCCAAAAAACAAGAAAATATGCAAATTATACATTCAATAAAATGAGTTAAGCCAAAAATTACATAACGAAAATCGACAAAAAATAAAAACAATTCCAATTGGCCACTTCAAATTCAGATGAAGAGCCTCCAATTGTATTTGAATTTGTTTTTTTGCCTGTTTTTTTCACATTTTTTTTTTTTGTTTAGCCCTTTTGCCTTACCCACGACAATTAGCTTAACAATAAATACACAAGAGCAAGTGAAGAAACGGAAATTTGAATTACAAAATTTACAAGTAAAAAAAAAAAAAAAGTCAAAAAAAAATATTCGACAATTGCGCGTGGCACGAAAAGATCAAAAATAAAACAAGCCAAAGTCGTTAGCACTATTATCAGACGGAACAGTTAAGTTGGACAGTTGAATAGTCAGCCAACTGTGTGTAATATGTGGCCCAACAACAACAACAATAACAACAACAACAATAACCCACTACAACAGCTCATAGACAGCAATGCAACTTTCTCCATTGAAGCCATGAAAAAAAAAATATATATGTTTTGGTATGCAAAGGCAGACTCTGAGTCAAGACTACTAGAAACCGTCAAGTGTGGCATGTGCCTCGTCTCGAAGAGTTGTTTTCAGGTCTTCAGGTTTCAATTGAAGTGCTGTGTTTGCGCTGGTTTTTGGGTTAGGTCAGTTTTGAGGGGTCTACCAACGAATTTGGTAAAGGTCAAGTGCCCAAATAGTTGTTGGTTAATTTTTTGGCAACACAAAAAAAAACTCATTTCAAGTTTCTTTTTAATGATTGATTGACTTAAAAATTTACATTTTTATAGAGGTTCTTATGGAAAAATAATTACTTTACATGTATGTAAAATTCAAGGCTAATTTGTTGTTTCTCATATTGATTATCTTAACTTGGCTTTAAGTCATAACTTTCAATTGTAATCAACATATTTATGTAAGCCCCAACGGCTGAAACAGCTGCCACCAATCGTTCATAAAATTTGCATAAAATGTGTCTTGTTTGTAGTCATAGTTTATAATGGATGATAAAATTATAAAAAAATAAGAAAAAATAACATAAAACAATAAACTCATTTGAATGATCTCAGTTATTACAAAGAATCAACAAAGCAGAGATTGTTGGATTGTTGCTAGACGGATTATTGAGATGCTCATTGATAAAGGGGGTTGGGTTGGGGGTGGGTTAATGCATTTGCAAGGCCGTGGAAAACTACTCAATTAGGCAAAATGAAAATCGAATTGTACAAAATGACAATTGTCAGCGACAAATTCCATACGTACAAAAAAAAAAACACAAATCAATACAAAAAACAAGCACAGTCAAAATCGCTCAAAAAATCATTAGACAATGTTGAACTGATATTTCCAATCAGTGATTTCGCACAAAAAGATGTCGACTCATTCGAGCGGAAATGGGTTGGGCTTGTTTTGGACCTACAGCCAAATTAAGCCAAAATTTCAGTTTCAATTTGCGCTTAACCGAAACCACATTGGTTTATTTTTTTAAAATTTATTTGTTGCATTTGCAGCTTTTCTAGATTTAAACCACCCACTTAACAGGAATAATGTCTGTGCTGCGCACGTTGCTGCTGCTGGCGGTGAGCGCCACTGTGGCGCTGGGACAGCGTCGTCTGGCGCTGCCGGATCCGCGCAGCTGCGCCAATCGTGTGAGGCATGCCACCTATCGTGATGCCCGTGGCGTTTCGCATTCATACTTCTTCAGCTGGGAGCATGCGCCGACGCGCAGCTTGGAGGTGGATTGGCTGGATGCGCGCAACATTTGCCGGCGGCACTGCATGGACGCCGTCTCGTTGGAGACGCCACAGGAGAATGACTTCGTGAAGCAGCGCATCGCTCGCGGCAATGTGCGCTACATTTGGACATCGGGCAGAAAGTGCAACTTTGCCGGCTGTGATCGCCCCGATCTGCAGCCTCCCAATGAGAATGGTTGGTTCTGGTCTGGATCCGGTGGCAAGATTGGTCCCACATCGCAGAGGAACACTGGCGACTGGTCGGCAACGGGCGGCTACAATCAACCGCAGCCGGATAATCGTGAGGCGGCGCAGGGCAATGATGAGAGCTGCCTGTCCATTTTGAACAACTTCTACAATGATGGCATCAAGTGGCACGACGTCGCCTGCCACCACATCAAGCCCTTCGTCTGCGAGGATTCCGATGAGCTGCTCAACTTTGTGCGCTCCCGAAATCCCAATGCGCGTTTGTAATTCTAAAACACTAAAATAATTTTAAATTCGAAGATAGAAATGAGATGAAAAAAACAGGAAATACAACAAATATTTATGTAGCATTAAACGGAGCATTGATTGATCGTCTGATTGACGATTTGATTGACGGCTTTCCACGCGCTTTTTGGCCAATTACATTTATATTATTTTTATGCTATTATTTGCAACAAATTTTACTAGCAAAAATTTGAATAACATTTCTGTGTCAATTCGCGCATGAAAAACAAAATTGTTAAATAATTTTTAAAAATTGTTAATAAAAATTGATATTGAAGCGATAACAATGCGATTGGATGTATTCGATTTCGGGAGGAAAAGTACCAAAATAGTGGGCTGAGTTGGGTGTGTTGCCGTTTAATAAAGAACATCTTAAGGAATGAAGTTCGGTAAAGCTAAGGATTTCTAGAGAGCTACAATTTGGTAAATAAAATCAGATAGGTTTAAAAATTATTGCTTTCTGTACAAGGACAATTTGGACCACAGATAATTTTTTGGCACATAGATTTGACTCTTGCGATTCCCTGAATATCTTTTATGATTTGGAAGAGTTGTAGCTTTTTTAGTAGACATTAATAATAGTCCCAATTCCATAAATCCCCAAAGAATGCAACGTTAATCAGTTTAGTTGTTTCCAAAATTGTTTCCAGTTTAATTGAAAAGCCCAAAAGTATGCATTAATTTATTATTTATTTTTCGCAATGTGTTAATTTGCAAAATTCAAAATATTGATAAGTATATTTTATTATTATTTTAATTTAACTCTAGTATATATATGCAACTTTTAATATGACCAAGATATGTAGTATTGTAATTATTAGTAAAATAATATTTATTAATTAGCGTTGGTAAATTGTTAACTCAAAACTAACATTCAACGCATGAAAAGATAATTTATATTTTTATTGACATCTTTCATTTGTATGCAATACCAAGCATTTTATAATGCTGAGATTTAAATTGTCCGACCCGATGAACTAGTTCAAACAAAACATATTTTAAAGTTAAATCTATCTTGTATGTTTTAAGTCCTCATCTAGCATAGACAACTAATAACAATTGTTCCACATAATAACTTGAGTCCTTGCAATCCTCTTTTTTCCGCTTTACCTAACAGTTGTGATTATGGTTTCATTAGTATTTTTTTCCTCCTCTTACAAAATATGCACCCCACTTTGGCAACTTTTACAATCCGTTGCTTGGCATTTTTTTACATCATTTGTATTTATAGAGAAAAGTGGTATAAGGGGTCGATTGGAAGAAAAACGATTCAAAAAATTAAAAATCTTAACTTTAGTATAAGATTTGAGCTTTAAGGAAATTAAGTAAAAAATTTCATAACAGATATGTACATAAATTTAAGTTATACATTTGATAATAGATATGTACATACATAAAAAAAAAAATAATTTAATATAAAAATAATATTAGATCGATTTTACTGAGTTCGTATATTGTGCAGAACTCTTTTAATACAGATGCTCTTAAGTACAACTATTTTGTAACCATCTTAGTAAAATCGAACTATTTAAAATTCAGAAATTTATAGTTCTTGCAGAGTATCGTATTCGTCGGTGATGCTGGCGAATTCTGTTTATTGCTCTTGTATTGTTTTTGTTGTGTTTGGTGTTGTTTAGCAGACTTGACTTGTTGACACAAGGTAATGAGCCAGTCCTCCATTTGTTTGCTTGCATAAGGCAACAGCTACAGCTACAGCAGCAGCAGCAGCAGTAGCACAAATACAAACACACACACACATATACACATAAATCATCCACAGAACACACACACACATGTATTTAGTGCAGATGCTCTTGTACTTTTTATAGCATACTTTTGAGCGATGCACAAAATGCCAAAGCCAAAACCACAACCATAGTTTTGCCGCAGTCAACATCAAAACATGGCCAACGTTGGAGGCTTTGAATATGGCGAGAAATTGGCAGCAGTTGGTGGCGTGACGAGCAGCACTGCTTTGGCCATACGCAACTCGACAATAATTGCCCATCGTTTGTCCATCTATTTGCCGCAGCTGCTGTTGCCATCGCGAGATCCACAAAAGGTATGGAAAAATCTATTTTGTATTGATCTGTTCACGCTAATGCCTTCTGCCCAGCTCATCATGGAAATCAATTGCTATGTGGCACAGTTCCGGGAGCTGCTCATCTTCATTGGACAGTCGCGCGATTCGCCGGAGCTGCGCGAGAAAATCCGCAAGGTGAGACGCAGCTGTGTGGATGCCTGCAAGAATTTGGCACATCTGATAACGCCACAAAGGCGTCACTGCCTCGCCAGTCCCAGCGTGAACAGCAATCTCTTGCTGCTCTACCACCTAACACAGCAGTTTCGCCACGAGCTTATCAAGAGCCATCGCCTCATTCAGCTGGTGCCATACGACATGACCGAGTATTATGGTGAGTACCAGCAACTGACCTAGATTTAAATATATTCAAAATGACTACATTTAAACTGTAAAAAGATTAATAAAAGCATTTGAAGATCTCTTAAAAATAAATAAAAATATAATATAAATTCTATTTAATTGTTAATATTGTGCTAGGATATCTTTTGAACTAATCGTTTTCCACTCATAGCACCTGCTCGCACAGCCCCTTCAAATCTGGGCAATGTCATTAGCCAGATATTGTTGTGCAAGCAAATAAATCCAGACTTTCAGGAGGAGGAGCTGTGCAGCATTAGCAAGGATGCGCAGGAGTTGAGTGAACTGCTCAGCGACCTACAATCACATTTGCCCAGCCCCGAGGCAACGAGTGAACCGGACCTGCACCTCTCTCACAGCGGTAGGTAAAATGCGGTGTGAAATGAACTATATGTTAAATATTTATGCCTGATTTACTTCCTACCCTTGCATGCAGCTGGTGTTAACGTGGCCATCATGAATGCACCGCCCGCTTGGTACAAACAGCACCGGCGTCGCAGCTGTCGCAGTCGCAGTCGCAGTCGCAGTCTCTGCTGTTGTTTTAAATCATCCCATGGGAATTCGCTTTGAAACCTGCCAGGTAACAGGTAGAAAGTTGTTTCGGTATTTACACGCAAGACATTTTAATACCCTATAAATTTCAATTTTAAATTTTAGTTGCCTTTGGAGTGTGTGGAGCCACTTATCAATATTTGTGGTATCAGTCTGTCTTTGCTTATCTGCAATCACACAGGAAATCCACAATAAAGTCAAAACTGATAACGATCAAGTGTCTAATTCATTGAAAAAATTATTGCTATTGTTTAAAATGTTTTACGACTATAACCGCAAAAGCAAAGGTTATCTTTTTGAAAGGTTATATTAATATAATTTCGCCTTGACTAATCCATAAAGTGGAATCAAAACTTTTTTTAATATTCGCCACTGTGAAATGTTGCCTTTGTTCTTACTGGAATGCTTTTAATTCTATATGTTCCCTTACCTTATCTGCAGTTTACATAGGAAATTTCACAGAAGTATTTGTTAGCATTGATAACGCTTAGCAATTCCCTCGTCACTGGATTTCTGGGAAGCACATACAAATTTTGCTTTACTCTTTATATATTTTTATATTTATCTGCAAACTACAGAAATATAAAAAAACAACAAGTGAACTATATTAAATTTTTGGAATAAAACGTTAATCATTTTAAAACGATTAAATAATTATCCGTTGTTTGTTATAGAAGCAAATATTTCCATTATAAAATTAAGCTCCTAGAAATGGATATTGCACAGCTTTTACAGTTTCCGGTAAATTAGGCGCCCACTCAGCATATCATAAATATAGATTATATCATAAATTAAAAAAAAAAAACAAACAAAAAAAAAAGTTAACTTTCGCCCACTGTGTGTGTAAAAATGTTTACTGCAAACCTGTAAACAGCGACAAGGAAGTGAATGTGGCACAAGGCAATAAACAAATTATGTGGGATAAAGCTGAAGGGGGACGACGCTCAATAAAGGACAGTTTAAAAGTTTTACAATTTACTAACAAATACTGAAAATACTAAATAACATTAATGATGCATATAAAAATGCCAAGTCGTCCGATTAAGAAAGATGATGACATCTGTTCCCTTTGCTTTCGCTTGGCAACCTTCAAAAGCTGGAAGTTCCACAAGTATATATATTATCTGATGTGTTGATAAGGCACAATTTTTATATACTTTGTTGAAATGTGCAACTCATTGGCTAATAATCTATAAGAGCAAAGAGTAGACAAGATTATAGAACGCGCCTCTAAATAAAACAAAGGGTTTAATTTGATTTTCATTTTTTAATATATATTTTAATTTTAAAAATATGCCTTTGTCTTTTACAAAACATATCTCTACATTAAAAATATATAATATATGTATGTGTGTATACTTTTATGGAGCTCTATATAGTAGATATATATATATATATATATTTATGTATAGGTGTATATTTATAAGGTATAAACTTCTAGTATATGTCATATGGATTTTCACAGAAAATCTTCAACTTTCTTCTTTGAGTAATGCTTACTTTCCAATGGTTTTTAAACTTTTCTTTAGCATATTTTTCCTTTATATTTTATTTTTTTTGATTTTTTTTTGTTTGTGCGTTTTATTTTTTGCGCTGTTTTCTGTGTTGAGCATTAGGCGATCCATGGAAGATTCATATTTAATTGTATTTCCAACGAATTGTGAATAAATCTTTAACTTTTGTATTTGTGCACAATAATTTGGCATTGTTTTTTGGTTTTCACACAAGGCAAAAAACAACAACAAAACAACTAAAATGTTAACAATTATATTTTTAGATCGTTGGACTCTCTCTTTAGCTACAAATATTAAATTCACTATTTGATTACAAAACATTTATCGTGTTTTTTTTCATTCTGGCTAATATCACCGTTATCACTGCAGAGCTCGACTCGAGCTCAAGCTAAATGTAGTCTCTTCTTTTTGATGTGTGTGTGCGTGTGTGTGTGTGTACGTATGTGTTTATGTGTGTGTGTGTGTGTGTGTGTGGTGCCATAATTACAGTGTAAACAAATAATTAATTAACTGCTTAACGCAAATTCAACACAAGCTATGAAAACTCAACGCGTACACAACAACATTAACATTTTTTGCATAAAAGAAAAGAAATAAAAACACTAAGAACTTATAAAAAATACTTAGTTAATTAAGCACTTAATTTATATATGAAGTGAGAGATTCCCCACTCGCCCCCACTCTCCCTTTCCATGACGCCTCCTCTCTGCGTTTGAGTGAGCGGCTAATGCAGCAATAAAAATTAAATGTGGTGGACTTGTTGTTTGTTGGCTTATGGTTTTTGTGGCATGTGGCAAATGGCTGTTTGATGATGATGATACTTTTGTGTTTTAGGTTGCGCCAAAACTTCTTTTGTTTGAAAAGGAACACTGTACTGTATATAAACGCTGCTAGGCGAGAGAACGCCTATTTCCTTAGATGCGCGTTATTTTATTTGTCGACGTCGAAAGCTGTTCGAGACGCGAACACAATTCCTGTGCGAGACGCAACTGATTCGCCGCTGCAGCGGCACAGGATGTTGCCGCTGTTGCCGCAGTTGTGGGTGCCACGGGCAATTGCTGCATTGCCATTGCCTCCGGAAAACTGAGGCAAACGCCCATCCAACGTGCTTTGCCGCAGGCATGCGACTGCAAGGAACAAAACGAATACAGATTAGCTAATGATTTCCATAGTTTTGCCAAGTGTCGTACTCACCATAGCAAAGTCACGTTTCCATTGCACTGCACACTGTCCATCGCAGAGGGGGCAGGGACGATCGAGGCTGTAGCCACCGCATTCGCTGCAGTCGAGCGAGACATGATCATCGGCCCAGGAGACACCGCACGTGAAGCAGGAGCCCAAATGCTGGCGCAACTCCTCAATGGTCAGCACGCTGTCCATGTTGATCTCCAAAGGACTGCCTACCAAATCGGGCAACGAAGCAGACAGACCCAAGTTGTGATGACTGCAAGAGAACAGAAAGAAACGAAATACATAAGCAACTGTTTTAATTTATGACTAAAGAGGCTACTTTAAATGAATATCACATATAAAAAGCGTATATCAACAGCTAAAAGTACACACAACTGCTCATATTTATAGCTGTCTGGGATTCGCAGCAAGCCTGAATAAATTATGATCTAATGAACACGTACCGAATTTTTTAAATGCATTAAATATACAATGCGATGGAGACAACTGCTAGCTCCAAGCTTATATTAGCTCAGATAGAGCACCTGGACGCCGCGCAGGCCATGACCTTGCATGGTGGGCGGACATTGGAGCGAAGTGTGCGTTGTCATTGGCGTGATTATGATAATGAGTAGCGTGACGGCAGAGGCAGAGGCAGCAGCGTTTTGCGACTGTACAAACAACAACAACAGCGGCAGCAGCAGCAGCACCAACAATAACAAGAATAATAACAATAGCAACAAATGTGACACAAGCGGCAGACGGCAGCTTTCGCCTGATCATGTGAGCGGCGCATCGTCGCCAGCTTTTATTGTTGGCACAAAGAGAGTGACAATTAATGAGTTCAAAGAGAGGAGAGAGTAGAGAGCAAGAGAGACTGTCTGTGAGTGTGCGGGGGTTTATACAAATTTGGGGACGATGCATTGTGTCTGATAAAGACAACAACAATTATACAGTATGCGGCATTTTGCTAATGAAAACAAAGACTGTGCCAATTCGTCCGATCGTTGCTATTGTTGTACTCTGCTCTTCGAATACGATTAGATTGCAAAACTATGAATGGGCGCCACGCATAATCAGAGGCATTTAACAGTGACTGTTACAGTCAATGTTAACATTCAGCTCTCAGTTCCCTATAACTGACCGTGACTTTGTTTACAACGCAGCCGAATTTCGCGCATATATCAAATATATCGAAGGCTGCCTAGACAGGTGAGAGGGGGCCGGGCGAGAATTGGTGTTGTTGTCATTCAAAAACCAAACAAAAAACGGAAATGGAGCTTCCAGCTAATTTCTGTTGTGAATCACACGTCGTATGAGCAATCTGGCCAAAGTTAGAATGTATCTAATTGTGTGTTGTGCTACAATTGATTATCATTAGTATCGAAAGTTGATTTAAGTTGAAAGCTTTTAATTAACATTTCGTTTGAAAAATGAATGAAACAATGCTGTTACTATGAAAACAACTATCTTTTTGATTACAAAAAGTAAATAAAACTAATTATAAAATGGTGACAAGCACTCTTGTCACTATACCTATTATATCGTATGTATATTATATCTATAGTAAAGATCTTAATCGGGTACTTACGCCAATGGACTGCAAATGTCGGCAATTTGGGGAGCATGTACGCTGGCACTCGACATTGTTGATGTTGTTGTTGGTACTGCAAATAGAAAATCAGAAATAAGGAAAAATGTTAAAAACACAACAATTAACAAAAGTTCAGCATAAGGGGGGTTACATAAGGGGGGGCATACATATGTCAGGGGCAGAGTACAATATAAAAATATATACAGGTAAACAAACGCACGAAGGTAAACGAGCTGCTTGTATTGCTTTTATTGGGAAGTTTATTATTAAAGCTAGTTGTGTGTACCAGTGTGTGTGTGTGTGTGAGGTTATTATAAAACACTTAAATGTCAAAAAAAAACAAAATAAAAATAAATAAAATTGCACGACAAAACAGCAGTGAAGCGTGCACAACTGTACACGATGCTGTTCTGTACACGAAAAAGCTGACAAGCTTTATGATCAATATATATTTAAGTACATTTATATATAGAAAATGTGAACAGACAACATTATTCTTCTTCTTCAATGCGAAAAACAAGAAATAATAGTTTCGTTAAGATAACTTCAGGAAGAGATGAGTTTGGTTTTTCCTAATGCGTGACACAATTTGTCACAAAGCTTTTAATACTTTCCGTGTAAGAAAATGGTTAAAAATTTAAATGGCAATCAATAAAATCCGGTTAAGAGCGGCCAACTATGGCTGTAAAGGCCACAACAGCTGGTATAACTCGATGCGTCATAGCTTAATGAATGTTGTTTTTGGGTTGCTTTGCTTTGGTATTATTGCTGTTAAAACCCAATTTAAATTTAAATTATAATTTGTGTGTATGGTTTCTTTTTTTGTAATTTTACATTTGCAGCTAAATTATATATGGAAGCTTGTAAGTGTATATAGTATATATGCACTGCACTGCTAATGTATTTATAGCATATTTGGTCGGCACGAGCGCCGTGTCTACCACCGTCAATTGTGATGCGCAATCTTGCTGATTTTGGCAGCATTGCAAAATTTGTATTTTTGACATCCAACGATCGCGACGACAGCACATGACTGCGTTGCTGCTTGGCAATAATATTATACTCTTGAGCCCGTCTATATTTAGTTGATCATATGATGCAAAGTGTAATCAAATTTGCGTTACGTGCGAAATTTTAAGCACAAACCAGAAGCGACACAAATTGCAGTAGCAACGAGGAGAGTTCAGAGAAACGCCATTTTACAGCATGCTAATGTAAGTGTTATGTTAATGTGCCAATGTTAACTGGCTGCTTCTTTTTTTTATGGCAAATAGCAAATGGCTGGTAAAACTGGGAAAACTCTAATATAAGTATATTTTTGCACACGCCGCTTGCAGTCAAGCATACACATTAATATACAGACAAATTTTCTGTTTATAGATATATATAGACTCAGCATGCAATGCGGTAGCCGCAACTCACAACTAGTTGAATTTAATTAAGTTTGATGTGATTTATTTATAGAAGGGCAGTCGAACACACACACATACACACTGACACAGCACAACAGAATGCAAGTTTTGTTTTGCTGTCTCTGTCTGTCTGTCTGCTTGTGTTGAGTTTACTTTGGGTACGGAAATACTTACAATTTTTTTTATGATGGTTGCTGCTGTTATGGTTGCTGTTGTTTCAACAGTATATCTGATTGCTAACGGCGCAAAAAATTTATTATGCGCTATTAATAAGCCAAATTGGGATTTGTTGTAGTTTAGTTTTTTTGTTTGTTAGCCTTGCGTAAGCGACAACAATGAAATTGCTATGACAATTGCTTTTTAATATATAATTGCAATTAATTGTTTGATTGGTTTAACTTTTCACACGCGTAGCACGTTCGCAACAGTTAAGTATACACAATGGTTTATGTTCATTAATATTGTGAGAGAAGCTGCAGCACACTTTTATAGTTGGGCTTTTATTTTTATAGAAACGTTGATTTAAAATAAAATAAACTTTCTGTAGTTGATGAGCTAAAAGCCAAAAGACCAAGTGGCGTGCACGACAACACAAAACTGACTGAAATGAAGTCGTCGCTCGGTTTGCGTTGCTTTTATAGCAAAATCGTCGGATGTGTGCGAGCGAGTGCGATAAACACCGAGAGAGAGCGAACACAAAGAGTGAGCGCGAGCAATGACAAACACCGAGTGAGTGAGTGTATTACCGATATTGCAATCCCTGTTGCTGAGTGCGCGTGCGAGAGAGTGAGATCGCGAGCACATGTATATGAAATTAAATGACAAAGCAAAGCTAACGAACTTGTCAACTCGAAGTTTATACAGCACCAGCACCAACACATTGACAAGCAGCAACTGCCTCCGGCGTAGGGTAAATCAAAGTTAATGCCAAAAACTCATTCTGTTGATGCTGGCCAAATTCACCAGCTATATGACAGTATATATATGTAGTTGGCAACAGGCCTTGCCTTAAACACTAAAAACAAATATCACTTTTTCATCTCTCTCGCTCTTTTTCTCTTCGCTGTCAGTCTGCTCACTTGATGTGAGTGTGCAGACATTGAGAGAGATGAGCGAATGCTCGTTCGTTTAACGGTCAAATATAAAAGGCAAAAAAAAAAAACCAAAATATTGAATGATACAAATACCAATACATATGTATTGAGAGTGTGATACGTATACGCGTCGTCGAACGAGTCTAGTACATTGACTAAATGTAAACTCGAGGGGTTGTTGACGTAGGTAATTTGGACAAGTCAATACGGAGACAACACTAAAGAAAACAAAAATAAAAACAACACCACGCGGCAACAACCGTCAGCAACGACAGCCTTTCATTTGAATAACAAATCATGGTTTTTTTCGTGTGACAGGTAGAGTAATGTCCAGGGACGCGAACTGCAGGCAAGTGTAAGAGATAAGATTTTAGAGGAAGCGATATATAGATCCTGAAGCTGGAGAAGAGGCACTTAAATTACTTGACCTGCGCTTTATGACTTAACTGGAACTGTTTATTCTAATGATAAATGCTTATCTAAAAACGAGTTCGTAATCTTATCGACGCATGGCCAATAACTGTAGCATGAAATCTAAAACACCTGTAACGGTATACTTTCAAAGTCTAAATGCGAACTAAATATGTATATATATATATATATATACATATAGGGGCTCTGGAGGTACCGTAACTGCAATGGAAATTGCCAGCGCAAGTGCTGAAAAGCAAAAACAAAATATTCGCATGTTAATAGGAATTGCTCATTTTTTGAGCTGTTTTTAAAACCCCTTTTTTTATTTATTTTAATTTTTTGCACTACACGAGTCGCGCGTCGCGCCAGGCAGAGCTCCAATTTCGCTAGGTTTACGAAAAAGAATAACGGAGCAGTCAAATCAACTTAAAATTGACCCTCGCAAAAAATAATGCAATTCAGCAGCGTCGCCAACGTCAACGTAAAACTAAAAACTATAAACCTTTCATAGAAAGACACACATATATTTCAGCATTTATATTCTAAACAATTGATCTTTATTTAGAAAGCCGATACGATGTTCATGATTATCATGATCATGATCAAGATCATCATCCTATTGCCATGTTTCATTTGTGCTCCGGCCCACTTTTCGACTGACAATCAACTTTGAATGCGGCGCAGTTTCATTTGTGATTTTTTTCTCTTTTTTTTGTTATTATTATTTTTGTGGGAAGAGACCATTGTCATCTGAGAAGGTCGCGCGGCAATTACTTGAAACACCTCCGAACTCATTCACACATTGCGTCAGATGTCGTGAGGGATATTAATATATGAACCAATAAGCCAGAGACAAAAGGCAATATATAACAAACCAAACCAAATATTTAAATAATATTTATTTTTGCAAACCTTTTAAAAAATAATTTAAAGTGCACTCTGTTCGTATTTGTTGTGTATTTGTGGTACACATTTAAGTCAACTGTGCGAAACAAAAAAATATACATAATGTATGCACAGGTAGTTCAAGGAGTGCCTGCTTTCAGGGTTATTGCAACTTGCAACCTGCAACCCTGGCATGCATACATTCATTGAAAACAATCGAGAAATCAAAAACCAAACTTGAACTTAAGCTAAGAATGGCCTTTGTAATTAAACTATGAAAATGATTAATTATAAAAAAGTTTATGACTCGCTCTCTCTCTCTCTGAATAAATAACCCGTGAAGAAGATAAGAAAGTTAATAATAGAAATCCAAGCTGGGAGTTCAATAACCGACCATCTATTTGTAAACTTGAGCATGACCTCAAAAATACATAAGTAAATTGTAACGTACAAAACTAAAGTCTGCTAATAAAGCAATAAAGTTCTTATTACTTAAAAAGCCACCCTCGCTGAAAGGCAGTTGAACGGTAACACAAATACTGTCAGGAAAAGAAACAAAGAGAGAGAGAGGGAGGGAGACTGGGCACATAAACAAGTGCGGCTTGAAGACATGCGCTTCCTCTTTAAGTCATTTGCATCAGCATCAGTTGGAGCAATTTGGGTTTTTATTTCATTTGTTTCAGATACGCAGCAGCTATGCAAACAAAGCTGCCCGTGCGAGTGCCACTCAATTGTTGTGCGATTTGTGTAAATAAATAAATTTGTATTTACTTATATTTCAGCATTGGTTGGTTAAATGTTTTGAGCTGGGATCTAAAAACACCAAATGTGCACAGCTAAACACACAAAAGTCGTTGACGTCAAACCGGCAAAGGCTGAAACAAAACAAAAATACGCCCCAAAAAAAGCAAAATAAATAATATTTATGTCACAAAAAAATCGGAACTATTTTTAAATGCAATGTTTTGATCATGAACTCAACATTTCGATTGGACATTTGGCAGGCATTGAGGATTCACGTTGTTTTCCGAGAATCTAACAAAAAAGTACACCCAACAAATGTTGAACTGAGAAATTCCGGGTTAACGGTGTCAATCACATGTTAATGAGTTCAACGCAAATCGAAACGAGTTTTAATATATAACAACATTTTGCGGGGTTTTCTGACTAATAGATTTATGCAAACAGCATGTTTTAACAATTCTTTACCAAATTAATGGGGAAAAATACCTCAAACGAAGTTAGTACAAGTATATTATGTCTCTAACTAAGCGGGCTCTTCCAATTTGAAAAGCCGACGTTCGATCAAAAATGAAAAGCAAATAAAATTAGCTTTTAGCACACGCATTGACAGACAGATGGGTGCAGAAGTGCACAGCTGTTGACAATGGCAATTAGAAGTGTGTGAATTATATATTACCGACAGGAATAAGAACTTTGGATATTGTTGCGTGCTGCGACGCTCCCTACTCGATAAAAAAAATTTGCATTTCACAAAAATTCCGCTGATTAGATTTGCATTCATTCAAAGAATGATTTGTTTTTCAAGAATGGGAAATTTTCCCAAGCTGGGAGAATTTCAGCTAAAGCAGTTAACATTAAAACGCAAATGTTATTTTTATTTATTTTAAGTTCCAGATGAAGGTGCATTGTTGTGAATAATAAATAAATATGTGAACAGCTGCCAGGTAGTTTTGACACACTGTTAAGAAAAGCCGCTAAATCAACATTATTAAATTTATAAAGCACGTATAGCCATCCACATTATGGGCTATAAACATTGCAATGTGAATAGATATTAAGAAAATGACAAAGGCCAATTTCTTATCTTTATAGCCAGCATAATTGATGTTTTATTGATTGATAAGATTGGAGTGCATGAGAATTGGAATACAGCCGATGAACCAAAGGAATGTGCCTGGGTAACATATTATTTATTAGGGAAAGTGTTTTTTTTTTTTACTTGCTTAATACTGTAATTCATAAATAAATAGAAACAAATAAAATAGATTGTGAGGAAAGTGTTTACACTTTGTGCCTCATCAATTATATTTAATCATAATAATATGTAATAATTAAAATACACAATTATTTGATTGATTAGCACAGAATATTACTTTAATATATTTAATTATTTTTTTTTATTGCAAAACGTGTTAATTATTTTAGTGTTTGTTTTTAGTTTCAAAATGACAGGGGCGTATTTATAAAAGATGATTGTAGAGAACGATATTGTGCGAATCAAGCAGATTTAAACTATTATTAAAGCTAATTGGCAGCCCCCTAACTCAATTTGCAACGTTATTCATATTGCAATAGACGGGAGGTCATTTTGAATAGAGGCACAACACATACTACAGATTTTGATGTCTCAATGTACCACATGTGGCATATGCCCATTTCAACACCCACACGTTTAATAGTATTATATTCTTGGAAATCGTTATAAAAATATTTGTTCAGTATTGCGCACGTCAAATGTAGATATATATTTATATATAGAAAACTGCTTTTAAAAATACTTGTAGTTCTTATAATGTAATTATACATCGAGTACAAGATTCAGCGGGAATTGCGTTAAACGCTTGAAAGTCCACTTAAATTACGTAAATCTGACTTACATTTGCAACGCAAATCGCTAATCGAACAGTAAACAAAAAATCCCAAATGGAAAAGTGGAACAGGCCCCCTCTTAGGGAGACCCCAATACCATATAGAGGTTATTAACTGACGTAAGTAGAATTTCTATATGTCTCTCAACCCATCTTGTAACCAAGTGCGTCTGTCTATTTGTTTCTACATTAATCAGTTCATTAGATTTCAAGCTTAATAATCTTAATGATTCATGAATTAATATATCTGGCCAGTCGCATCGCTTTATACTATAGCTGTTGATAGTAAGATAAATATGAAATTGATTATGTTCCTAACTCTTAAGGAAGACTCAACTCACTAGATGTTATCCCATTGACTTTTGCTTACCAGCAATGTCATTTTAAATATTAGTATCTAATATTTGTTTCTTTGAATTGTTTGTCAACACGCTCGAACAGCGTGATAGGTCGTTGTGAAACAAAAGAAAAAATCCCTATAAAGCAGATGGTATACTCTAGCGTAAAATTGGGCAAATAATGAAATTAACAGTTTAGTCGGAATTAGCACTTAATTAATATGCTAATTACACGCGACACAATTTAGTTTAGTTTAGTTCGAATAGGTTAAGGATGGTTTTAACTGCTAATGGATACTTCTCAATATATATATATATATATATATATATAGCATATAGCATATCGTAGCATAGCATGGCTCTCTCTGGGCAGCTCAAGTGGTCTGACCGACTATTTAGTTGACATTTTCTTTTATTATTATTATTCTGAAAGCATTTAACTGGCTGACGTCGTCTTGAAGGCAACTTGATTATGAGCATCTTTTTGCTGGAATTTGTGTTAGATTTGCGTCGCACGAATCGCTTATACACAGAGAGAGAGCGAGAGAGAGAGAGAGAGAGAGAGGGAGACACAGAGAAAGAGATCGTGAGAAAGAGAGGTGGGGAGAAACTGAGCTGTGAGTTAAATTTCCAGTTTAAACCGATTGCTACTAAATAATGTCGTAGTCGTTTCTCATTGCTCGTCTCACGACACAGCAAGTGTGTGTGTGTGTGTGTGTGTTTGGTATGTGTGTTCGTGTGTATGCATTAGTGTGTGTGTGTTAAAATTGTAAATTGATAAAACAATGAAGCGCTGCAATGAAATGAATGAATGAAGCGCAATTTAAATGGAAATCAATATGTAGCATATAGTATAGTATACATACAGCCCATATATATATATATATATATATATATATAAATATATATATTTTTTTCTATATAGTATATTGTAAAGAATGCATTGTTGAGCGACCTGCAGTTTAAACTATGTCCCAGCCCTGAGGCGCTGTGAATGCCAAGTGGTTGGTTTCATATGAACCACATTTGTGCACGTTCCACTGACACTCGTCGTCGGAGGCATTAGAAGGCAGCCAAATTAGCGTCGGCTCAAGTAACACCAACGTTGAGTTTATTACCGGCAGTCAGCTAAACGAATCGCTTAGAGACAGTCTGAATCTCAATTTGTATTACGAATCAAAACGCATCATGCCACCAAATTGTCTCATTAAATATTTTTATTTATACTTTTGAAACAGGCGACAAAAAGGTCAAACTCAATCATCGAATTGCAATAATTAAAGTGCTTTTTGAATATGAGGCGACGCGTGGACATGTCAGCTTATCAGTAAAAACAAAAACAAAAACAACTACAACAACAACAACAACACCACAGAAGTCAAGTCTGAGGTGATACTGAGACAGCGGGCGAGGCTGTTGCCCCCCCTTCGTGTCGTATACTTTGTGTGATGATGATGTCGGCAATATTTCAATAAACCAAATAAAAGCAAAAGCAAAAGCAAAATATAAAACGAAACAAAACAAATTCTAAAAACCCAGCAACAGTTCTTAGCTAATCGTTACCCGTTAGCCAAGTTTTGCGTACATTTCAAGCTGTAGTTTTTTTTTTTAATAACTTAGGGATTAACTGTATGTAATCTGTCTGAAGTACTTAGCACAGTTATGTGTGTCAATTAAGTTACGTGTGTATAAAACAAGTTGTGGGCAAAACACAAAATGAATATGCGCATTTGATATAGTCAGATGAGAAATTCAAAGAAATGCCACGGCAGATATATATGACTAATCTATATCAAATATCAGCTTGGTGATTCAGTTTAATAATTTTACACTACATTCCAGTGGTGAACTGGTCAATGTCAAAGTCAATAAATTCCAAAGCAATCTGTCATGGAAAAAAATTAACATTTCTCAACTTATGCTAAGCTATGTGGTATTTACTTGTTAAGAATTCGATTTAATTCGTTTGTTATTCAATTGCAAATACATAATTTTGATAATTGAAATGAAGATTCAGTGCAAATTATAACACCTTATTTTTCACAAAACGAACCTGTTAATACCAAATACAAATATCAAATAAGCGAGCAGAATAATATTTATTTCAATTTTTCTGTCAATTATTTTTGCAAGCAAAATGCGAAATTATAATATTAATAATAATACAAAATAAATACACAAATTATTATGCCCTACATTGTTTTTTCCGGTTTTTTCCGCCTTCAATCTAATTACCAGTTAGCTGTCTATTAAAACTGGTTAGATCTGGGTACTTAGGCACTTTATTCTGTTAGAATGCATATGCCTCGCATGCCCCAAGCATGGGGTATCATAGTCTGCGCGTGGCACACAATTTGCGTTTGTCTATAATGAGCATGGGAACGTAAAAAAAAACTCAATCAACCAGACACACTACAAAAAGTTGGCCAGAGGAGGCGCGGGAACAAGGGGCAAGTGGGAGGCAGTGTGCGGGGTAGTTGTGCGAAATTGAAAACGATTTTATATTAAAAATTTGTCATTACGTTTGTCGTTTTAATAAGCAAAATTTTATGTAAGCAAACCTGCAAACAAACAAACAAAAAAAAAAACCCATGGGAATAAAAAAAACTTTGGCACCAAGTGCAGTTCTGTGCAGTTTTTTAGCGAATGACAATCGAGACAGGCAAATGGGGGGGGGAAGGGGCAGGGGGTCAATGTCTGCCGCCGATCATCGAGCAAATCGTAGACAAACTAATGATGTAAGTGATTGCTCATTTGTTGTTGTGTCTGGCACACAACGGTGCTTCAAGTGATTCATTAATTACGGAGTGTGCAAAGATAACATGCAAATCACGATCACATCGCATCGGGTACACGATAAGCTATTCTAATTATAAAGATAAGGCAATCACATTGGCAAAAAATCAGCACAAAATGGTTGGCTTGTTGCTACGGCATTTAATTTTTCATGTACAGAACTTTATGTCTAATCCAATTAAATGGATTTCAATAGAAGTACCAAGCCTACATTTATTTCTTGGAAATGTATGATATAATCAAGAGATGTTCTGGCACAAGTTGCTAGCCAACATATTTGAAATTTGACTCTAAGACAAATAATCGTAAAACTTCTGTTTTCTAAGCCTTTATACAACAACCTCAAGCTAAGGCTTAAAGCCTATATAAATATTTATGTAGCAGATGCGATAATAATTATTTCAATAACATTCGAGGCCCTATTTATTTTGACTCAGATTTTCGCTGATATCATTGCAAAAATTCCAAATTAAATATAATTTCATATTTTTTGTTGGGTTGAGGGTTGTGTTAATATTAAATTTATACGTATGCTTGTATACATTTCAATAAACATTGTGCCTTATAAAGAGCAGCAAGAGATATGAAAACATATTGCTAAATTATAAACAATTTGCGATTTTGACACGCAAGAAATACGTGGGCAATAAGTTCAATTGCCAGCTTGTGTGTTTCCCAAAACGGATTACACGTGTCGACTTAAATTAAACTCAAATAAAATAATAAATTATATATAATCAACTTGTGCAGTGGCACACGCAATTGCGCGTTACATAAAACCCTGTGTGCTAAAACTGTGCCCAGGGCAAAGGAGAGCACTTTCATATGATAGTCTTCTACGGTTTTTGGGAAACGAGTCACATGACAAACGCGTGTCTTTCATAAATTCAATGCGACAACAGAAGCGTGTGAGTAAGGCAGTCGCAGAGTTTGTTTATATGGTTAATCAGATCGCAGATAAACCCAAAGGCAGATACAATAATTAGCACACAAAATTTATTCAGTGCCGGTAAATACCCCAAAAACATATAATTTGCCGGGTGCTCACTTTTTTTATTACGCGTATTAAAAATGCGTAATATTTTAAGGGAGCCATTGTCGACAGTTGAATCATATATAAATAAAAATAGTGGTCTATCGGAATTTCGTATTATTTATAGAAATCAAAGCTGATATTTTAGATCAGATCAGTAATGGATCTCTTTAAAAACCAATTCATTATTTTATGATATAATCGATGCCTTTTTATATTTAGAAACTCAAGCTAAAAATAAGCAGACATCGATTATTTTATATCGATACAAAGTTTACAAATACGGGGAAATATAATTATTTCGCCAGTTTGGATGGGAACTACATTTATAATCGATCTTTAGCGAGTGACAACCTGCTAATTAAGATATTGATCACAATAGCAAACACATTTTGATGGATTTCAATTAGAAAGCAATTCATTCTTTTTCCATTCCATCGAATCGATTTCTTTATAAATTTAGAAAACTTGAGCTAAAAATAAGCAGACATCGATTATATTATTAAGTAACAAAATGATCTAACATAAATTGATGGCCGTAGAATTTAGAATTATATATTTTATATAGCGGGCGACCCATTTGAGCGATAAAGCTAACTATCGCTGCCAATTGATGTTAATAAAATTGTTCGCCAGTTTCCGCTCAATCATCTGTATGTAAAAAAAGAAAATATAAAAAACTGCAAGTGGGTCGCGCAAAGAGCTCAGGGACGCGATATGGTTATACATATGCTTTATATATATATATATATATATACGTGTGTGTTTAGTGGGCCACGCCTACGCACCTGTTAATTAGCGAGCGATTGGAAAATAACGCAGCTGATAACACATTACTAACTGCCAGTCAGCGCCGTCTGCGCAATGGCAAATATTGCGAATAAAAATGTTTCCAGTTCGAGTATTGAGGCCTGCTCTTCCATCAGTAGAATGGCCGATTGCACGATCGTAAATATTTATAGAACTATAAGTAGGCAGAGCTCGACTCGTCTGGACTATAAATAAGTCAAATTACCGATGCTATTTAGCAACGTCTGTTTGCATAACATCTTTATAATACTACTGCTTCTTCTATAAATATTTGATTTGCATGGCAATTCCAGCAGGAAAACTTAATTAAGTAAATACTTTTTCTATTTTTAGTTTTTAGTTTAGTTAGTTGATTTACGTACGTCATATGTTAAGTGATAAACTATTAAACAAATGATATACTTTTTAATTTTACGTCGTTTGTACATTTTGAACATCTTCAACTGATGAATTATAGAAAATATAAACTTGTGTTGCTATTTGACATATGTATATGGAATAAGGGCATATATATATTATATATATATATGAAATATTTGAACAATTGCTGATAAACATTGTTGAATCCAGCTTACCAATAAAATTTAAATTCCTTAACGCAGCAGCACAGCTATTTGTTGCTGTTGTCAGCTTGTCAATAATGACTGCCGGGGGTCCGGAGCAAAAGTCTGGATCATCCACATCAAAGATAATGCCGTCATCCCACTCCGTTACAATTTGTGTTGATTTTGACAGCTGTTGCTGAGCTGTTGTCGATCCCTGCAATTGCTGCTGCTGCTGTTGCTGCCCGAAGCTGGGGTTGTTGTTAATGTTGATGCTGTTGCTGTTGTGGCTGGCAAACGAGTTGTTGTTGCTATTTGCAGCAGCGCGTTGTTTCATCTGCAAGCAATGAGACGCATTTAGTCGCAAGTAACGGTGTGTGTACTTAGTACGTGAAGCTATGCAAATGCCAAACAAGACACGTGGCTAAGTGCAAAGTCAAAGTAAAAATATGCAACTTCGCAGTTGCCGACTAAAAATACACTGCACCACAACTGCGAGTTATATAATAAATTCGGAAACTTATTATATTAAAATGTATTGTAAAATTAGCATACTCTTTATGTGCATAAATTTATCGTACACTGATTAATTTTATTCCGTACAATGACGCCTTAAAAGGGAATGTGAGAGAGTGAGAGTTGGAGAGGGAAGTAAAAGTAACAGGACAGGACAGCTGTTGCTGCCTGGCTATTAACACAGGAGGTAAAAAAAAACGCATACAGCCACACACACGCGCAGGCTCGCACGAATTGAAATGCCAAGGCGAAAATATTGCAAGTAATGCCGCTTGGCAATGCAAATGCATATGCAAAAAATCAATAGATGCACTATTTAGGTGAAGGCTGCATCAATGTGTGCATCTGTTTGTCTACATGTATATATATTTATATATAAATATATGTGTGTGTGTGTGTGCCATTTGTTGTAGCAATACAAAAGTAGCGCATTTGTTTTTGTTTTTACAGCTCTGTTTGGCTGTCCGTGTTAGTGTGTGTGTGTGAGCCAGCTCGGGTGCACTTACCGCAATCCTTACCTTATTTCGCAGACGTTTCACCAGTTGCCCAGTGAAGAGTATTTACTGTATGTAACAGTAAATAGTTTTGATCACTTTATAACTTTTATTTTATTCACAAACTGCTGCAGCTGCATTGACTTAAAGCGTTTAAATTTAATGTTTTGCTCGATTTTGCCAGCGGACTACAATCATTGACATTCACAGCGAGACGGCGACTCCGAAACAGTTGGCAGCCCTCTTGCTGTGTTGCACAATTATGTATCGATAGTGATCGACATGCCACCACAGATACTTCCAATAAAAAAACATTAACTCATACATGGCAAAGCAATTTTTTTTTGGCGTATTTTAACAAAGTTCTACATTAGCAACGTGCCAAAAATGCACATAAGTCTGTTGCAGCAGTTAAAAAGTGTACAATAAAAGAAGCTAAAGCATTGAATTCGACAGAAACCTTGCAAAACAACTGTATATGTAGCGCGTCGGCCATGGAGGAGAATATGTGGTAAATAAACATTGACAAAATCAGTCACAGTCGTCGTTGCAGTTGCAGCTTAACAGTCAACGTCGACAAAGACGCCGCCTCAAGCCTATGTAATGTAATCAATTATTGTAAAAAGCTCTTTCTTGAGAATTTATATTGAGGACTATGAGTCTGATTGGCCTTGCCGTGGGGCTGTTGGGTGACATACCGTTGCGATAGATAGAGAGCCAGATAGTGGAAGAAGACGGCAAACAGCGTTTGTGTTATCAGCAACAGCTGTGCTAATTGGACACGCGCAAACAAACGCATTACCAGTTCTTATTGTGCATGAAAGAGAGCTTTTAGAGTTCACTGATCAATTAACCTAAGCTTTACGCATTTCTCACTTCAATTTCTCAATGTCTTCCGCATTCGAAAGCTCTATTTTGATTTCATATTGGGATTTAACTCACTTAAAACAAAATTGAAGGATTCAATAATTAACAAGTTTTTCTCTGCAGGATTATTGAGCTGGAGTCGGCTCTGTTGGACGACTGCACGGTTAATGAGGTTTATGGGATATGTCAAGGAAAGCCCCTGCCGGAGGCACTGCGCCCGGATGTGTGGCAAGTGTGCCTCGATGTGCGACACAAAAGCGATCAGATGTCGCTCTTCAATGAGATCTACGATCTTCCATTTCAAAGTCAATTGCGTGAGGATTGCAAACGGATTGTGGAACGCATGGGAAACGATGAGGAGGACAAGGTGTCAGTTGTCTCTGATCTGGAATCGATAATGACATTCTACTGCAAGAATCGCAATCTACAATATGAGCCAGAGAACGGTTGGATTGAACTCCTCCTGCCGCTCTTCGCCCTCAAACTGAATCGCTCCGATACGTTCAATCTCTTCGAGGCCATCAGGGACACTTATATACCAAAGGGTTGCAAGCCCAAGGGCAATGTCTTTCACGTATTTCGTTTGCTGTTGCTCTACCATGACCCGGAGCTCTGCACCGTGCTGGATACGAAGAAGATAACACCCGATCTATATTCGCTGACATGGTTTCAATCACTGTTTGCCAACTGCAGCAGTTTATCTGTGATTATCGCCATGTGGGATTTATATTTTCAGAATGCCGATCCATTTATGGTCTTCTTTTTGGCACTGATCATACTGATCAATGGACGCGATCAGATTATGACCATGAAGACGTCATCCAAGGAGGATATTATTAAATTTCTCATCAATATGCCGTGCGCTTTGGAGGTGGATGATGTACCCGATTTTTGCTCACTCGCCCAATACTATGCACTGAAAACGCCCTCATCCTTCAAGACGGACTATCTGAAGGCGCTGTATGGCAAACAGAACGATTCGCCGCGCACCCAGGAGGAGTCCAATAAAGTGTCACAGGCTCTTTGCCTGCCCGTTTCCGTCTACGAACTGGTAGAGAATTCTGCCACCGAATTCCCAGTGCCAGATGCGGTTCGTTTCTTTCTCGTCGATTGTCGTCCAGCCGAACAGTATAATGCCGGTCATTTGTCAACGGCATTCCATCTCGACTGCAATCTGATGCTGCAGGAACCGTTGGCATTCGCCACAGCCGTACAGGGTCTGCTAACAGCCCAGAAACAGGCCATCGAGGTGAATTCGAATGCGGGCGGTGAACATTTGTGTTTCATGGGCAGTGGCCGTGTCGAGGAGGATCAGTACACGCACATGGTGGTGGCCTCATTCCTGCAAAAGAACACACACTACGTGTCCTTGCTCACCGGCGGCTACGCCTCCATCCACGACTACTTTGGCGATCACATGGCCGATTGCCTCGAGGATCACAGCGTCAGCAAGTGTCTCGTCTGTCAGCAGCACAATGTGAAGCAGGTAATTTTATTCAAATAAATATTTATTATTATTGTCAAAGTGACACAAGGCAAACCAGTCAATAATAATTTAAATTTCATATATTTGAGAACTCCTTCCTTGCTCAGATTGTAGCTTGTGACTAATCTCATAATATTTCATATATGCAGTCAAAGACCGTGCCGCTGAAAACGCCAGCGACGACGCCGTCCTCCACCGATCTGTTTAGTAAGTTCTCCGCTGCTATGAAATCTAAATCGGCCGAGGTCAAGGGACGTCTGATGGACATTATTGTGAATCCGAGTGGTGCAAATGGTGCACCAAACGCTAGCGGTGCCTCCAGCAACGGCGCACAATCGCTGCCCGCCCAGGAGCGTCATGTGAGCGCCAAGGAGCGCAACGGGAAACGTTATCGGAATGTGGCGCCCGTCTTCAGCATTGACGATGAGAACGAGGATGCCTACGATGGAGATGAACGCGATGCGCCACAGCCTGCCGGCGTCACCAAGGAAATTGTCAATCTAAATCAATATTTCAAGACGGCGGACATTATCAATGCGTTCAAGTGCCAGGATGTCCATATAAATGGCTATATGTACGATAGCCATCTGATTATAACGCCCACACATCTGGTGGTGCTGCGCGAATTGGGACGTGGCCAGGCGCAGATAATGGTCCGTCGTCCGTTGGCGAGCATTGTAAAGATCACAGCCAAAAAGCGACATCGCGATTTGATCACATTCAAATACGGATTTCCCGATGGCGATGGTCTGCTCATCACCGACATGGATCGATTTCTCATACCAAATGCAACCGAGGCCACCGCTATGGTCTCCAAGCACATTATGAAGGTGCTCGACAGTGCAAAGTAGTTGAGATCGGTACTGAAAGTATCCAATTAGTCAGGCCTTATGGTTAATCCCCATCCGTATTTTACACCACACAAGCAATGCGTTTCGCTCTGTTCTCTGAGAACGGTCTAAATAATTATTAACTATAAATTGGCAATGATTTCCTTCGGCTAGCTGACTGTAGTAGTAGTTATCTAAACTCTTAACCCAAATGGGACATGCTGCAACTGTAACATAAAAAACACATTTAATCGACAACTGAAAGTGGATGACGAACATTAACCAAATTAAAATTGAATGCGATTTGTTCTAACCCAAAACATTAAATTCTAAGTTCAAATAAACGAAATAAACTTACCTTAGAAGCCTTGAGACTTACAATATGTAAAGATTATAACAAATATTTATTACAACTAAACAAGGTAAACAAATAAATAAACATGTATTATATTCGACAAATCAAATTAATTAATCAATTAATATAGTTAATTTGAGAAATGTAAAATCTTCTACAAAAGCAGTTTTGTTTTGGAATGTTGTGGAATTCCTTAAAGTTAACCCAAAACTAGTCGTAATATTGCAGAAATTTATTTGAGAAATTCAAGTTTTATTAATTTAGAAGTCAAATCATTTGCAAAAAAAAAGCGTTCTGGCTTTTGATAAAGTTATGGGTATTCCGTAAAGGTAACTAAGTTAATACAATGTTCATTACGGCGTAAAGTCGCAAATAAACTCGTAATGCGTTTATCGAGCTCACCAATGGAAGCAGAGAAAAGCCAACTCCATTAGGCATTAGCAGAGGGCAACAGTTTTCACAACAACAACAACAACAACATCTCTGATTATGAGAGGGGCACTGTGCAGACATGGCGCAGGCGCAGTGCGTCCCCAACTTGGCCAGGCTCTGTCAATCTGCATACGTAAGCAGGCAGTGGGAATGAGTTTTATTTTTTTTTTTTTGCAGACGGCCGCAATTCTTATCAATGAGAATGACGTAGATGCTGGTTTCTGTGTGTGCAGACAGAGACGGAGACAGAGATAGAGAGAGATGTTGCTGGGCTGTTCGTGGCTGCAAACAGTATTTGGGGCGATGGAACATTAAAAACTGTTGCACTACGCCAGCAAGCAGGCAGTTCATTCAGAACCATCACAGCACGCGGAGCTAAGCAGCCTGAACTCTGAACCCCAAACGGGCTGAACAGTTGAAGAAGCAGCAAGCAGCAGGCAGCAAACAACAAAAAGGGTCATACCTGATCAGACCCATAATTGGGACACGGAGCAAACCCATTTCAATTTTTGTGTGTTCTCCGCGTGTTTGTTATTTGAGTGTGTGTCTTGTTCCGGGAATAATGCAGTTGCCATTGTCGTTGTCAGCGTCCGGAAATGGGCATTGCTTGGGGCTGGGATTGCTGCTGCTGTTTGTCGAACTGACGGCAGCGGTGCCAGCTTCGGTGCTTGCCCAGAATACGGAGCTATCCAGCAATGCGAACAACAAGCTGCAACTGCAACAGCAACAACAGTTGCAACAGCAGCAACGGGAATCGCCGGCAGGTGAGTGTTAAAGTTCAATTTTTTCGAGTGCGTGGGACTCGTTCTATGTATGTAGATGTGTGTACTTATGGGTGTGCGTGTGTGTGTGTGTGTTAGAGTAGCCTACGTCAGGCCAACATGTAGTTAATGTTAAAGGTCATTCGAAAATTTCATGTTTGAAAAATGGACACACGTCCCATGGCCCCACGGTGTTGTAAGTGGGTGCCGCATAAGTATCCTATGAGTGTACAGTAGAACCTCGCTAAGGTGTGCCATTCTTTAGTTTTGTGCAAGCCACAGAGGTCTCTATCATACTTTATTTTACAAGCAAGTTTCGTTTCAATTTTTTTAACAGACACTCCAACAAACAACAGATTTAAGAACCCTAAAAAAATTTTGCAACTCTTTAAAAATACAGATTTTTAAAATTTTGTAAACAGCAGTTTTTACAATGTAACAAGTTGACAAAATATAAAAAAAAACTTAAACAGATATATGATATACAAATTTGAAAAATGAATGATTAAAAAACAATGAGAAATATTTATTTACCTTATTTCTTAAAAAAAAATATACATACTTAAAGGAGTTCATTTTCTAAATTGCTTAGAGAAATTTTTGATTTCACTTTTAATAAAACAAAATAAGAAAAAAATAATTTTTTCTTTAATAAAGAAAGTTTTTCCGATTGTGAAAAAACATAATTATTATATAATTTTAATATTTTACTGTCAGTAATATTAACAATTGATTTTCATATTACAAAATTACAGATAATTTTATTATATATTTTCGAGTTCAAAGTGGTGAATCGGATATTAATTTTTAATCTACTAAATCCATTTTGAACGCATTTTAAGCCATATTTTTATGTTAGCTAAAATGCATAAAACTCAATTCAGCTTAGTTACGCTTTACTGTACATATGCATATTTGTGTGTGTGTGTATGGGTGTGTGTGTGTGTATGTGTGTAAGTAACTTGTAAGTTGAGCACATTAAGCAAAACGCCCACGCGCGCGCTTAAAAACCAGTAGGGAACGGACCACCTAGCATCCTGTCTGTGTTCTCATCTCCGTTTTGCCCCACCCATTACGATGTGCCGCCCGCTTTCCATTTTCCGTTGTTGGGCTTGCAGGAAATTGCGTAGGTGTTTTTGCCGCAGAGCCAGCTCGACAGCTGGTAAGCAGCAGCAAGCAGCGAGCAGCTTGTAACCCAACCGATTTTAGCCAAAACAAATTTTTTCTTTTGGTGCTGTCAATTTTGTAGTTGGATTTGTTGATGTTGCTGCTTTGCACTGCTTTGGCAAGCTGGCATTTTGTAGCGTTACAATTATTGCGGGTCATAATAGAAATGGATATGGATACACACACACACACACACACATACGCATGTTAATATGTATATACACCTACACAATGCGTGGGCGGCTGCTGCACAAAATGGCGGACAGCCTCCTTGGTATGCAAGTGGGACGTGTGTGTGTGTGTGTGTCACTCTGTGTATGTGTGCGTGTACGTGGGCGCGATTTCATTTCTATTTTTAGACTTTGAGTGGAGCAGCAGTTTTGCCGTTTACTCTTTGCTGTGCTGTTTATTATTTGTATTTTGTTTTTGCAGTCTCACTGACGCCATTTACCGTTCTTTGTGTTGGTTTTGCTTAACATTTTCAAGGCTCGCTTAAAAGTATGCAACACATTTTCTTTGCTGTCAACTCGCCAACAGAGCTCAAATATCTGACGCATAATTCATGCTCTTAGCAGCAGTAGCAGCAGGACATTCTTTATATATTTATATAAATTAAATTATGTACACATATTTAAATGTATATATGCCTTAAGGCTGTTGCGAAAATAGCCTTTGTGGTTTCAGAAAATAATCATTGAAGCTTGTCAATTGCAAAGTCAACGCTATGGTTGACCGCAAAGTAAAGTTGGCTGGGCACATTTTCGTTTTGATGTCACAAAGTTTCCATATGCCGTTATTATTAAGTTATTTGCTGGCCGCACTGCCTGCGGCCGTTAATTGTGTTGTTGCCAACTTGCTCGAGCTTGATTCTTGTTATTGAGAGCAGCTGCTAGCCATGGCCAACAACGGAGAACAAGGGCCTCCAGCCACAGGCCACCGCAATCACAATTGTGTGTGCGTGTGTGTTTTTGTGCGTTTGTGTGTGTTGTGTGTGTGTGTGTGGCAAAAATTGAAGAGCAAACAACTTGTTGATATTTTTACAGTTCACTGAATATTTTCATGTTAGGAGCGACAACAAAAACAACAATCGAGGACAATGACAACGCGTAGAACGACGTCAGCAAACGTCAGCGCATATAATTTAGTTGCCTGTTTTATTTATTTATGTATGCCCCCGGACTGCTGCACTGCCTCCCAGTGTACAATTTTGCTCGCCATAGGACATCCAGACGAAACTGAGCAGGGCACGATTTCATTTTTTATGTATTTATGTACATGTGTTTTCATTTTTTCTCCTACTTTTTTACTTTCTTGTTGTACACATTTAGCCAAGGCTCAAGGCTCCTGACAGAGCTCTTGGCAGCATTTGACAAACCAAACATATGGTCAAGTATAAAATGCTTATGGAAACTGGGTTAAATTAAATGAAGGCCACAATGTACCTAATAACGTATAAGACTAAGATATATTTATTGGAAATGTGTATTACGAGAATTATATACAAAATAATTTTGTTTTCAATATCGGTGTACAATTTAGCCCAACACAAATGTAAGATTTATAAAATACCTACGAATTAAATCAGTGACTAAGCCAACATTTTCTTTATTCAAAATTATAAAGTTCCTTTAGCATTTTTTTTTTCCCATAGCAATAGTTTTTGTGATGACAGCTTGGAAATTTTCGGCAGGTTTTTATCGCTGGTCTTTTCAAATGCGTACAATATACAAAAAAATAAATCATTATTCATCATTTGTTCAACATTTGACACTCGTATTGCACAAATTGTTATCATGAAAATCAATTGAAAACACCTCTCTGCAATATGAAGTGCTGAACAGATAAACCTGCGTCAGGTCACAGGAAAATCCCCATAAAAATGTGGAACATAAATCGAGTTGCCGCATAGAAAATATAATTTATAACACTTCTGACATGTCTGATAACCGTTTGAACCTTGGAGTGATGGACATGTGCGTTACTCATGACAATTTGCACTTGGCTGTTTGGTAGTAGTAGTTTTGCCAAGTGTTAACTCAACTTTAATTGCAGGATTATCAGGTCCAGCTAAGCCAATTCAATTAGCGTTTCTGCCATAGCAAATACGATTAGGGATAATGAAGTCAATGGGTATTTGCTGTTATGTGGGGGCGGAAATAAAATAACTCAACTGATATTGCATAAACATGGCTTTGACAGCGCTAATAGCAGTTAGCAATGCTGGCGATAATAAAAAAAAAAAAAATAAGGTAGAGAAGGAGAAAATATGAAACAAATTGTGGTGGCCAGCTTGGCTAATTGCATTTGGCCTCCGCAGTTTTATTGAATCAAGCAGCCACATAAATTGGAATTCGCAGCGACGCCGAAGAGCAGGCAATAAGAAATTACATTTAATTTTCAATTTCAGTGAAACGAGGAGAGGAAGCGACGGCATCCAGTGACGCCATAGCCCCAACAGCCGATAAAAAATCAAGTCCGGAAATTGTGCCCGCTACCTTTAGCAACTCACCAGCCCGCAGCGTTTCCAACGGGGAGCAGTCGCAGCAGCAGCAGCAGCAGCAGAAGCCTCTGGCTGGCCTCTATGCTCTGCCCAGCAATGATGAGATCCTTGCTGCTGTCGCCGCTGCCACACATAACAATCAGCTGGTGCAGAGTGAGCCGACGGCTCTCGAGGAGGCGGTGGCCAGCACCACAATGCGCAAGCGTGGCATTAACTATGAGTATAATCCGTATATAGCTTTTCCGGCTAACGATTACAACAGCGATGTGCCCAGCGGTATTTGGAACGATGATTATGAGCCCGCTGCGCCCATCAACTATAACGGCTATAATAACTATAACAATGAGCGGGAAATGCAGCAAATAGATGACTATGTGCCGGATCGACATGGTAAATACAATTTTAATAATTCAAATTTAAGCCTTACCCAGAGAGTCCATCTTTGCGCAGTGATCTCACAAACTGGTCGCGGCAAGGCATACGATAATCTACAGAATCTTCTGAATGCTGAGGCGTATTTGGAGAGTATTCCACTGACGGTGCCACTTAACTATGCCAATCGCAATTACAACGTGGATGAGCGCAACAAGCGTGGCATCTACTATAACCTGGCCGCTGCTAATACTCCCAGCGAGAATATCAATCTGAACAAGTATCGTCGCTATGGAGATATGCGGTAAGTCTGGGTATTATCTTAAATATCATTAGAAAATTACAATCTTAAAATTATATGCTTAGCTGATTAGTGTTATGGGACACCTTTAGGCGAATAAATTAATAAATGAAACCAAGCAAAGCTGTACAAAATAATATTATTTACGGGGCTTTAATTTTGAGTTTTTTATGTTCTGTTTTTTTAATTAAATATTTTTTTCTGCTAGAAGAAATTCCTTGCTTTAATTGGACATGGCGAGCAAATATTAAAGATATTTTATAAAAATAAAATACTTGAAGTTTTATATTTTAGATTATTAAAAAATAATATTAAAAAAATACATAAGCCACACAACTGAAATAATATTAACCAAGTAACATTCCTTGCTTTACCCGTGCCCCGCATAGTCTTAAGCGAGACGCCACCAAACTGACACCAGCTGATATGTTGGCCCTCGTTGCCCTGGTCGAAGCCGGTGAGCGAGCACGCAAGGAGAGTGATGTGGATACTGGCGTTTCTGTGCCCCTTGTGGACGCTGAGCAACTGGATTATGTGCCCGCTGGCAGTTGGGTGGATGCGCCCCTACAGCAGCAAGAGCAACAACAGGCGTCACCCGCTCTGGTGGACTATTATGGCGTTCCCGTGGATGCGCAGGTGGTGCCCAAGTATGAGTATGTGCCACGCCCACAGAAATACGTTGCCAGCAACACCCGTAAGTCTACTCAAGTGTAACAAGTGAAACTTAATACCGATTGCTATATATTCCACACGCACTTTGCAGGCTTTGGCTCCTCCAAGCGATTCATGGTGGCCAAGAAGAAGCGTTCGGCTAACCAAAACCAGTATATGAACGAACCGGTGGGCGAACGTGGTCCTGGCTATTATGGCGAGAAGTTCTACTAAAAGGACAGCGCTTAAGAACAACAAGTTAACGAGAGGGAGAGAGAGAGAGGGTGAGAGGGAGAGGGAGAGAGATAGAGGATAAGTGGAAAAGTTAGAGCGAGAAGAGAAAAGAAAAGCTTTTAAGCAAAGCTTTCCATTTTAATTGGCAAACCCATTCGAAGAGAAACTAAAATTCCCAATCATTTTATCTTTGCCCCAGTTTGCAAATAAAATTATATACAAGAAAATTATAAAATATTGAATTTAGTGAGAACAAAAAACAATACAAAACAAAACAATGAAAGTCACGTGCAATTTTTGCGAAGAATTTCAATTTGAGAAAGAAAATTAATTATATCTATGCATATAAAAAATATGAGTATTGTATTGTCAAGAACATAATCAAAAGTCGATGTTTTTAAAACACTTACAACAGGGTTGACAGAATTTGTCCAATGCGAACTTACCTATGCCTAACCTAATCAAAACTTCGATTAAACATAACCTTTCGTAAATCAATGTCAATGTCTATGTCAAGGTCTTTGACCAACAAAAAAAAAAAAAACAACAACACTGTACAATTAAACTATCAGTATATAATTGTCTAATATCAAAACTAGAGGCTTCCCAAGTAGTACAAAAAGAAAACCTAAACAAAAATACTATTTAAATTTGAACGAAGCGTTTATCTACAACCAAAATTAAAAAAAAAAAACCAATCGATAGATACGTATGATAATTACTTTAAAATGAGCTCAGCGTCAACAGGATTTCTGTCAATTTGCTTTAAATGTTTTTGTTTTCAGTTTTTATACAAGGAGGCGCCATTACACTGTACTACACTATTTACTGGGTGAATAGCAACAACTATTAGGCAGATGTTGTTTAACAAACTATTTTAAATATATCCATGCAACTTAAAATATATTATTATAATAATCGATATATATATGTATACAATTACAAAAAAAAATTATGCATACTAATTGTCAAAAAAAAAAAAAAAATTAAGTGGCTCAGCGCATAAAATATTGAAAATATACTATGCCGGTTTAAGCAACGGCGTGCAAAAACGCGTTTATTTATTTTAATGAAAATTGTCTGACTGTTTTATTGAAAACATTGAAAAATTATATATATATATATATATATATATATGTATATATATATTACGATATACATGCATACTTATATACACATTTATTTCGAATTATATTATAAATTATAAATAGCTAAATACAATGTGTGCGTCTAACATACCAAAATACTTATAAACATTCGAAAGTAAATTACATATACAATTTTGAAATATGTATTTTTCATTGGGTCATCAGCAAATATTTTGACCTTTTATTAATATGTTATCGTATATTATGCGAGCTTAATTTTTTTATTAATTTCACTTATATAAAACTGATTTATAATTAATTTTAATAAATAAAGATATCTTTGGTTTGAAAAACCTCAAATTAAATGGTTTTATAATTTATTAAGTGGTTTCACTGACAGATGCGGATGCTTCTTGCTTTAAATAAAACGTGGTTGGTATATTATAGAATTTTATGATTAATATATTATTCATATTTTTATCAGTATGCATTAAATACGTCATTATTATTCATGCAGCTGCCCTTTCAGTTGATGAACTTTTCTGTCTCAGTCAATTTATAGCAAGCCCTATCAAGTTTTAAATTATTATTGGCAATTCTAACAATTCAAGACACTATAAATAAATGATTTTTAGCTTATCATAAAAATAATATTCCATTTCCCTAAATAATTTGCTGCAAACAAATTCGATAAATAAATTCAGATTTTATACTCTTGCATTTAAGAAGAGTTCATAAAATCCACATGGCTTATATATTCTGGATCAGCATCACTAGTCGAATCAAAATACTCATGTACTGTAAAAGATTGTCTAAAATAAACAATCTCTCAATTTTTACGACTCAGTTATTAGACAGGCGCCATGTTTTTAAATATAGACAATTCAATAAATGGCAGTTTTGAATGGTTTTCTCTTATAAAATAATGACGTCACCAATAGCATATTTGGATTCTGTTGCCAACCAGATTGTAACGAATACTTGGAGATGTCTGCAAAATACCCTGCAATATAAGTTTTAATTGTTCTATAACAACAAAACTTAATAATTTATAATAAATAGCTGTGACCATAATGTGAGTATAAACAGATGTGGTTTGCCAACAAAGATTGCTAAGATGATAATAAATAATCACCCACATGTAGAGATGCCTGAGTTATATACACTTTCTGCACAATCTACCCATTAATAAAATTATAGTCTGAAATTGGAAATTTTATTTTTAACGAATATTGGAAAGAGCGTAAAATAAACGAATCAATGAATGGCAATTAACAACTAAACGAAATTAAATAGATGAAATGAAAAATTGTCATTTATACGTTCTTTATTGAAAGTATGTGCAGAAATCTAATAAAATTCAATTAAACAGAATAAACGCGTAAATAAATATTGATAGAATTGGCTATGTTTTGAATTATATCAACATTAATGCTGTGCCACATTTACAACTTTACAAAAGAGTTGCATCCATCGAGGCATAGAACTCACTATGCATGTCCACGTCCCAGATCCAACTATTGTCGGAGTAGGAGAAGTAATGGCCCATAGAGCCCAAAACTACACAGAAATACAAAAATAAACAAATAACAAATAGAATTAGTTAAAACAAAAGAACAAATATCTATTTTGCTTACTTACTGAACGAATATGAAATACACTGCAAACAGCCGGAAACTAAGAGCAGCGCATAAATTTACTTAATATACAAATACCCAATAAAACAAGCTCTTGAATATTTGAGTGTATTAAATATTTATATTAGTTATTCATTTTGGCGAGTGCTCAGAGAGTATGTAGATTTGGATATGCACCCTCAATATTCCATATGGAAACATGCTGATAAAAAACAAACAAAAAATAAAAGAAAAGAGAACAACAAATGGTATAAAAGTAAAGCAAACATTGGACAAGCACGACAACAACAATTGAATATATATACATATATACATATATATATACAAGCTTAGCTGTCTACCAAATGAGACCGACAGTTAAGCAGAAGGGTGACGAGTGCTGGAGGCTATCCAGCAATTCACGTTCTAAAGTGTTGACGCATTTGCATACATAATCATCACGGTAGAAAACTGGGCCAACTTTTCAGTTGGTCTGTTGGTAAATAGGGAAACAGATAAATAAAAATAATTGCGCTTTAACATAAAACAAAGTTTATTTGAAAATTAATATTGCAAATATTGTTAATTTTTAAAAAATTACTATACAACTTTCTATATTGTGACGTGTAACTTGAAAGTCACGCAGCTTGTGATTAATTTTTATGATTTCATTTCTTACAAAATATCTCTTACTAATCAAGTTCAACCATTAAGTAAATTATTGCAATCTGTATTTGTTTACTTCAGTTTCTTTATAAATCTTAAAAATTTGATGAATTAAACAATTTAAAGCTTCTTATTCTCTAATGCGCATAGCCCTTAAAACTAAAACTAAAATAAAAATAATTAAAGTTATCAACACAAGTTAAAATGAACAATTTGCAGTTTTTCAAAGTCTGACAGTCAGTAAACTAGGCGCTAATTGTTAACTCAAAGTTCTTATTAAGCTAGTAAATAAGCAAGAATAAAATTTATAAATGCAAAGTGGTCAAACAAAAAAGAGACCAGTTTGTTCGCAAAGAAATTTGTTATTTTTAGTTGCGTCTAAATATTAGATAATTTATATTAATTTATGCACGCAATTTGAATGCCTAATTCTGAGAGTCAGACATCGGCGGACTTTTAAACCAAATAGTTGGTTTAATTTAAAATTGGCGAATTTCTAGCATTTCATATGTACAACGGAATTGTTTATTTATAAATGCTCCCATGCAGTTATGGTGTATTTTTAAGAGTGAGCCATTTATTAATATCAAATTAGATAACACATAATTTCTGCGACTAACAGATTTTTTAGCATTCGCAAAGATAAAGACCACATTTAGCCAAGACAACAACCTAACAACTTATTTAGCCTGTACTACGCAACCTAGGTGAACCAATATGAAATATTTTGTGGAATGTGTGAGCTTTGTTCAAATGCTTTGTAGGACTCATAGTATGAGAATAAAATGCTAGAACGAAAACTTATCGATACAATATATAAAAAAAAGCTACGCGCAAACCAGCAGGCACGCGCTCTCTCCAGGGTGGATCCGGCACTCGGCCGAGACCCAGTGACGTCGCTAATTTATCACTATAAATACTACACTTGGAGAAAATACACAGTCCGAAACGTAAGAGCGGAAATGTATATATAAATGTAAAACAATAACTTGTTGTCTCGTTTTGTGTAATTTTTGTGCTGTCGTTGGTATTTAAAGAGTTCCCAAAACATTTTCATATATTTTAAAATTTGAAACAAAACTACGTTGAGCAGGTTACCCATATTTAAAGTACTTTTATAAAAAAAAAAAATTATTGAACTCTCAGCAAGAACTATTTACAGAGAGTATGAAAATACCAATAATAAAACAAGCTAAATTTATACAAAAAAAAAAAAATAGTCTGCTGCACAACTTTTTTCTCTAAGTGTACTGTGTATAAAAACATGCTCTTGAAATGAGTAAACGCAAAAAACGAATTTAACCGAAAATATCAAAACTGAGTCGTATCGCGATACGTCGCTCCGTTGAAAATGGGCATCCAGCAATGGTTTTAGTTCTTGAGCAGCTGTCGCTGGCAAAGCACGTGTCGTATTTGGAGTTTTCTGTTATATTAGTTAACAATTTGCCAAATATATACAATTCCTGTACACGAAAATAAATAATTTAAAAACACACATTCGAAATGGGGGAGGAAGTGCCAGCCAAGGGCAGCATCTTGGGCAGTAAGTGGTTAAAAAGAGAAAACCAGCTAAGAACCAATTATATTTGTGACATATGCGGCATAATTTCACCAATGCATTTGCCGAGTGCATCATCGAGTGCAAGTGCAACAAGTGTTGTTGGGGTGGTTTGAGTTGTTGGCCTGTTGCAACTATTGGTTGTATTTTGTAAACTGTTTAGCCCAAGATGTCTTTGACCTCAAAAGACGCCCAAAGGTCGTGCGCGTGTGTAATCCTATTTATGTATTTATGTTTAGGTATATATGTCAATGTGTGCCTTTGTATCTGTCTCATATCCTTTCAATTCAATATATGGTGAAACCAACCTTAAACAAACTAACTTTTATGGTGACTTTCGATCCTGTCTTTGTCCATAACAAATGATTTACCATTGGCAGCTGGGCGTGTAGCTAAGGTCATTTGTATGTCAATGGGATTGGCAGAAATATTCTCGTTACTTGACGTTTTCCAAAATACACTTCTTACCTAGGCCAACAGCTGAATATGGAAATTTATGTGCGGATAAATTGCTGTTTTGTCCCTCTGTTTCGGCGTGTATAAATTATTGTACCAAATGTTTATCATTAAGTATTGCTAATAATTTGTGTACCAAAACTTTTACATTCATAATTTTATTGCATTTGGCAAATGGAATAATTTTTGGTACATCATTGAATCCAAATATTTTATGGGATAGAATTTATATTTCTGCTACCTGTGATTGTGCTGTGTTATTGACCAACCTCTCACTTTGTACCCTTAACGATTCCTTTGGAATATTCATAGTATACATGTTTTAACGATCTTGGTTAAGATTAACTGATTAGCAAAGTTCTTAACTGCAAATCGGTTTCTAGGTTAGACTTCCTACTGCAAGCCATAAATAAAGACAATTCGCACTTTTGCGATAACAACTGAACAATTAAGAAACGTTAATTTGTGTTGCCATCAATTTGTTGCCATTTGTTAATCAAACTCGCATGTCAAATTGAAAATAAATACCATACAAATTTAAATTCTTATCATGGAGCGGCCACAATTAAGACTTTGTCTTCTTCAATCGATGGGCTTAAGTGGTGCAAAATCATTTCCCAGAGCCATGCCAAAAAAAAAACTCAGGTTAATCGACTGGTTATTTTTCATTTATAGAACTCGTGCCCGCCCGCTATGTGCTCGCTCTACTTGGATCCATTGGCATGGCCATTGTCTATGGCCTGAAGGTGAATCTGAGTGTCGCCATGGTTGCCATGGTGAACCACACGGCCATCCACATGCTGCAGGAGAAAAGCAGTGATCTCCACAGCCTTGCCAATGCCACCAAAATTGATATGGATATTGAGACGTGCTCCCCACCGGGTGGTGACTCCAATGAAGCGCCCAAAGTTGAGGTTGGTATTACCACACTATCCAAAAAACATATTTTTTGCCAATTTCTGAAAAGTAAAAGTAATCCATTTTGAAAGTAAATTCATTGAATTGTCTTCACAGGATGGACCCTTTAACTGGAGTGAACCGCTGCAGGGCACCCTGCTCAGCTGCTATTTCTGGGGATATCTTGTCTCGCAGATACCGCTGGCTCATGTGGCTGAGAACTTTTCGGCAAAGTGGGTCATGTTATTCTCGGTGTTCATCAATGTGGCCTGTACCCTGTTAACACCTGTAATGACCAACGCCCATTACGGCGGATTGATTCTGATGCGTGTTCTGGAGGGCGTGGGTGGAGGTGCCTCGTTCCCGGCGATGCATGTGATGATTGCCTCGTGGGCACCACCCAGCGAACGTATGGTTATGTCCACCATCATCTATGTGGGCACATCGGCTGGTACGGCACTCTCCATCTTGTTGGCCGGCGTCTTGTCCGCTTCCTTTGGCTGGGAGTCGGTGTTCTATGTGATGGGCGCATTGAGTTGTATCTGGATGGTGTTGTGGTGGATATTAGTGCAGGACAATCCGAATAAACAGCGATTCATTAGTGCCGAGGAGCGACATATGATAACCAGCTCATTGGGCACCGAATCAAAGGTCGAACATCATGCGAAGGTGCCATGGGGCAAGGTGTTCAAATCGGTGCCATTCTGGGCCATACTCATTGCGCATACGTGCAACAACTTTGGCTGGTATATGTTCCTCATCGAGATTCCATTCTACATGAAGCAGGTGCTCAAGTTCAATGTGGCCAGCAATGCGGCACTCAGCGCTCTACCCTATTTCCCCATGATCATATTCAGCATAATCCTCGGCAAGATTTTGGACACTCTACAGTCAAAGGGTAAGTGTAAATAAATCTATTCCATACTTATATATTTATTATCCATATAAAATGATCCCTTCTTTAGGAAAGGTAAGCACGACCTTTGCCAGAAAGACCGCTACTTCTATCTGTACCGTTATCCCGGGCATATGTCTGCTGATCCTCTGCTATATTGGCTGCCGTCACTATGAGGCCGTTTCCATCATGTCCGTGGGCATTGTTGCCATGGGCGCTATGTTCTCTGGCTTTTTGTCCAATCACATTGATATTGCACCCAACTTTGCTGGCACTTTGGTGGCCTTGACCAACACAGCTGCCACCTTGCCTGGCATTATTGTGCCCCTGTTCGTTGGCTTTGTTACCCATGGAAATGTAAGTATTACCTGGTATCTGCAATTGATAACTCAAATTATAATCTTTGATTGGTATTGCAGCAAAATATTGGAGCCTGGCGTATAATCTTTTGGGTTACGATCGTTTTGTTTACAATTGAGTTCCTGGTCTTTGTCATATTCGGATCGGGATCTGAGCAGTCATGGAATCGATCGGATGACCAAATCGAGGCAGACACCAAGGATGAGAATACACCACTGAAAGATGTTAAGACACCGCAGAAAGCATAAATAGTAATCTCGTTACCATGGATCCAAATCATATAACAGAATTTCATTTGAATGACTTTTGAGAAGTTCAAGCCCCGACCTGTCTGGAAACTGGACTGTAAATACTACAAATACGAATTATAGTTTTTAGTTATTCTGTAATAATAAGCTTACTCTTATTTGTGCGCGTCTATAGACACTTCTCCAACAAATACCCGCCTGCAAATGTACTTAATAATCGATCAGAATTCAAAACCTAATCTCTGTAAGCACATAAATAAAATGACAGATGAGTTTTTCTCTTGCTTGAGATTTTCTATACATTTTATTTTAGTTGGCCGTTAAATTTACTTCATCTAAAAAGTGAAAAATAAAGCCTTAACAGAGATCTATTGATTGAATTAAAAAAAGTTCTTTCATTTATACTTTTTCCTTCATCCATTATTTGCTTTGTGATTCAAAGTCGATTTTTTTTATCCGTTGAAAAAAACTTTTTTTCCTATCAACTTACGCGATAGGCGTATATCGATAAATCTGACATATGTTGTCCATTGACTTAATTGAATGTGAATTTAAAATTTTAATAAATTAAAAACAGCCATAGCTATTTTATGGATTGTATTCTACAATAGTAATAAGACTACAAATCCAAAATCTTACTATTAAAACAAAATAGTTATTTTAAATTTAAAACTTTACTAAGATCGACAACTCTGGCACAAACAGCTTGCTTATAGTGAAACTGCCGGCTAAGGAAAATGTTGAAAATACGCAACATTTGCATGCTGCAGCGACGCTGGAAGAGTGGCAAACGTCGCTGGAATGTGCTGCAACACAAGAAGAACAATTGCGATCGGGCGCTGGACAGTTTCGATGATTTCTACGGATCTGTCTATGGCGGACGATGGAAGAATATGCGTGCGGCATTGCTAACCGAGCACAAATATGTTGCCATGGTGAACAACTTTGGTGACACGGAGCAGACATGCAGCATGCTGGAAATGGATGGTGCCATTAACATCAAGTCACTCATCCAGCTGGCAAGAGAACGCCAGGAGGGTAGTGACGGTGGCGCCGGCAGCGGAGAATTGACAACGCGTGCTCATTACGACATCGATAGCAAACTCGATGCGTTGGTGAGAAAGCAAGAGGAACGTGAAGTGGCCGCCATTTATCCCAGCAGTGCGTCCGAAGATGGACACGTGCCGCCACAGCAATTGAAATACGATAAAGAAATTAAAAAAGACGATCACGAAACTGAGACGGAGTCTGCGGAGTTTAAACAGAGCTTGACACGTGCCTTGGAGGAAGATGTGCAATTGGATGAAAGTCGCCTGGTGGATCCACAATTCGGCACTGGCGGCCTCTATGAGTATGTGCCCGCTAACAGAATTAAGGGCATGGAGGATTGGGTGGCCGAATCCGATCACTATAAATACTATCAAACCAGCACCGATTTCCCACTCAGAATCGAACCCGAGCCCTCATTTAAATATCCCGAACACTTGGCCATCTACACCTACGAGATGGGCAACTGCTCCGATTTCAAGCCGCCCCGTCAGTGCCTTACTGGAGTGCTCTCGCATTTCCTTATGGATGGGGCGTCTGTGCTGCCGCCACTGTTCCTCCAGGTGCAGCCGGGTGAACGTGTGCTAGACGCTTGTGCAGCACCCGGTGGCAAATCACTGCTAATGCTGCAAACGCTGCATCTGGATCAGCTCGTGTGCAACGATGTGCAGGAGTCGCGTCTAAATAAACTGCGCCGTGTGATGCAGGAATATCTGTTCGACTATAAGCAACGCTGGGCGGGCAAACGTTTGATCTTCAGTCAGAGCGATGCTCGGAATTTGGATGGGTATGACAGCTTCGATAAGATACTCGTGGATGTGCCCTGCACCACAGATCGACATGTCCTCATGCATCAGGATAATAACATATTCAAGCCGACACGTATCAAGGAACGCCTACGCATCCCCGAGCTGCAGGCGGGCATATTGGCCAATTGTCTACGTTTGCTCAAGCCGGGCGGCAGTCTCGTCTATTCCACTTGCTCATTGTCACCGGTGCAGAACGATGGCGTCGTACATATGGCGCTGCAGAAGGTCTTCACCGATCACGGCATTACCGCTAGCATCAGGGATCTGAGCCAGCACACCGCTCTCTTTGGAGATATCTATAGATTTGAGCAGCCCAAGGGCTTGAAATATGGTCAAATGGTTTTGCCCTATTTGCCTGCCAACTTTGGGCCAATGTACTTCAGTAAAATTACACGAAATACATGAAAATGTATCTACTAGTTATAATAACAAGATTTAATATTATGAAATTCATTAAAGAATATTTCAATATTTGTTATAAATATAAATCTTTTAAATTGCATAACTTCAAGAAAATATGTTCAAAGTACTTCATATAGGAAGATAGATTTACATGCACCTATCTAACCTAATCTCCCATAAGCAGCTTACAACTTTTATCTCTAAACATATTTAAATTGGGTAACGAAATCTTAGAATACTTTTTTAATTCATAATTGTAATAATTTGACATTTACGTACAAAATTTGAACCCGAGTTGTGAAAATTGGAACAAAATGTATTTGGATCACATTTGTTTCTCAGTCTTCTTCTTCTTCTTGGGCTTAATGGGCAGTGGTCCCGGCGTCTTGAAGATGGTACTAGAAGAACACAAATATGAATAATAGTTGCTGAATGGCATTTTCTGTGCCTAATGGTTACTCACTGGCATGTGGTGCAGATGGGACTGTATTTGCAGAACACGGACAAGCAGACGGAGCAAACGTAGCCAATGTCGATGAGCTCACGATGACAGAAGCAGGAGGCGCGATAATCCACCTTTGGCGGCGGCGGCAGCACCAATTTGTGACGCATCTGCGGCGATGGCATGAAGACCCACAGCAAGTACTGCAGCAAACCATCCAATTGGGTGACCTTTAGGAACTGTCCAGCAGTGATATCACAGCCCTGCTGCAGCAGGCTCAGCGTCTTATCCAGAGCACACGCGTCGATCACAATGCCCAGCTTCTGGGCCGTAAAGAACACATTCATGTATGTCATGTACTGGGAGGCGCACTCATTGCTGCCCGTCAATACCAAAATGCGCGAGTGCATCTTGACGCCAGCGGCAACATTGCGTTGCAGCTGCCACAACAAAAGAGTATTTATTACAATGGATAACAATAATCAGTAAATAGTTGAAAACATACCCGAGATATGTAGCACAGGGCCATGGACATGCTGCCGGCAAGCAGACTTTCGCAGGGTGAGGTTAGGCGTGGTGCATTCATTAATATGCTGCCCAATTGTTGCTTCACTGTCTTCTCCACCAAACTGAATGCCTCGTACTGGCCATCAATCTGGCGCAGCTCCACTTGCCGGCCAGGAAGCGGATAAAGAAAGTCACTAAAAGAAGAATTGCTTATGAAATTATCAAGGCGTTAATCTTAAACTTAGTCACGCTTACGTTGCATGATGAGAACATGATATGACAGCTAGTTTATTCTGCGCCTTCTGCATGAGATGTGCATTGCCAAAGGCGATGACTGCCTCCAGGATTTGTGTGAGGTTTTGTGGATTTTGACGCACAATGTGCTGTGTGGGATTCGTGTCCAGCACTATGGCCAGCAGATCAATGCTAGCCTCAGCTGCAAGTTTATAACAATAGTTTGATTTTCTTTATTTCAACAGTTTGAATTTCATGAAATACCTTCTTTATTTGCTGCTACTTCTGCTGCTTCCATTTTCGCCGGCAAAACAAAACAACGCTGACCGCAAGTTGCAAAGCATTTACAAGAATTCGCCAAAAGAGAGCGCAATGTGAGTAACATACATTAGATGACGTCATATACACTCAACGATCTCGCAGTTGCGGTTACAGAACAGCTAATTATGCATTACTTATAAGTAATTATATAAATATTATCTTTAATTTTATTATACATTCTGTCCTCAAATGTTCTATATTTGTTAAAATTAAGACAATAGTTGTAACACGTGACGTCTCTAAATGACGTTACCTTCTACTACTATGCTCATGCCAGGGATGCACAGCGTACAATTGTGTTTGTCATTCCCTAGCATGCGCTTACACTTTGAACAGCTGTTCATGTCGTCACTCAAATTTTGCTGGGCGTTTCACCATCTTTTGTTGATAATAAAATCGTTTAAAGATTCGGTTTAAAGAAACGCGAATTTAACGAAGGCATAAAATGCTCGTTCTAGTACTTGGCGACTTGCACATACCACACCGCTGCAGCAGTCTGCCGGCAAAGTTCAAAAAACTACTTGTGCCCGGTCGGATTCATCATATTTTGGCCACCGGAAATATCTGCACAAAGGAATCGTACGATTATCTTAAATCGCTTGCCAGCGATGTGCACATAGTGCGTGGCGATTTCGATGAGAATCTCAGCTATCCGGAGCAAAAGGTTGTGACGGTTGGACAATTTCGCATTGGCCTGTGCCACGGTCATCAGGTGGTGCCCCGTGGTGACCCAGAGGCACTGGCACTGATCCAACGGCAGCTAGACGTGGACATACTCATAACAGGACATACGTACAAGTTTGAGGCATACGAGCATGGCAATAAGTTCTACATAAATCCGGGCTCAGCAACGGGCGCCTTCAATCCGCTGGACACGAATGTGGTGCCTTCGTTTGTGCTGATGGACATCCAGAGCACGACCGTGGTGACCTATGTATACCAATTGATTGGCGATGAGGTCAAAGTGGAGCGCATCGAGTACAAGAAGATATAACCGAGTATTAGCAGAAATGCATTCCTCAATTATCCGATCTGTTTTGATCTTGGGCTTAATAACGACAGACAAAGGACATACAAAATGTATAAATTAAAAACACGATTCCTTTTTTTATTTAATAAAAAATTGTTTAAATTTTATTTAAATAGAATATGAAAGTTTTTTTTTGCTTGTTTGTCTGATGATCTTGATTTCTCTTACATTTATATGGTGCAAAATTTTTAATTGTATAATTGAATGAAAAGTCTGCTTTAAATGTTTGAAAAGTTTCGTGCATATTCTCATTATTTTAATATATAAATACAATTTTGGAGTCTCGTTTGCGTTACGCCTTAGTTGCTTTTCTGCATTCTAAAATAAATAATGTTTGTTTCGAATACTATTTTTGCTTTTAGTTTAGCCAGCAGCAGAAATTTGGCAACGATTTTCTAAATTTTCGTACGATAAATAAAAATTATAAATACACAAATACGAAAAATTTAATTCTAGCTTGCTGCAGCTCCATCAATACAAATGTGGGGGGGAGAGGAAGTTGTGTGTTCAAAAGCAAAAAGACGTCGCCCATGGGATTCCTGGCGCTTGAACGCATTAGCCAAGGCTGTCCACGCACACAGTCTTGAGGGTTTTGCCATTGATAAATGTCTTGTACTGCTCCGGCACGGCCAGCTCGGTCTGCAAATTAAATTGATTAAAATTAGCGTTTTATAAATGTAATATTCTCATTTCAATATTGCCACTTACATAGTCACCATCTGCTTCGGGCAAGAGTATGTTCATCTCCGATGATTTGGAGCTGATAATTTCAACGCCCAGTGAATCCTTGGACAAATACACTTGACAACCATCGGACTTATCAATGGACACAGTTGGCACCGAGCCGAACACCTGCATCTGAACCCTCTGACAGTTGACAAACTCAACGGAGGAGACAACCGAATCGAACATCAGCGTGCACTTTTTGCACGAGTCAAGCACAATGTTGTTCACCTTGCCCTTGACGACCAGAGTGGAGCCCTCGCAGCGGAACATGTAAACCACATTGCTCATTTCAGTTTTATCCACTATCAGATCGATATTGTTTTTCTGATACTCAATTAGCCACTTTTTGCCATCGCGCGTAAAAACGGGCTCTTTGACTGGTGCAGGTAGTCCACCGGCGCCTCCTCCGCTGCTGCTGGCTGGCGTCTTAAAGGGTGCAGGGCCAGTGCGCAAAGATGGATTCTTATGCGTCTGCATTTCACCGGTTACCTTCTTCAAATCTATGGAAAACAATGGTTTAGTTGAAGTTCATTTAAATTATGATTGATGCCTACTCTTGGTAATATCGGCTCCTTGATTGATTTGCGCAAAGAGTGCGCTGCGTTCATCGCCAGATGCGCTGTCCAGCTTCAATGCGCTCAGATCTAGTGGTGGCGGTGGTGGTGGCATACCACCGGGTGGTGGTGGTGGTGGTGCACCACCAGCTGGGGCCGCACCCTTGCCGGACCACACCAGGCCCGTGGTGTGATACTGCTTAATGTAGGCCTGCAGTTCGGTCAGCGTTTGAATCCAGGCGCGTGCCCAATCCACATGCTTGGCGTCCTTCTCCTTCCACTCCTTGAGCACACGATTCGTATAGAACTGGCCCGCATCGTTCATCTCCTTGACATGAGGTCCGGGCGTCGGCGATACGCAGACCCAGCCCAGCGCTGGTATACTCTCGCTGATTGCCGACAAGTGATTGAAGAATGCGGAGGAGCGATGCTTCTCACGGTAATCCTGAATGGCGCTGATTTGCGTCGATGTTGGCTGCAACAGTTCCATTTGCTTTGGCTGCGCCGGCTGAGCGACTTGCGTGGCCAGAGTCACATAACGCAATTGGGCGCTGTAAAATCAAAAGTTAAATCAATGAAATGCATATGTAAATTGCATTTTAAGTCACTCACTCAAAGGCAGACTTGACGAAATGCGCATGCTGTGCCACATCGCCGCCAATTTTGGCCGAAAGCGCCAGATATTGGCTCAGCGGCCCAGCCACAATATCCTCAAAGCCGGCGACACTCATGTTGTTGCTGAGAGTCGGTGCGAGATTTGCTGTTGGTCCTGGTGGTGTTGGTGGTGGTGGTAGTGGTGGTGTTATGGACAGTTCAGCAACTAGTTCGGGCTGTGACTGTAGTTCCGGTAGTGGCTGTGGCAGGGGTATTGGTTGTATAAGCGTGTGTTCCAAGCGATCAACTAACGTTTCCAAGCGTTCACAGATCCTCTCCAAATGCTCAACGGCAACCGTGGGCTTTGATTCCGTATCGTTGTTATCTGCGCAACAGAAAATCATCAATTATATTTTATGTCACATTGAAATTTTGTATTTATATTTTGTGTGCTTTTGCTTAACTTCAAAAAAAAAAAAAAAAACAAAATGTGCGTAACAAATTCAAGCGTATATTTAAATATATTTAAAACAAAACAATTCACACCCAGTAAAAACGACTATTAAAAAGAAAAACAACAACAAATGTACAATTAGCTGTTTGGTTGTAATTGATGTCATCGCACAGAAAATAAACAATGAATCATTGACAACGACGAACAAAAAATGCAAATAGATGAATTGGTCATTGAAGCTAATGATGATGATGATGTAAACAATATTATCGCAGACCACAAGAAAACTAAATTAAGTTCAAGGTGTGCATTTGAAAAGCAGTGTGATAAAAAAATACATATTCATTTGGCTAAGCCAACATTTTGATATCACTCATATCAATGATTGTGGAAACGTGAGTCAGCATAAGGCCAATTAAAAATAGTAGCAATTATAAAAAAAAATTTCATATTGTTGATAACAGTTTTATAACTGTGCTATGCAATATTATGTTAAATCAATATTTTGCTTTTGAATCACAATGGCATAATTGGGTCACTAAATTTATAATCAGAGAAAAATTGTAATATAAATAAAATAATTCTATATTCCAAAAATAAGTTGTAGGTAGAAAAAACATATTTTTATGCAAGAAAATACTTATTAATATGTACAGGGTAAATACAAAAACACAAATGAGAATATTTTCGAAAACTGGGCATGCAAAAAACAAGAACTGGAGTAGTCCAAACACACACAGAGAGAGCGAGAGAGAAAATTAGAGAATGTGGATGCATCATTTACCACGGACGGCCACGCTGTGCTCCACGGCTGCGTGGGCGGCGCGCAACAGTTCCGTATAGAGTCGCTGACGTTTCAGCTCCAGCTCATCGCGTCCCACCGGAGTGACGGGTGGCTCAATGCAGCCGCTGCATTCGAGAACAACAACGAACAAATAACAATAACAGACGACAGTTAAAAAGTGAAGTGACACAAATAGGATACGAAAGAGAACGCGTCGTACTTTTCATTGAGTCGCTCATCATCGAACCATGAGGGCAATCCGTGGGCAAAGGCCAGCGTTTCCGGCAGCATGTCGCCCTCAATGTAAGGGGCACACATGCTTTCCCGTTTGGGCGGCGGTAGGGAGTCCGAGAACACTTCATCGTCATCGCCCAGTGAGCCGTTGTTGTTATTGTTGCCGTGATTAGCCAGCAGCAGGAGCGATGCCGTCGGTTCAATGATCTCCTCTCGTGTGTTAATGTTAACCTTCTTCTTAATCGACTGATGCGTCGAATTGTGCCGCGACAGGCAACTCTTTGTAGGCGCATGTTGTGCCTCCTGCTGTGCCGGATGCTGTTGCAGTGGCACCTGCCTTGGCTCCTGCATCACAGCAGCAGAAGCAGCAGCAGCATCATCATCGTCAGTTGTTGCACTGGTCATCGATGCCGGCGGCGCTGTTGAAGTCGATGAGTGAGTCGATCGCAACGTTGGCGACAATTCTATTTCAATTGCTGTGGAGATGCGACACAAAGCGCATATTTCAACTTAATATAATACACAATAATAATGCAGGGAAGAACTAAACCAATAAGCTTATATGGATAACAGTTGATTTCAGTTAATACCTTTCTGTTGTTTTTAATCTATTTTTAAGTTGAGATAGTAAGTTAAAACAATAACAGCCTCAAAACTCTTATTAAAAAGTTGAAGTTTTAACAAAAGAAATTTACCATTAGACTGTTAAATTCAATAAGAGTCTAAATCTATTTTGAATGACTGACCAATATATCTGTACATAAAATCATTTGCCTAAAATATATACAAAGGGATTACAAATTAAGGATAATGTGCACGTCTATGACCACTTTTAGAGTAAGGCAAAAAGAAAATAGTAAAAGAAGCAGAGGTTCTCCCTGGCCATTTGACAGCTGTTGATGGAACCCGAACTCAGGTGCACAATAATAATAATAATAGCGTCGTTGTGTCCTCGTGTAGACTATAAGGCTAGGATAGATATTGTACTTATGTATGTAATGCAAATTTATTTTTTGTGAATACCAGTTTGGGCCTCAACATCCACGTCAGCGTCAAACTCAGTTGGCTCTGCTGGCTCCGGTTTGTGTTGGATTACGGTTTCGAGTTCGGCTACGTGTTCAGATTCAGGTTTAGGTTCTGGCTTTGACTCTGGCGCTGAGACATTGCCATTCACTTTGGCGACCGTTTCCTGCTCCTGCTCTTTCCCCACCACCTCCTGCTTTGTTTCTGATTCGTTGTGAATTGGGCTGGGCAGCTGTTCGTTTGTTTCAGCGTCGTTTTTACTATGATTATCCTTGTCCTTATCCTTTTTGGCTGCTTTTGGATTTGCACGACAACATGAGAACATTTTTGCGGTCTATGCACTTTAAATATGAACAGTGTAAGAATGTAATTTATTTATCACATTCAGATTATGCAATTTCCGCTTTCTTTCAAACTCAATCTCGGTTACAACAACAACAGCAGCAACAACGACGGCGACAACAACAACATCGCTGACACAAGCAGCCATACAAAAAATTTGGTTAGGCGTATGACGAAAGCCGTAAGCGAAAAGAAATTAGCTGTAAAAGAAAATGAACCACTCCTTAGAGGTCCCTATATATATATATATATATATATATATATATATATATATATATATATATATGTATATGTATCGTTTAACGTATGTCTGGTGTGTATACTATTTGCTCATCAAACGCAATTGAAGGCAATGTTTTAATTCGTTTCGAGCTAACCAAAAAACAAAGCTAGCAAATTAAAGCACTTTTCAATGTTCAAGACTAGCACCCAACTGGGTCAAACACACACAAGCACATAGGGACGCACACACAAGCAACACACCCCGAAAAGGGCAGCAGCAGCAGCACAGCGCGCACGCACAGGACTCGGATATATCTGTGAGCAATGGCTGAGCTCACTATACAACACACAGCGGGATAGCATTTCGCTTAACATCACAATGTTAAATGGTATAGCAATGTTAGCAACAGGCAGGCAGACAGACAGACAGATAGGTAGGCTGCATAAGCTTGGCTTGCCGAATTTAACGCTGCTTGTTCATTGATGAGCAATAGAAACAAGATCAACAAAAAAAAAATTGTTGCCTTCAACGGTGCACAGGGTCAAAACAGATGAAAAGCTGAACATGACTGCACTTGAGGAGAAAGCTTCATGGTGGCGGCCATATCAGCAACAACAATAAGCGACAATAGAGGGGACAGGTGGGAGAGAGAAAGAGAGAAGCTGTGCAGAGCTGTTTTTGTACTTGCAGTAGACGACGCAGAGACGAAGACAGCAATGAGTTTATTGCACTTTTCTATTGTTTGCTAATGTATTTAGCTTACAACAAATAATGAGCAATTAGAGTGAGAATCCGTCTTGTCTTGTGCGCTTACACAACTTTCGCTCAGCTCGACTCGCAGTGAATACGAGTTCTTTTTGTAGGATGTTGCTGTGGCTCGTTTGTTCTTTTGTGGTCAAATGCATTCAAATGCACAAGCAATCACACACACACGGACACACACACAGCAGATTGAAGATCTGCAGCAGTGGTACCGTTATGTACGGCACTGAACGTCTCAAATAACAATTAATTAGAAATTAAAGCTGCAAACAACATATACAAATATAGTAAAAACGAAGTAAAAGAAAATACATATATATATATATATATATATATACATTGGGTATCTATGTATGAGTGTTTTTCGGTTTTTGCTGATAGTATGTTTTTAACCATCTTTTATTACATATATACACACACACATGAGTATTTCAGGTTTGCTCAGTCTTGCGTAAACTTTCTAGAGTGGGAGTGAGTCAGAGCGACAACAACAATAACAGTATGTAAAGCGACAAACAGCTGAAAAGTTCTGGAAACTCTGCACTCGGCTTGCGATACCCTGCTTAAAATATAACAAATGCTGCACATTTTTTTGTTTGCGCATTTACAAATGGGCAAATTTCCACATACTTATATGAAATCATCATTAAAAATATACCAAATGAATACAAATATAACCTCACACATTACATTCGCATTTAAGCACGTATGTATGTGTATGTATTTAATTTAACAAACAAAAAATGATTCACATAAAAATAGCCAGAATATAAAAATGGCTAATGGAATAGGCTAAGCGACGACTGCTGCTGCTGATAGCTGGCTGACAAACACACAGCTGTCTCTTGTCCTCGAACACTTGACGCCCACACACATACACATAGAAAATATGCATGTCTGCCGGCCATTTTAAAATCCAGACAGCCTGTCCGCCGTCGCCGCAGGAAAACATTGTAACCCCACCCATAGTGATAGCAACGCAGCCGGCAATTTTACGCTGCACTGCCTGCGCTTGCAATAAAACAGCTCGCTTTACACATACACATCTTTTTTACGCACATTTTGTTTTGTATTAAGAAAAGCACAAATAAATACATCGGCCCACAATACTACCACAAATGGTTAAAATTTACTTACCAAAAAATTGCAATTGTAACGATGAACTTGTTAATCACCAATTTACCGCTGCAAGCGAACAGTTGTGTGCGAAAAATCAACGACGAGTGACTAATTTTTCGCTCGTTGATTTGTCTAACATATGTTTTTAACAGCACTCACAATTTTTCTGTTATTAACAGGCAACAGCCATCTGTTGTCGAAAATACAGCTATTAATAATTTGAATTGTATTAAACCAACACATTTCTTATTATTATATAGCTAACGTATAAATTACTTGTACTTGAATTTAAACTATTCAAATTATAACCACAGAATAAACAATGCGTAATATATCCATAACAGAGTTACACAAATTGTTATAGAATACTATCGAGCTTGCTCATTTGGCACTGTTTACAGAAATGTTATACATTTGCTTGCCAACAGCTGTTGCAGCGAGAATGGTTTGATTTGTTGTTTACCTCATACAATGAATTCACGCGCCGACAGAGCGTTTATGCTTAACTTTTTTCTGGATGAGGGCCTTGGTCCTCAACTGGCTGAAGCTGTACGATTGGTAACCACTGAAAGTTCTATTGGCGCCCTTACCACAACAGTTAAGGCGAATCGCAAGGAAACAGTGACTGAGGATGAAATTGCGTCCATGCCGCGTTACCAAAATGATCAATTCAAGGAACAATTCCGTATGGAGCGCAGCAGTTTCGAGGTGAATGCAAATTAACTAAATTTACAATAATTATAAGAATACAATTTTGCCAACAGACGCTGCTGCAGGTTGTTGGGAATGCAATAACTGGAGGTGAACAGCATCTACCAATTAGCCAAGTTTCATTGCCCGAAAAACTTTTGTACACATTAACCCTGCTCAGTGGCGAGTATGCATTGGATTTGTTAACGTAATATTTTCTTTACTTTTCATAAACTAAAAACATTCACAGAAAATCATTTCGCGAGGTTGGCGATCATTTTGCCATAGCAAAGAGCTCGGGTCATGAGATATTTCGATGGGTCACCTCAGCCTTTGCAGCGCTACTGCCACGCTATGTTAAGTGGCCCGCGGATAATGTGTGCGGTGGCAGTGGCATTAGTAAACTGCCCGGCGTTGTGGGCGTTATCGATCAGTGCCGCATCCAATTAAAGCTGCCCGTACGCGAGCAGAACGGTCATCGGCTATATTCATGGCTGGCACTGCAAGCGGTGTTTGATGAGCGTAGTCGCTTCTTGGATGTGCACATCGATGTGCCCGGCAATCAACAATGTGTGCTGCTCAAGAGTGATCTCTTCGAGCGACTCATTGACGGCAAGGCGCCACTGATGCCGCCGCATAAGCATCTCGTTGGGGAATTGATGTATCCGCTGCTGCTCAATCTAATGACACCATATGCGGATGTCAATGGCGAACTAACACCCTGCCACATACGCTACAATCAGGCGGTGCACTTGTGGAATGCGCCAGCTGAGCGAGCTTTTGCAGCGCTATTGTCACGTTTTCGACGTCTGGTATCTTTGGATGTTGGCACAATGGAGGTGGGCACCATTGTGATATCGGCCACCTGCATGCTGCACAACTTCATATTGGCCTGTGGCGAGCCAATTGAGGATGAAACCCTGGATTTTGATATACTGCCAGATAATCAAGATGATTTAATCTTAGAGGACCACGGACTGGTCAATTGGAGACACACATCAGCGGCGCAGAAGAAACGCGATGGCCTCATAGCTGGTTTTATACGCAGTTAATATACAAAATATATAAGCGTTATAGTCATATTTTAAGATTTCAGTATTTTTATTGTATTGGTTACAAAATAAAAAAATAAAAACAAAATAGTTTCTAATAATAATAAAAAGAATTTCGTAATTTCGTAGAATTTTTTGTTTTTAATTTGAGCTACGCGCAAATAGTGCTTAGGCCAATAAATTTCAAACAGTAAATTGAATTTGTTGCTGGCCGATAGTCACATTTGAAGCAATCTGGCAACTCTACAACTGTAAAATGGAAGTCACAGTGAAGTTGCCACACTGAACTACGCATTTCCAGCAGAGCTTGATTTGAATTAGACAATCAGAAAATTTAAGTAAAATGTATATACTTTCAACGTCTAAAAAGACAATACTGTCTGATTTTGCTGATCTGGAAACGAAGTCAACGTTTTTACACGCCCATGGGGAAGCAACAGACTTTCAGTTCAACGCACAGCGTCGCGTCTTTGTGGAGGTGGACAAAAAGTCGGGCTTGACTGTAATGCGTATTAAGGAAAAACAAGAAAATGGTAAAGCGAGTGCGGATAACAAAAAAAAATTAATGAATAATGGCTTTTATATTTAGTTCCCGAAATACAGCGAGTGAGGAAATTGACCATTGAGAATGCCTATTCGGTGTGCTGTGCGAAAACTGCTCGCAATCAAATTGCCATTGGGCAATCGAGTGGATTTGTGAAGTTGTTTAATTTCAGCAACGCTCAGCTGATACACACCTATCCGGCAGATCAGTCATCTAGTACTGTGCTCTTTGTGGACTACAACTGCACGGATGACTACATTGCGGCGGTGCTCGAAAATGGCCAGATCAACATCTATGGCACCACAACCAGACAGAAGATGGAGTCGATTAACATTGATGATCAGTGAGTAGAAATGGTATTTATTTTTTTTATATATTTTATGTATTACCGAGCTTTTTACTATAGCTCAACTCTGGCGCGCTTTCATCCCAGTAAGCGTTTCCACTTGGGCGTGGCCTCCTATAAGGGCGCCGTTAGCGTGTATGATGTGCAAGCGAAGCGCGCGATCTTCCACCTGGAGGATGCACACGATGCACCGTGTCGGGATGTCAGCATGTGCAGTGGTCAGCCTTCGTTGTTGGTCAGCGTTGGCTACGATTGCAACATCAACATATTCGACATACGACGGAACAAGGCGCAGGCGCCGTCGGGACGTTTGAAATACACGCATCCAATGTCCACGGTGGCATTGAGCGAGTGCGGCACCTATTTCTGTGCTGGAAACCTGAAGGGTGAACTTGTTTCCTATGATATGCGCAGTATCAAGGTACCGCTGGCAGTGCGTTCCGTGCATGATGGCTGGTAAAAGAATGATTAAACTATCTCTCAGTATTCCAATTGATCAGACAATTTGCTTTCAGCGCTGTAACTCGATGCGCTTTTGTGCCAACGCCAACGGAGGAGCAGCACAGCAGCAGTTCCAGTAGCTCACATAATGCGACCATGGATGTGGGAAGCGGCAAGACGGTACAAGTGGAGTCAATGTCTCATGATGAGCTACGCAAATCGATATCCGCCAATTTGCTAATGACCCAGCAGCAGTTGGACGCCTTGGAAACACCGAAAGTAGCTCGCCAGACGCGTGATTCGTTTTGTGATTTCTTGGATGCACAGGGACAGCACGGTTTGAGTCGCATGTCCACGCAGGTGACAAAGGCAAGGGTAACTCACCGGGATAGCTTCGATTGGGAATCGATGCAATCAAAGGAAAAAAGAAAGACCACTTATCAGAACGGCTCTGGCCTCAGTTCCTTGGATAGCGCTGCTAGCTCCACAGTTGATTCGCTGCAACGTGAGTAGTTTAAAACTAAACTCTTGAAATTTGACTTGTATCCGTTACCAAACTAGATTACATTCTTTGGGTGTTCAAAAAGAAATACAACTAAAATCTGTTACAGAAACACTCAGCGGTCCTTTGCATGAGGGCAATAATAATTCGGTAGATGCCAAATTGAAGAGAATAACTGAGGCGGATGAGCAGGATGAGTTATTGATTGAGCAATCGGTAAACTGTTCGACATCAAGCAGCAGCGATAAGACGAATCCACAGGTGGCGGATATGGAGCCAGAGACACCCATTAATGTATCTTCGAATACATTGCTAGGAAAGGAGCACGCAGATGAGCAGAACGAATTAAGCAGAGATCTGGCTGAGACAGACGACCAGCTGGATTATCGTTTCGCTAAGCTGGAAAACGAACTAAAATGGTCAGCTGAGAAAACCAGATTTACCATATTTTATTGTATGTCCAAATACTGGACTCAACAGCTGGAGAACATACAGGAGACACGTAATACCCTAAATCAGCTGCTGCAAAGAGATCTTTTTGCAAGCAAGTATTTTTCCGTGCAGAAGAAAAACGAGAGGCTCAAGCAGCAACTGCAGCAACTAAACAGCAAGCAGGAAACTAATGGCGATAAATCTGCCGATGCTTGAAGCATTTATTAATTTATAAGAATTCCAAAAATTGTTTATTAATTTATTTATTATGCTGCTGGTGTAATAAAAACCTGTAGAATCATGATAAATGCCTGTTAATACCCTCGCGCCTTCTGCAGACTTCGTTTTTTATCTTTTTTTTATTTTGTTTTCTAACATGAAAACTGCTGAAATTATTTAAATAAAATGCGCCACTCTCCCATGGAATCATTTTATGCGATCTGGCAACTCTAAAGTGAGGAATGTTGTAATTGCCAGTCACTGCGAGGCAGCACTTTAATACAACGCATTCGTACTAGAGTTTGAATTGTTTAAGAGCATCCAAAAACTAAATTAAAATGTACATAGTTTCGACGTCTAAGAAGACAATACTGTCTGATTTTGCTGATCTGGAAACGAAGTCAACGTTTTTACACGCCCATGGGGAAGCAACAGACTTTCAGTTCAACGCACAGCGTCGCGTCTTTGTGGAGGTGGACAAAAAGTCGGGCTTGACTGTAATGCGTATCAAGGAAAAACAAGAAAATGGTAAAGCGAGTGCGGATAACAAAAAAAAATTAATGAATAATGGCTTTTATATTTAGTTCCCGAAATACAGCGAGTGAGGAAATTGACCATTGAGAATGCCTATTCGGTGTGCTGTGCGAAAACTGCTCGCAATCAAATTGCCATTGGGCAATCGAGTGGATTTGTGAAGTTGTTTAATTTCAGCACCGCTCAGCTGATACACACCTATCCGGCAGATCAGTCATCTAGTACTGTACTCTTTGTGGACTACAACTGCACGGATGACTACATTGCGGCGGTGCTCGAAAATGGCCAGATCAACATCTATGGCACCACAACCAGACAGAAGATTGAGTCGATTAACATTGATGATCAGTGAGTAGAAATGGTATTTATTTTTTTTATATATTTTATGTATTACCGAGCTTTTTACTATAGCTCAACTTTGGCGCGCTTTCATCCCAGTAAGCGTTTCCACTTGGGCGTGGCCTCCTATAAGGGCGCCGTTAGCGTGTATGATGTGCAAGCGAAGCGCGCGATCTTCCACCTGGAGGATGCACACGATGCACCGTGTCGGGATGTGAGCATGTGCAGTGGTCAGCCTTCGTTGTTGGTCAGCGTTGGTTACGATTGCAACATCAACATATTCGACATACGACGGAACAAGGCGCAGGCGCCGTCGGGACGTTTGAAATACACGCATCCAATGTCCACGGTGGCATTGAGCGAGTGTGGCACCTATTTCTGTGCTGGAAACCTGAAGGGTGAGCTTATTTCCTATGATATACGCAGCACCAAGGTACCGCTGGCAGTGCGTTCCGTGCATGATGGCTGGTAAAAGAATGATTAAACTATCTCTCAGTATTCCAATTGATCAGACAATTTGCTTTCAGCGCTGTAACTCGATGCGCTTTTGTGCCAACACCGACGGAGGAGCAGCAGAGCAGCAGCTTCAGTAGCTCAAATAATGCGACCATGGATGTGGGCAGGGGCAAGGCGATTCAAGTGGAGCCAATGTCCCATAATGAGCTACGTAAATCGATATCCGCCAATTTGCTAATGACCCAGCAGCAGTTGGACGCCTTGGAAACACCGAAAGTAGCTCGCCAGGCGCGTGATTCGTTTTGTGATTTCTTGGATGCACAGGGACAGCACGGTTTGAATCGCATGTCCACGCAGCTGACAAAGACAACGAAATCGACTCGTGATAGCATTGATTGGGAGTTATTGCAATCGAAGAAAAACCGGCAGACCACCTATCAGAGCGGCTCTGGTCTCAGTTCGTTGGATAGCGCTACTGACTCCATAGTTGATTCTTTGCAACGTGAGTAGTTTTATTAAGATGGTATATCTGTAAGAGGTTTTTATAGATATTGAAGATTCATTCTCATATTATATAATACTTTGATTATTTTTTAACAATGTCTAAATATTTTGCAGAGACTATTAGTGGACCATTGCAAGAGATGTCGGGAGATGCCAAGCTGAAGAGGATTGCCGAGATTGATGAGCTTGTTTCAGTGGCAACCGACAGCGTTGGTACTGACACTGAGTATCCACAGGCCGCGAAAGTAGATGCCACAGTATCTCAAACGGCAACTTTGCAACTGCAGCCTCAGCATTTACTACCAAAAACATCCAGTAATGTGTCCTCGAATAGCAAAGATAGTGTTCAGCTGGATGGTGAGTGTTCCCAGCTGCAAAAGGAACAGGCTGGACAACGGCAGCGAATGGATGAGCGTTTTGCCAAGTTGGAACGCGAACTTAAACAGTCGGATGAGCGAACCAGGTTGCTTCTATTTACCGAGATAAACAAAAACAGGACTCAGCACCTGGAACACACCAAATATGTGCGTGATGCCCTCGAGCTGCTGCTGCGAAGCGAGCGCGTCTTGGACGAGTACAGTGCAATGCAGCAGGAGAATGATTTGCTCGAGGCGAAAGTGGAGTATCTACTCCGTCAGCAGAGATCTGACAATGCTTAACGCAAATATGATAATAAAATTGTTATATATTGTATACTTTGGTTTTATTCTGAATAATATGTGGAAATTAGTTGTAAACACTTTCAATAAGTCAAATTATATATTAGGATTCTTAAGATAATTTATTTTGTTTCTATGGTACAATATATAGTCCTGTTCAGTTAAGGTTTAATAATGTTGCAACTGTAGGTTTATACAAATTATTATTAAAATGCATACAAATGTTGTTAATAGTTCATAAAGTAAAGAAACAACAAATTATACTGTTTGGTAAAGATTGTTGAAATAATTCGAAATTGCAGATTATTTCAAATGGATAAATAAGTTCTTAGTTAATTTTGTAATTCTTAGTTTCAGTGCATATATGTGATTTTGTAAATTGTATATTAATTGTGTATGTGTTAAAAATCTGCATTAAATGTTACTTTCTATATGCCACTGTTGCAACTGCTCGGCCGGCGTCAGCTTGAGGGGCATGTCCACCTGTCCAGTTGCAGAAGCAAGGATTAGTTTTGAGTGAGTTGCGATGCGGATCACCCATACTCACCGATATGGTCGTATTGAAGTTCTCGTAGTCCACAAAATAACGCTCCTTGGCCGCATCGTAGTGGATAATGTTGACGAAACGCTGTCCCCAGAATATCTCGCGCGGCACAAACGATGTCTTCGCCTCGGTCCTTTGTGCAGTGGTCGGTGATGTGCCCACAATTGTCACGTACAGCTCAAATTGTGCGGCATTAAACTGCTTGGCATTGTTGAAGTGATAAAGTGGACTCGTCTCATCGATGACATGGCACACAATGTCCGGCCAGACAATCAGCTGCTCACCGTTACCTTGCAGCCGCAGCTCTGTGTGCGTCTTAATCAGCTCTCCCTCACGTGTGCTGTAATTAATATCAATTTTTATATATATATAAATATATATATATATATTTATATATATAGAAGACTAACTCACGGCTTATCCACAATCATGTAGACGCGTATCTTGGACTCGATGGATTGTTGTTCCCGCAGATCACAGACGCGAAACAGCAAACATAGTTTGCCATCGCGACAACAAATCTAAAAGATAAATATTTAAATATATATATACATATTTATATTATATATATATTACCACAGCTTTGTCGCTAAACTTGAGCTTGGTTAATTGTTTTGCCGGTCGCGCTGTTTTCGCATAGATAATACTAATCATAATTCCCTCAATGCCGGCGGCGCACATCATTTGCATGACGAACAGAAAAATGGTTTCGGGGCATTCCTCGCTGGCATATTTCTCGCCAAATCCCAGCGTCGTTTGCGTCTCAATCGAGTAGATCATCATGGCCACAAAATTTGTTACACCATAAATGCATGGATCGTTCCCTTCGCCCGAGCGCTGACCACTAATCGGATCGAAAATAAAGTCGCCATGCGAATAGGCGACCATATAGCAGAGTACGCCAAAGAAGATCCAGCTAACAAAGTAACTGCCCAGAAACACAGTCAGCATGTATTTCCAATCCATTTCGATCTGTGTGTCGGAAGTAATCGGCATCAATAGATAATTTCTATATCTACTCTCGTTAGTAATGATTGGCAAATGCAATTATGCATATTATAATTATTATGCTAAATTATTATTTAGAAATTTTTTAATTAATGTGTTTTATTTTTTTGTAAATGCCAAAATCAAACGACTGAAATAAAAATGCAATTTCGAAAATTAGCGCCTAAAAACAGTCATAGTTGCATTTGCAAATCGATTAACTAGATATCGCCTTGGCGCCGATTGTTATCGGTTCTTAAATGGTGATAATGAAATGTGAATTTGTTTAGCCCAAGAGAAAAGTGTTTGTTACATGGTTTCTTTGTTTTAATTTTGTTAAATTAAATTATGTGAGTTTATTGGTTTTTATTAGTATATGCTAAATATTAAATGCTAAACGTAACACGCTCGCTTTCGATTGTTTTTGGCTTGTGAATTTGCTTGACTTTCGTCGGCGATTCGTTGGCCAATTCATCCAATTTGCGCTGAATACTGGGCGTTATGCTATATATATTCGATCGCTCAGACGCAGTCAATTGCGCCTTGCTTGCTCTCTGGCCGAACATGGTTCTTACCAGCGTAGTGATCGCATCCCGCATATAGCGCCACGACTTCTCCGGTATCCGCCGAAACAAGATATTCTCATGCCCATTCTTATCCATTACCCGATGATTGCTGCGACGCAATCCATCTGCATCCGCATCGGGACTCAGCTCAATGGTGCTGCCGGCCCAGTCCAGCGTGTAGGGAAAGCTGCAAAGAAACGTTGGACATATTTTCAAATTAGTCAAATCTTGGGTAAATAAATAAAAAAAAAAAATAAATTTTTGTTCTTGCGACCTACTTTTGCACGCTACGTGTCTCAAATTGATCGGGCGTCGTCTGTTTGGATTTGCGTCGCCGCGAGCAATTTGGACTTTCCGGATAATAGTCGACTTCTGTGTTATCGTTGACCGTCTCCTTTTCGGGGCAACGCGACAGTGGTCGGGGGGGATCCAGTGGCCTTGGCTTCACTGGCATCGATGTGGATCTTTTCATTTCAAGATGTTCCGTTGCCGTCGACTGGACTGCGCTCATTGTTATAGTTCTGCTGCTGGTGGCCACGCATCGACTGTGAAATACGAGCAGCTTCTCTTCCCGGAGAAGCTCTGTATAATTGTCAATTTGCGTTTTAATGTCAATTGAATTAGATTGCAGTTGAAGACGACGACGACGACGACGACAACGACAACGAAACAGCCGCTACTCAACTTGACTGACTGACTGACCGAATGACACTGAATCGCTTTACAAATTACACATATTTCTTTCTATTCAAAAATGTGTGTGTGTGGTTATTTATTATATTGTGTGTATATGTATTTTAATTTATTTATTTACTTCATCTTGGGCATGACTGATAACTGTTTGTTGTGCATCCATACCCCGTGGAGATTACTTTGTCAAAAGTTGTGTCTTCCTATTTAGTTGCTGACATATATGTTCTATGAGCAAATATCTTCATAACTAGACAGCAATGCAAAAGTGTAGCAGACAAGCTAATCAGTCTTCGCTGTTGTTTACACAGTGCCAGCGCTTATATCTGCAATCGCCCAATTAAAGCTTTGAATTTGCGCGCGCATAATAGAGCTGCCAGTGCATGCCCATTAATATCGACAATGATGCTCAGCACGTGTCCTTAAATTTAAATAATACAACTTTATTTTATTATATTCTTCAACACTCTGCACAGACAAAAATATTATTTATTATACAATTGCATAAGGAAAGACCATAATATTAAAATCTAGAAACTATCGCCCAAATATCGATAAATGATGCTTGGCCACAGCCAACTTCACGTTGTGACAGTATTGTGTATGTCAGTGACACAAACGAGAGATAATTAGAGCTCGTTGCACGCGCATCTAGTAGTCGTCGCACGGTGAAGGTTTTAGTTGTTTAATTGAGATACGTTGTCGTAGTTGATTTTGCGAAAATTACCTAAATTGATGAAATGTCCAAAACAGTCGCATTCAAGTGCACACTTATTTAATATTAAAGTGCAATAATCGCGTACTCATAGTGTGTTTGTTTAACAAGCATCAAATATCTAAATACCAATTGTGAAGTGAGCGAAAAAGAGAAAGAAGATAACTATGTGCAAATGTTTGTGTGGCAGTGTTGCTGTTGTTGTTATGGCCAGCTAAATTTATGAATTATGCTTAAAATACAATTTCAATAAAAGTTGCCAACAAGCCAGAAAAATACCACAAATACGACAAAAAGTAGCAAGAGCAGCGATTAAACAGGTAAATAATTGACGGCAACAGCAAATAATTTTACACTAATCTGGGTTTTTATATATAAGCTAGAAATCATTGATAAATTTATTTAATGTTTATAAATGCTTATAAATATATGTACATATAATATATATAAATGTATTTGTAAGTATCTATAATAACTGTCTGTATATATAGCGGATTGGTGTCGCCGTTGCGTTATTTCGTTATGCCCAAAAGAGATACGATATTCCCAGAAACGCATTTTCTAATTTAGACCGATTTCCGAGAAGTGACAGACAGCCAAGCAGCGAGCCAACAGCAGCAGCAGCAGCTCAACAAGACCAACAACAATGCGCACACACACACACTCACACATGCACATTAATGCTCTCACGTCAGTGCTGCGCTCTTTTGGCCATTAAAGACAGCCTTTTTTTTTATGTAAGAGCTAGTAAATATAGAGGAAAACGCCAAAAAAATTAAAGCCAGAATAAAAGTGGATGTGACAACACTGTTTCGAGCTCACTCAGAGCGACTTACAAACAGCAAAAACAACAACACAATAGCCAAGCAGCATTTGCGAGCAACGGGAACGCGGCAAGTTGGCGGGTGCTGATGTTGGCAGCTGCTGCTGCTGTCGTTGTTGTTGTTGTCGTCGTATTTGTTGTGGCGGCTATTGAATGAAATGCTGCTGCTACGGCTGCAAACATTTAACACCAAGCTGAAGCTGGCTTCTCACACACAGAAAAAAAAGGCAAGGCAGCAAGAGAGAGAGAGAGATACTTGAGTCAATTCGGCTGAAGCCATACTTCATACACGACGATATTTTTCGACGACTTACCCTTCACAAGAAAAGGTGTTATTAACTTTGTTGTTGTAATGCATACACACATTCAGCCGCACATATATATATATATACATACTCTCTGTATATGTGCACTTTTTTGATCATTCTTGGTAAAAGCTGGTTCTTCTGACCAGCTTCTTCCGCTCATTTCCTTGAATTTATGTATTTAAACCTGAGTGTGCTCTGTTTTTTTTTTTTCTTTTTTAATAGCTTTTCATGTGAAACTCAAATTGTTTGCAGTAAAGACGAAAAAAGGATAAGTGTAATTGGGGCGTTGTTTAATTCGCTTGTCTAGATGCGCCCTCGGGGCCCAAATACCTTTTGGCCAAAATGCCAAATTATGCTACAAATAAAATACCCTTATGCGTTTATTTATATTATGAGCATCTAAAAAACAGACTGAGTTTGCTTTTTTTTTAAGAAACCAACAATTTAGAAAGTACTTAACAATTCATCTTAATACTAAAAGAAGCATTTTTTGTAAATGCTGTTAATACCATATTAGGAATGCTTGTTCAACTTGAACATGCATGGTTTTCCGCTGACAAGCAAGCGGAAATGTCAAAAAAAAATATACATTTTCAGCATTATTTTGTTGTCTATTAGTCATAAAAAAAAATTGCCGACTGTGTGAAAAATAAATACAACAAAAATACAATTTTGCAGACTTCCTTTAATTACTCCAATTTCAATTTGAGTTTTCGCGAAAATCTTGATTGTGAGTAAATGCTTTGTGCACACTATTTTTGCCATACTCTTTGTGACTGAGAGATATCATAATAGCAACCACGCAAAAACACAATAAAGATTGCTCGTTCTCTCACTCTCTCTCTGTATCTTTCTCTGTATCTTCTCCCCATTGACTTACGCTCAGCTGTGGCTATTGTTATTACCTTCTATTGTATTAGTGTTTGTTATTCGATTTATGTGCAGATTTCGTGGAAATTTAATTTGATTTATGTGTGCATATGTGCATGGCTGTGTGTTTTGTGGGTTTTTATTTTTCAAATTTCTTTGTGCCTTTCATTTGGCGCTCATTGTTAATTGTTCGCGTGAACTTGTTCAATTGAAACGCAGCAATGCCAAAAGTGAATTGTGTGCAAAACACTCAATTTTGTTAGCGTTGTTGTTTACTATTTGTTTTTATGCGTCTTATAAGTCTTGATGGGGGACCTAGTTATACAGCTTGATGTTATTGAAAAGGTGAAACAACGATATTGTTATTTGATTATAATATTTGTTTGCTTTGATAAACCGGTTAAGTATTGGACTTGTTTTATTGTTGGTTTCTGCATTTTTGTGTACATTGTTTCTTGTTTTTCATTTTTATTTTGTAAGATTTTGGTAAGATGTCGCCATAATCTAAATTTGTCTAGAGTTACTAGGCACACCTTTGGAACACCCCCTTAACACCCCCTTAGAAAATCAGATCAGTTATCTAAGGCCCGTGTGTGTGTCTCTTTCTCTTTCTTGTCACTGTTCGCTTCTCGTCTCTTCCTTTACTTTTTTATTGTGCACATATTTGCCTTCGATTTCCATGGAAAACGAAGCGTTTTGATTGTTCTCAGAATTATTTGTGCTTTCAACTATGTATGTGATAAGCACAGTATCTGTGTGTGTATGTGTTTATTCACGTGAATACTATCAGAGGCCGGACCCGGAGTAACAATTGTGGTTTTAATGTGAACTGTGATAATTAAAAGTCATTGTACTAATAACACTTATGTTGCAATTTCTATAGTTTTTAGGTAATTACTTCAAAGAATTAACTTAGTCTTATGATAATAAGAAGTTTAATTTCATCTGATTAGATAACACACAACCATGTATATAGAGTGTATATATACATATATATTATTATATTATTTAATTTTTCGAGAATTTTATAATTGGGAGATTTTTTTTTGCCTATCAGCTTTGTCGGTTAACTGAACTTTTCTTCTTATTGAGGTTTTAAAGGATTCTCGCTTTTCAACAGAATATTATTTGTCATATTTTAATTAAATGCAATGAAATCAACAAGTCTATGTATTTATGGTGAAGTTCGTTTGACAATGATTGAATACACTTCCTAAGGCATATTCTTATTTTATAGGAGTTCTTATTAATTAAAAGAAGAGAAATATAACTATTTAAAATGCCAATGTATCTGTGGGTAAATCCTTAAAGCTACATTGTATATTGTATCCAATGTTTAAATTAAGGCATATTTTATCACATGCTTTACCCACATTTCATCCTATTGGGATACATTAATATATAAAGCGAGCTTACAGCTTTGTTTCCATCCTCAAGGAAGCACCGTTATGTTTTTTGTCTCTTATCCGCTTATGTTCATAATTTGTAACTTAACATATAAGTCACTCACACAAATAGCAAAACTTTTTAGGTCAGCGAGTGTATGTGTGGGTGTGTGTGTTTTATCCAATTTGTACCTAAAGTAACCTTGAATTAGACAGAGACCCCCTCCCCCCTTGCAAGTGGTCCCAAAGTGTAGCAAATTAAGTATAAATTTTGGTTAGTGCTTTTGTTTAATCAGAAAACAACAACAGCAAATACTGTGCGTGTGCGTGAGCATGTGTGTGTTGGTTTACTGCTGCACTCCTTTAAACTACTTCATGACTTCACCATTTACAGTAGTAGCGTGTAAGTGCGTGTATGTATACACACTTACTACATACCTACATTCACACATGCTTTCCAAGAATAGCTTATGTATTTATATGCGTGTGAGTGTGTATTGTATTATGGTTGACTTATCAAGAGAGCCTTTTCTACGAAATATTTACCACTTTTTACAATCGTGTCAAAAATGCGTCTTATTAATAATTTTATTGCAGTAAGCATGAACTTAATTTCTAAAATGCCATTGCACATTGTACCCGTCGTCGTCGTACCTAAAATATTTGTTATTATATAATTTAAAAATTTATCCGCGTCTTGTGTGGCTTATACCGATGTGACTGCCCAAAATTCGCAATAACAATTAAAAGAAAAAACAACAAATTGCACCTGCTGTACTACTGAATACCCTGAATGCGGAGTTGTCCAAAAACAATTGTTAAGCTTGAATGGGATATCCCACATAATAGAAAACACCTTGTGACACCGTCATGTCTACGTAACGTTACTACCTCGTATAAATAGCCACATAGTGTGTATGCGTGTGTGTACATTCATATCTAAGGCATGCCGAATAAATATTTTGTTTATTATCTAATAGAAATTTTGTTTTGATTATTTTTAATGTTTGCCGCTGTGTTTACCTACGTCAATGAGAGATTTTTCTAGGTATTTCAATAGCAATGGCCGATTCTAAACCATATCAGTCTCGGCGAACCGCATGATAAGCATACGCAGAGGGCGGCAGGGAAGCGTGACCGCTATAGATTTAAACTGGCAAAAAAAAAAACACCCGCCTTGGGTGAGATAGAGACAGAGGATAAATTCGTTGAAAATGCTAATTTAATTGTCATATATATACCGAATTGCCATGAGAAAGGTTTATGTTCATCATACTCCTATAATTTCGAGTGAAGCGCAATGAATGAACGGCGAGAAGCAAATATTTTTCGGCTCGACAAAGGAGCGCGGGCATGCAAAATGAAAACGTAATAAATAATTCTCATTTTAATTTTCCTACGAAAAATATATCAAAATAAAAAACACTTTCTCAGGCCGTGCATTGCACACCGTTTCGGCTGAACCACCCTTTCCCTTCATCTGCATCTATCTCTGTCTCTCGACTGCCGGTCGTTCGTTGCGCTCCTTTGGCACTTTTGTGCTTTGTTGTTGCTGTGGCCGCTTTGTGCTTTGCATGTGATTTTATTTTCAAGCGAAGTTCATTTGCGAATTCCAAGTAACTGCAAAAAGCGAAAAAACGAAATGAACAACAAAAAAAAGAATAAGACGATGATGACGAAGAAGCCGGAGCCCGCGAGAAGCAACGGCGGCAACCAAAAAGTAATTGAATTCGCTTTAAATCCTACGCCCGTCTGGTTGTCTCAAATCGTCTTTGTTGTCTCTCCATAGTCCCTCTCTCTCCTTCGCTATCCTTGTACCCACAGTGAGGTTTCCTCCCATTGGCTTGTTGAAGTTGACTTTGTCTTTTAGGTTCGCTGCGATTTTGCACTTGCTGCTGCCTTACTGACTAGCCTCATCCCACTCGTTCTTCTTTTTATCGAGCATCTTTTCCTCCTTCTGCTGTCCTCACTGACCGTAATTTTACACACTTCATTTTGTTGTGACAATTTTAGCGTAAAAACCTGAAAATTGAAAATTGAGTAACAGCGAGAGAATTAGCGTGTGTGCGAGGAGAGCAACGATACTTTATTTTATCAATTCAAATGACCTTTTAAATACATCCAGTGGGGAAGGTGGTTGAAGGGAATCATAAAAAGTTTGAACGGACGGTGAATTGCTTTCTGTGACTTCACCTTTAGTTTTGTTGGTTTTATTTTTGGTATACTGAATTGGAAAAGTTTTGTCAACTTTTTCCGTTACAACTTTTCAACTCGACTCTTGCTAGTTTTGAGCAGCGGTGGCTTTCACTATAAATTTGTTTTAGTTTACATGTTACATTTTACAATATTACATTTATTTTTATGAAATATTTATTGTTGCGTTACACTGATTAAATAACCGATTTGCAATGATTTTTTGTAATCTTTGTTTGTAATCTAAATTCATATATCATCAGTGGTGAAACAAATACAGTTTATGAGTAAAAATTTCGCGTTGGTAATAGCTTTCCAACGTCAAACCCGCCCCTTTTGCAATAGAGAATGAACTTGCTGTTAAACGTTTATCAATGTTTTTACCACGAACCAGTTATGTATTCGATCATTATCTGTGTTTGGATTTCTGATGAAATTTCGCATTGTCTGCGGCACCACTTCCAGCAAAAAAAGAAAAAAAAAAGAAGCGAAATGCCAGTCGGGCTGTTAAATTTACTTAGGGAGCTCGAGACTGCTTGCTGCTGGGTAAACCCTGCTCGTGCCTCGCGCATCGTCTCACACCTTGCTGTATAACAGTGCACCCCATCCTGTGACTCATGCCTACCTACCTACCTACTTAGCTTTGTAGAACGCGCATTATTGTTTTTGTTGCTGCTGGGCTATGCGGTTTCTCTCCTTCCCTCTCTCTCTCTGTGTGTTTAAACTTCAGGTTTCCATTGAAAGTTGTGTGCTTAATATTTTAAAGCGATGAGGGTCTGCTGAGCACACGACTGGATTTCATCATTGTCGTAAATAAAGTCGTGTTCTACTCCGTTACCTCTGTGTGTGTGTGTGTGTGTGTTTCAGGCTTTTGAAATTATCAATAGAAAACGTATGGTATTCGTATGTCGTATTCTATACCTGATTCATTGATCGAGTGCGATTAATCTACCGTGCAAACCGAATGCATTGAGAAAGGTCGCTGTCTTTTTGTGTGTGTGTGTGTATATATGTCCAAATATGGCGCCACAATTTATAGCTAGCGAGCTAACGGTGCTTTGCTTGTCATTCATTCAATTTGTATTTTCCACTAAACACTTGAAAGCATTTTTAATTACATTTCATTTTTTGCTCTTGCCTTTGCTTATTGAATGAATTCTGGCTAAAAACGTTTCAATCTGCAAAAGCTTTTGGCTCGTTACTTTATGTCGCTTTTCCGGGAAATGAACTATAAAGCTTCTCAGTCTCCAATGAATTGTCCACACAACTTGAAAACGTTTTTTTTATAATTAAATTTATGAATTGTAAATAGTTTAATGTCGTATATTTTGCAAAGTTAAAATTGGTAGTGTTTGGCATTGCGGGAGGGGGAAACATATGAGTGAAAATTCCGGGAAATTGAGTACACGAGAAAGCCATAATTATGAATGTAGAAGCAACTGCGCCGCAAATTGTTAAGCTGTACAACTTGGCAACCAATTAGCGATAGCAAATTGCCGATTTCTGTTGAAAATGCAATTAAATGATATCAGAATTAGCTGATGATGATGATGAAATTTTCAAGGTTACAATAACACAAATAACATCGCATAAAACAATTTTAAGCTTCAAGTGAAAAACGATTTTAAAATAATGTTAGCTTTCATGTGGTATTACTGAAATAAACTTCCCATTATAAATATGAATTGTTATTTGCAATTCCGTTGTAATTAAAAAAAAAAAAAACTTACAAGCAACACGTTCGACTTTTTCATGATTGCATCAGAAGTAGTCATAAATTGTCACTGCCTATCACTTGATGATTGGTGATCTAATTGTTCCATAGAATTACCAACAATCATTATGACAATATTTTCCGCACTGGCAACAGTTTCAGCAGCTCCATTTTAAAATTTGTTTTTGGTTTTGTTTGGAGGGGGTCAACTTAATGAAATGAGTCATTAGAGACGATGTCAGTGTCTGTGCGTGGGGCAAGTCATGCCAAGTTTTGTCTGCCCTTGGCTCTGCAGGCATGACGCATTACACATTACCTAGTAATTTTGCTGAATATCAGCGATAAGGATTCCATATAGTTTCTTACTTAGCAACCGCATATCATATTTAACAATATTTTCAAGTTATCTCAAATCTCGCGCAATTCTCTTGAATTACTGTGTAGTAAACTTGAATGCGACTCTTGAGTTGTGCAGGGACGTCTTCCATTACGAATGTCAATGATTTGTGAAATTAGCAACGTACATCAAAACTGACCCAGAAAATGTGCAATAGAAGAGTAGAAAAAAAATAAGAAGTATTCAGAGAAATCGTCATTGATTTCATTTTTGGTAGGGGGTGAGTGAGGGGTGGGGTGCAGCACTTCACGCTCTTATCTTAATATAGCGCATACAGGGTGATAAAAGAATGTTTGAGTAGTTGTGTGTGCGGGAGCCGATGCGTGGGATTGCTATGTACGTCGCAATTGTTTTTGTACTGGAAGGGGGTTTTCCATTCCTTGGAAGCAGCGGCATCGCAGCATGAGTCAGTTTTTAGGCGCTGGAGTTGTTACAAAGTGCTCTGTGTGAGTTGGCGTTGGCGTCAGCGTCAGCAAATGTAAATGGTGTGTGGGGGAAAGAAATTTATGTAGAATTGCACAGTGACCGCAAAACTGGTATGTGATGGGGTCCCTTTTTAACAACGCACCCAATTTAAATTCGCCTCAAGTCGAGTAATTAAATCAGCAGTAGCCAAACCAAGCAAACAGCTGCTTCATTTGCTGGGGGATTGTCTGTTGCTGTAGGTCAAGACATTTCGCACTCACTTGACAGCGTTTAGAATCGCGTGGATTGCTGTGGGAAAGTGCTCGAAAAGGGCATAGCTATTAATTCATCTATGGAGCTCTTTAACACTTTTTTTTTTTTTTTAACAACTATAAGCAAATTAAAAAAATTGTAAGTAATGTGGCAGTTGTTTAAATTCAGTAAGTGCAAACAAAAATACATTGCTGTTAATTGACATGTGCGAGTGTTAATAAGATTTTAGTGGAAACAATACATAATGCTAATAAAATGATCACATTATTAGTATTATTATTAGTACAATTGTTGGCTAACAGTGAACACAATGCGATTAACTAATTCCAGTCACTGGGTGGCCACGCTTTTGCCGAAAAAAAAACACAAAATAAATGTTATTTATTTTATTGCAAGGAAACATTAACTAATCATTTGAATTTTCTTTTCAACTTGCAGTAGTTTGGTCGTATCTGAGTGACAAAAAGAAAGAGAGACAGTTTTCAATGGGTCTTAAATTGAGCAAGCAAAGTGTCGTCGTTGCCAGCAGCAAAAGCAAAAGCAAAGAGAATAACAGAAATCAAACGAATTTGGAACAGAAACAGGAGCAACAATTGCCAGCTACTAGAATCAGTTTGAAAGAATTAACGCCTACAGTTGTGAAGAAGCAGAAGGAGGAGGAGGATTCGTCAGCTGAAGTGCGACAAATCATAATTGAAATACAATTAGGCAAAATGGAGAATGGCAATGCTTGCGATGATAGTGGGAGGAGTGCGGAACAGGAGCAGCAGCTACAACAACAATTGGCACTTGCTAAGGCAGGCGCCGCAATGCCTATGTCTATGGATATGCTCAATGCAAATGAGCAAATTGTGAATGTTGAAATGTTGACACTATCTGTAGCAGCGGGAGCGGAGGGTTCATGTGCGATTCGAACTGCTGGCAGTTTAACGGAAATCCACGAAACGAACGAAGGGCGACAACAACAACAAGGCGTGAATAACAATTTCGCGGGAAATGTTGCGTCGGCGTCGACTGCCGTCAAAATGCTACAGTTGTACGATGACGCTGACGCTGGCGCTGGCGCTGATGCCAACGCTGATGCCAACGCCGATTCTAACGAATCCGATGAATCGGAAATGGAAGCAACGATGTTGTCGTCACTGCTGCGTCGTCGTCGCCCCAGCACCAGCAGCAGCAGCATCAGCGCTAACGGTGCCGAAGGCGTCGATTATTGCGAGGTGCTCGAACCGGAGCCGCCAGTCAACAAAATGTTGTCGAGTGGAACACAACGACGCGCACAAGGTAAGCAGCAGAAGTAGATAATCAAATATAGCAATTACGAATGCGAATAATATGTGCGAAAAAGTATAAGGTATTATAAAGTTGTTCAAATAAATAAATTTGACAAACTGTAGCTGGCAGCAAACCGTTAAAGGATTAGTATTAGCATAATCAGATATAAATAAAGATAAATCAAATAAATTTGGGAGAAAAATATTTGTGCATATTCTCAGAATTTCAAAAGCAAAACAAAACAAATGATAGCGGCACATTTGAGAAATTTTAATGTTTCTTGGAAATATTTGTCATTTCGAATTTCCAAAAATAAAATGTTATTGAAAGAATTATAGATAAAATAAGAACAAGCAATTTACTTATTATTTATTTATTTTAATTTTTTTTTTCTTCAGCGCCCAGCAGTAGTAGCAGCAGCAGTGGTAACAGCTGTTGCCGCAGTCGCAGCAGCAAAGCTTTGTCATCACAAGGAGCAGCAGCAGGAGCTGGAGGAATGGAAGCGGAGGCAGCAGCAAGCACAGCAAAGCGTCGCTGCTGCAAATGCAAATGTCGCGATGCGTTGCGCGGTCTTCGCGGCATGCTCGAGTCCAGCAAGGACAAAAAGGATGCACAAGCAGCAGCAGCAGCTGCTGCAACTGCAAATGTTACAACATCGTCGCGCAGCAAGACACGCAACAGCGTTGCTGACAGACGTTCAACGCCGCCAACGCTAAGCGCCGCCAGCAGCAGCGCTGCAGCAGCACAGCACCGTCAGCGCCAACGCAACTCGGTGGCAGTGGCAGAGGTTAGCCAATTGGCCATTTGGGCATCGCCTGTCATCATAAGGATCAGATCGACGCAGCCGCAGCAGCAACTGATCGTGGAACCCGCCACAACAGCGGTGGCAGCCAATTGCGGATGCACATCAACGACGACCACGCCCCTGGTCACCGTGGGTGGCCACAAAATACGAGTGGTTGATGCCGCCAACATATTGCCGCCGCCAGGACAAACCTCTTCCGCCAATTCATCCGCCGGCGTCGCCCTGGCTCCATATGGTGCTGGGGTGCGAGTCCATTCCCAGATTGATTTCATGCATTGTCTGGTGCCCGATCTGGAGTGGATCTTCAACAGCAGTTTCTACTGGGGAAAAATGGATCGCTATGAGGCCGAACGCTTGCTCGAGGGCAAACCTGAGGGCACATTTCTGTTGCGAGATTCCGCACAGGAGGATTTCCTCTTCTCCGTCACATTCCGCAAATACGGACGGACGCTGCACGCCCGCATCGAGCAGAGCGGCCACAAATTTAGGTGAGTCCATAGCGACACACTCTGTTTCTCTCTCTCTCTCTCTCACTCTCCCACTTCCTTGGAAAATGACACATACAGTTGCGATAAAAGTAATGGCACCATTGCAAATTTTTTAATATTTTTTTTTTTTTTTGCATATTGTTGAGTATTTCCGCTATTCAAGTAGTCCTCGAAAGCTAATCATTATTTTTTTTTAATGTTTTACTTTCTCAGAAAATGAAACTTTTTAATTGGTTTGGACATCATTTTTATTGGGAGTGGTGCTATTTTTCAGCTGTGCCTCAATTGGCTCATTAGGTTTTGATTTATTGCCAAACTAATGCGTCAAACTTATTCATGGGTTTTGCCAGCTGCTATTTCCAATCCAGCGTGCCACTTAAAGCACAGTTCTCCTTCAACTTAATTTAATAATATTTAATTAGTGACTTTTTGACTAACTGCTTTAATTTGTCATCGATTATTGCAGCTTTGATTGTCACGATCCCTGCGTGTTTGCTGCCCCAACTGTTACTGGCCTGCTGGAGCACTACAAGGATCCTTCGTGCGTGATGTTCTTTGAGCCGTGTCTGACGATGCCATTGCATCGCCGGCAGACGTTCTCCCTGCAGCAGCTGGCACGTGCCACAATTGCCTCAAATACCACATACGATGGCGTCAGTCAGATGGAGCTGCCCGATCGCCTTAAGGGCTACCTGAAGGAGTATCACTACAAGCAGAAGCTGCGCGTCAAACACTGCTGCTTCTATTCCGACATATAGTCCGCGGACACAGCGGCGACGGTGGCAACAGCAACAGCAACAACAACAGCTGCAGCAAGAAGAAAGCTGCTAGTTGCACAGGTGGTGGATGTGGTGCCACCGATGCCACCGCCACCGGCGGGTTTCTCCTACTACGAGGAGGCGGATGATGATGATGAAGTGGACCTGGATGATGATGATGATGACGATGCGGTCAACATACGTGTCTCTTACGTGCAGCATGCTGCTGTCGTGGCACAGTTCAGACAGTGTGGCACATCAACAGCAGCTGCCACTACTGCCAGTCGTCGCAATCAGCCATTGCAGCAGCAACTGTTTCAGCTGCCCAATCGCATGGCTGCCGCATTTGGTCGAATATCCGCAAATCTGAATTGTTATCAGCCCGTGGTAACAACAGCGTCATCGCGCAGCAGTTCCAAAAAACGTGCCGCCTGATCGTGAACAATCAAAAACCAAAACAACAACTTCAACTCCAACTGCAACTGCAACTGCAACTGCAACTGCAACTGCAACTGCAACTGCAACTGCAACTGCAACTACAACTACAACTAGAGACAATCCCAGTGCGTCGCGGGCCCAAAGCAGCCTGCAAAAAGAAGAATGCAAAAGAAAGAAATACTTAAAAATACAAATATTCAAATGATAGTAGAATATATAGTTAACCATAAGTATTATAGAAATTCAAACTGAAAAATCCTCTGTCTCTATATATATATGCATATTTTATATATATGTATTATTATTATCCAGAATGAAACTAGCTGCGCATTTGTTAACAAACAATTACAAAACAGTTTTGAAGAAGTGTTTTAGTAATGCAATTTTAAATTGAATTGAATTTGTTAAAGTATTTTTATAATATCTATATTGAATCATGCTATTTATTTAAATATTTTACCTTAATTTAATTGAATTTATTATATTATATGTACAAACAGAAAAATCCCCTTCCTCTTCCCACACCCACCCCCACAATTAGATATATATTTATCTAGATATTATGTACAAATTAAAATAGTGTACAAGTCTCATTAGCCAAATTGCAAGTTTGTAATATTGTTTAAAGTTTATTTATATATATATATATATTTACACACATATGTATACATGAAATAGTATTTTATTTATTTATTCTAATTGTAAACCTTGTGGCTGCGCTTCAAAAACTATGTTTGAAAATTCACATTGTGTGCTGATGCCAAGCAAACTGTAAATATGATATACGATAAATAAGCATAAGTTTATATTCAAATACTCCTATTAGGTGGTTGCTGTTAATCGTAAATATTATTATTATAAATATACATACAATTTATGAAAATTATGCAGTTGTTTCAATACATTATACACATTCACATATCGAAATGTTGAACTAAATGAAGATTCGTGTGAGAAACAAATAAACAAAGTAGAAACTATGATCAATAAATAGAAATTTCTTTGTATATTCTGGGAAATTATATTTTTGGCAAATATCCAATGATTTTGTAGCAGCACTTGGTTCATTTATTGCATAAAAAGCCACATTTTAAGCTAGTAAAATTAGTTACAGAACTTCAATATATCAATGAACTTACGTAATTCTAAGTGGGTTGACATTCAAATTGCGCGCTTAATGACAATCAAAATTAGGTTGTTATACAACACTGCACACGATTTATTTGAAATGTCCGCGACCTATCGGTCGACCACCACCAACTATTACCAGTCACACGGAACACCAGCTTAAATGCGGTCACATTCATTCCGTAGCATCTTGTTTTTGTTTAGCAGAATTTAGTTTTAGTTTATATTTATGAGCACAAATAACAAGCTATAAATAAAGAATATGAAGACGTTCACACGCTGTGCCTTTCTGCTGCTCTCTCTTGCCGTTTGTGGTAAGCCTACTTACCTTAACTCAAAAGTTCTGCTATGAGCAATACAATTCTTGGGTGTGGCTGCCAACTGTTTACTAATTAAAAATTTTATATTTTTTTGGGTTAATTACACACGAAAATAGGTAGCTGGGCCATACGCTGCTTCCAGTGCTCATCGGATCAGGATCGCAAGGGCTACGACAGTTGTGGCGCCTACAAGCGCTTCAATCGCACCGAGCACATTTCCATTGAGTGCAACAGCGATGAATCCCACATGCCCGGATCCTTCTGCATGAAGGTCATCCAGCAAGGACCACGCGGCTTCATCTGTGCGTAGTTAGACTACATATATATTGAGTTTGAGTAATTATGTTGAATTTACAACCTACAGGGGACGGTCGCTGGCGCCAAGTGATTAGACGCTGTGCGTCCGTTTCGGATACGGGCGTCACTGGCGTCTGCAATTGGGGCGTCTACGAGAATGGCGTCTACTGGGAGGAGTGCTATTGTTCCAGCGATAGCTGCAATGCAGCCAGCAGTCTGAAATCCATGCACAAAACACTGCAAATGCTGCTCGGATTCGCATTGATGGCGGGCACTGCGAAATTTATGCGCAGCTAGAAATAAAAATATCCCATTCCCAGCAATAAATTATATCAACACAAAGTGCCTTCTTCAGCTATTGGGAAGCTGTAGTTATTAACACATTCCGTCCATAATTTTGTCCACAATTTGTATTTAATTTTAAGCTAAACATTTGTACACCGAATCTCGCGACACATTTGTGCATTTTACAAACTCGAAATATATAAATATATATAGTATAAATATATAGCAAGTTGGATTTAATTTTAAGATCTAATCTTTTTGTTCCGACAACTGTTTAAAGCCGCTCTCCGCCCATCCTCTGGTGGTATCTTTGGCCACCGCCGAGTAGATCATTGTGGAGCCATCTTCAAACTGTTTCATGGCCAAATACGAGCTGCCCTCCTCCAGCCAAATGTGTGTCTCATTCTCATCCGGCGACGGTGTTTCACATTTACCATACTGCAAGACTTAGTCAGATTAGGTACGATGAATTCTATTCTCCAATTGGTAACTCACCCATTTCTCGTAGAGTCCGACCGGCTGTTTCAATTGAGTCCAGCGCAGCACCTGTAAATAGAATTTAAGGAATATTCGCACATTTCGCTTCACATCCAACGAGTCCGATTTGTTGAAATTGGTCAGCTGCGCCAGTGTCTTCTCACAAATGTTGCGATCCTTGGGACGGGCCAGGGTGGCACCAATGCTGTATGCCACACGAATCAGGCACTCGAAATTCTCGTCCAGCACTTGACTTGGCTGCAACGCCTGGCTGTGCTTTTGTTGTGGCATGTTGGCCCAAAGCTATTGTGTACAATTTATATGTAGAATTTGGAACTGGAATATTTTTTAGATATACATTTGAAACATGTTGATATCTGACAGATCTTGCAAAGGGAGAGATACATTTATTTAAATCTGTTTTTCGATCGATTTTGTTTTATGTATATAAACAAATTTTGTTTAAATATTTGAATAAACAAGAAAATCCACTCTATTAAAAACACATAAATTGTTGTTTATTTTATAACATTTATTTATGCAATTGTTTTTTGGATTTTATCTTCAATATGTATATGTTAATTTTACATTAACTTAACTATTAATTAATTGTATAATTTGTTGTAAGGTTTTTATTTGTTTGTTTATTACGTAATGCCCAACTATTTTCTGAAAATTGCGCGCCTGTTAACAGTTTTATTTTAAAAATTGTACGCTAAAATTCAAAAATTCTTTTTATTTAATTAATTTATTTATTTATTTATTTCTTCAATACTTTTTTTTTTTTTGCCATTACCAATTACACTAAAATCGACTCTTTGCTAACCTTAAGTTGAATGTATACTGTATATAAGAAGATTTTTTATGATCAAATGAATACATAAATTTTGACTAATTACTATTAAAACAGAAATGCAACAAAGTTCTGTGATTGAGTGCCATATAGAAATAAGAATTTAATTAGTTTTGTTTAGTTTTTCGTTTTTGCTCGGTGCATGAGAAGGAAAAGAAAAAATATATGTCTAATCTCTACGACACAACTCTATGAGCCACGTGCCATATATGACATACTACAAGACACAACTGGCCCCTGGCCAGTGAATCTTCCGAATACATTTTCACAATCCGAACGAAGTGAAAAAAATTTGCTCAATGTTTGCGCTTGATGAGAATGAAAACAGGAAATGTTTGAGAACATAATTTAATACTGGGAAGCAAATATGTTTAAGAAGCCAAACAGAAAGTGGATAATCTAAGGAATTGGGAATTAGCACGGCAATTGCGTTTATACGTCGCTTAGATCGAGATCAAAAAATTATTTATCCATTAAATTTAACACACAAGAAATAATCACACAAAGTACTCGAAAAGTAGCATAAGATTTATCAAATAATAAACTTTTATAATATTAAAAAATAAATTAAAGTCTAAATTGCACAACTGGTGCATCGTTGGGGTGTTTCTACAGTGTTCGCTTAGCAATTGTAAAATTATGCACAGATTTCAAATTCATAAAAGAATGCTAGAAATATGCTATAATACATTAATAAATTAATAAAGGAAATAAAAGTGTTTTTCGAGGCGTTCTTATTATCGAGCGACCACTGTATAAAATTTATCACGAATCTTTGCCACGCATAAACGCACTGCACAGCTCATAAATGTTGAGACAGACAGGCAGACAGACAGAGACAGACAGACAGAGAGAGAGAGAGAGACAGAGACACAAGAAACACACACAAACATTATTTAAGACTAGTTTAAACATTAAGCGATTTACTGTTATCGGCTTCCTTCCGATTTGTTGTTGTTGTTGTTTGTTGTTGTTGTGTTGTTCCTTAGACTGTGTAAATGAAATCACAAATGTAAAGCAGACAAGGCGACAGCTGCCCACCACAATCGATTAGTGGACATCTCAGCTAGACCACAATGGGAGTGCGGCCATCCAATGTTTTGCTATCCGTTAGCGCTGAGGATAATGAGCAGGATGTGTTGTTGTTTATATTGTTATTGTTACTGCTGCTTTGCTCATCCTCCAGTTCGTGGCCATCACTGTTGTTGTTGTTATTGTAGTGTCCATGCCCCGGCGGTGCATGCAACTGCACTTGCTCCGTTATGGTCAGCGGTTCGGTGCAACCAGACAGCGGCGACTCGAGGCGCTGGCCCCCACACGGATGTGCCGGAGATGGTGTGTGTATGGCATACAAACAACTGCTCGATGTGGATGACATTGAGCCACTGCTGGGTGTTAACAGTGGCGGTGGCAACTCCAACTCCAACTCCAACTCCTCTTCCTCCTGCAGCGGCAGCGGTGAATTGAGCTGTGTGACCACTGTTTCCTCCTCGCTGCTGGTCAACTCGTTGAGCTCCGCAACGGTGCGATGTATGCGTATATGCTGCACATCCGCATCATCCTCGTTGAGCTCATAGTACAGCTGCAAGCTGTCATTCACAATGGGCGCAAAGAGGCGACGAAATTGTCGCAATAAATCCGCCTCCGCCCCCAACTGCTGCGACTCCTCATCCCCATACTCCAGCCTGATCTGCGCCTCCTCGTCGTGGTCTTGCCGTGCCGTTTGTTGGCTGAAACTAAAATCAATCGCATCGTCGTCCGCAATCCCTCCAAGTCCATCAACAACATTTATTGAGCAATCTTTAACACTTCGTTGACCCCGTCAGACTTTACCCTTCGGCGATTTGCATTTCGATGGCGTCGCATTGCTGTGAAAAGAAAAAACAATTAAATCAGTTAATACAATTATTAAGGGAATGAACTGTAAAGGAATTATCCAGGCAGAAGGGTAGTATTGTTATTTGGTCAGATTTATAGAAACTCAGATAAATATAAACTCAACTGGGTGGATAAGGCTACCAACAACTATGTAAGATATTCTGTCAGTAAAGCTATATTTTATAGTATTACACATTGATTATAAGTTTATATGACAGTGTATATTGGATAAATATGTTAAAAGATAGTTTATATCACAGTTTATATCAATATATATATTATATGTGTATAATTGACAAAGGAAATGGGTTGAAATTTAAGTAATATGTTGGCAAAACTTCTCAAGTTTTTGGAAAAATATTTAAAATAAATTGGATTTTTTTTTTAACCCCAGTTAAAATAGTTTATTATTTTAATTATATATTATTTATTCATTCACAAATAGCATCTGGAAATAATCTTACCAGGCTGATAACCCTAACAAAACTATGAATATTTCAATTTTATTATCTATACAATTTTACCGAGAATTATTAACCAACTGAAAAATTTGTCTTATCGAAGGGAATCTGCTCAAGTTGAGTTGTCTGGAAAGGTTTTTCAATGACTAAGCTTAACAATGCAAGTCGTATAATCCCTATTTATATGGATAGGTATTTTTATTGGATTGTTACCCGCTGGCTTCGTCCTTGCCGGTTTGCGTTTGAGCCGTGGACACGGTGCTCTTGCTGTAGGGCGCCTGGAATGATGTTGATGTGATGGTAAAGTAGCCACCAGGTTTTGGCTTTAGATGACGATTGTTCATCTGCATGTGAACAGTCTTCATGAACTCGATTTGATGCGCCAACTTTTGGATTTGTTCCTGCAAAACAAAAAAAAAACATATTCAGCTGAGTTTAGTTCTATAATTAGTTGAGGTGCGATTACCTTGAGTTCCTCATTCTCCTGGTATAGATCGGGCGATTCCTCGGGCACCAGGCCGACACCGTTGAGCGAAAAGGATGCTGTGATGCTGCGCACCTTGGCCTTCTGATCCCATTTATCGCCCTGACCCTTGAACACCCGCGCAATCTTCGGTCCAAAGACCAAAGCAATCGTCGTCGTCGTGGACAGTTGGGTGCGCACAAAGCCCAACATGTATTTGTAATCAGGTCCAGCATTCGGGAAGAGCATTACGCTGTAAAGTAAATGAAATAAATTACAATTAGTAAAGGACTTGGGCGAACACTGTTTGGTAATTTCTTAGCCAAGTTAGTTTGTTAACAGTTTAGCCCATAAATTTCATTGGTTTCCCATCGTGTTGCAACTTCTGCAATTAACTGTCAAAATAGCTGGCAAGAAATACCAAATTAAAAAGTAGGCCAAAAGCAAAACAGTCAATAACTCAACAAGTTGAGAGTTGTGCTGAGAAAGCGGACTTTAAATACAAATTGCATTAATTATCAAGGCACTTGAAAGGATTTCAATTTGGTTGGCGGCAACTTGGCATGAAGCCGGAAGCCCACACTCAACGCGAACTTGGCAACGAAATCCGTGGAATGGCGATTGTAAACAAACAAACAAATAAACAAACAGACAGACCGACAGACGGACGGACAGACGGACGGACAGACAGACGGACAGACAGAGAGACGGGCTGGCAGCCAGGCAGGCAGAAGAGACAAGGACAGGCCACAGCATGTCCTTGCAGGCCGACAAGAAGGATTACAACGGAAACGAGCGCGCGCACAAAGCAAAAGAATTTAATTAAAACGCATCGTGGAAACAGCTGCCTTTCTTGGAATTGTGGGCGTGGCCACAGCAAACGCTTTAATGATTGTGACGTGCCCAAGCATGCATTAACTCATTTGTATATGTGTGTGTGTGTGTGTGTGTATGAACATATGCCATATGTTTATGCATATGCATGTGGCAACATCATCGTGATGTGGCAACACTTACTGGAATGCCACCATGGCAATGTTTACAATGGCTATGTTGTAGATGGCATACGAGATCAGGCGTGCCTCATTGTACAGACTCTCCGCGTTGCGCACATTGTAGCAGACCCTTATGCCCCACGCAAGGAACAGCACCTCGCCAATGGCCAAACTGTGATCCCACCAGTTGTACGAGCATTGCTTGAATTTTAAATGATTCTGATCGTAGATCTGTAGAAACAGATGGAAGCAAATTTATAGAGAAAAACTATATATATATTTGCAGCTAGATTGGAAAGTTGTGTAAAATAGCTAAGAATGGAATAATGCTTAGCATATATGAAAGAAAAATTGAAATTAGAATTTGGAGTGAATATTCTGTTTCTAATTTAATAATAATAATAATACCAATAATTTTTATACATTTTTGAAAATTGGTTTAACTATGGAAACGATTAAAAAATATAATTGTAAAATTAATTGCTTTTCATATTTGCAGCATTAATTAAGAAATCAATAAGTCATAGATCTTCAAAACCGATTCAGTTTTGAGTAAACTTGAAATCAACTAGATTTTTTCTAATTTCGAATTTTTAATTTAATAGTACATTTTTAATGCTTTTATAATATTTATGTTTAAATATTGCTTAAAAAGCTTTGCATTTTAAAATAAAATAAGTTTTGATGAAGTTTAAATGTGTAATGGAAAAATATGAGTTTTTTCTAAGAATTCTTGCATGGAAAAGATATTACGAAAAATATTAAACATTTTAAACAAACCTTAGATAAATTAAATATAAAAATCGAATTATAAGCTTGTGCCACTTACCACCTCCGCCATGGGCGTGGCCGAAATAGTCCATGTGCCCAGATAGATGAGCATGACGAGCAGAATGGGAACCATCCACTGCAGCAGCTGCTGATCATTCAACTTGATCTTGTGGGCCGACTTGACGCGGTACGTCAAGGATACGCTGCATGCAATAAATACATTTAAATAGTGAAAGTGATTGGGTGAAAGTAAAGGGACTCACCGCCAGGTCTTCATCAGCAGCGAGGTGTACGTAATGCAGAAGCCCATGTGACGTGTCCATTTTGTGGCAATGCACCAGCCGGAGTCGAGCAACGGGAAAATGGCAACCATCTGTAAAATGCGTAAAAGCAATTTGATTTAAATCTATGGCGACTCCTTCTCTCTTTACTCATTTTAAATGCACTTAAGTCTTGGCACAGCAATTAAAAAGGAACCAAATCCAGTGGCAAAGTGGCAGCAGTTAAGTTGACATCGAACATGCCCCAAAAGAAGTTGACAGTTGGAATGGGAAATTGTTTACAATTTGCAGCAGACACATTTAACATGAATCGCAAATAGATTTTGATTTTATATTATATTCAAATAAATTTCTTATAATTAAATTGTTCATTCGCAAATTTCATACTTATAATTTTCTTTAGCTTAACAAGAAATATAAATAAATATATATAACAATAATTATTTTTTTGTATAGCTAAAAAAAAATATAAATAAAAAAAAATAAATTTATTTATCTTTCAGCGATTGCATTGCAATTCTTTATTATAAATATCATAAATATATTATTCTTTTGGATTTCAACAGATGCATGTTTGATTTTTGTTGTAATTTTTGAAATTGAAATTTCTCATTCTTTACATCCTTATTTTTATCCTTATTTTCATCCTTATTTTTATAATTTTTTCCATCTTTTTTTTCGTTTTCATTTTTGATCTTTTATTTTATTATATATTTTTATTTTTTTTTCATTCTTATTTTCATATTTCTTTTCATCCTTATTTTTTTTTTTATATATTTTCATCTTTATTTTTATCATTATTTTCATCTTTATTTTTATGTTTATTTTCATCCTTATTTTTATTCCTATTTTCATCTTCATGTTCATCTTCATTTTAATCCTTTTTTTAATATATTTTATCTTAATTTTCATCCATTTTTTTTTTTTTATATATTTTTATCTTTATTTTCATTTTTATTTCCATCCTTTTTTTTTTTTTTTTTATATATTTTCATCTTTTTTTTCATCTTTATTTTTATCATTATTTTCATCTTTATTTTCATCTTTTTGTTCATCCTTATTTTCATCTTTATTTTCATCCTTATTTTCATCTTCATTTTCATTATCATTTCTATCATTTGGCTGCGATATGCGAGGCGTCAAGCATTGATTACAATCCTCCATTCCCGACGTATATTCCTCAACCTGAATGGTAGTCTCAAAGAAATTGTAACGCTTGTGAATTAATGTTGTGGCCTGATCCAATATGATCTGGGGATCAGCATCCTTACCGATGGCCAGATGAGCGGAAAGTGCTACTTTATTAATGCTCAATGCCCAAATGCGTAAATTATGCACATGCTCCACACCCTGGATGCTGAGAAATGTTCGTTGCACCTCACCATAGTCCATGTAGTCGGGGGTAGCCTCCATGAGTACCATGAGGACATCGCGCAGTATACGGAATGTGACCAGGAGCACAATAATCGAGAAGATGAACGTGCAGATGGAATCGACAAATGACCATTCGGGCTTAAAGAAGATAATACAAGCGGCCACAAAGACGCCAATGCTTTGGATCATGTCGCCAATGACATGGATGACCGCCGCCCTCACATTGATGTTCTCCAGCGGTGCATGGGCATACTGAGAGATTGAAGTGGGCATCAACTGTGGCTCCATGTGAGTGGCACTCAGAGCACTCGCCTTGGATGCGATCGCTGGCACAGGAAAACGAGGCTGTCGCTGTGCTTGACTCGCATCATGGGAATGTCCGTGGGTCAACTGAATGGCCATGATAAGATTGACAAGTATTGCCAATGCTGATGTGATCAACATGATCCGAGCATCCACATCGTGCTGGTTGTTGATGAGACGTTCCACTGCCAGCCAGACGAGTATCCCAGTTATCACCCAGATGAAGTAGACGGAGATCATGGCGCCAATCACCTCGGCACGATACCAGCCAAAATTCATGCGTTGCGTCGACGGACGAGTGCTCAAATAGAGAGCAAACAGGGAGATCAGGAAGCCAGCCAGATCCGTCAGCAGGTGAGCGGCATCTGTGGCAATTGCCAGACTGCGCGAGAATATGCCGCCAATTATCTCACAGATCATAAAGCCCAGGCACAAAACGCTGGCCACAATCAGTTTCCGTTTGGCCGTATTGTCCACTCCTTCGCCATGTCGCTCAAAGTGGCAGTGATCCCGGTAGATGGTAGTTATGTGCGATCGCCTGCCCAAAATGGTCAGTGTGCGCATCGATTCCGAGTGTTTCAGTTGGCACTTATCCTTATCCGGATTAGCTTGAGCAATCACCTCATTGGACATGCCATTGCCAACTGGAACACTTACAACCGTTTCACTAACCAAACCAGCAGCAGTTGCATTCTTCCTTTCAGCCTCTGCACTTTCGGATGGACCACTAAAAAAGTATCCCATAATGTAATTTGTGAAGAAATTCCTCATATTTCCCTTTCCAGCATTTTCTTCGAGGGACGAGCAACTGGCTGGGACAACCTGGCGCAAAACAGAAGCTGTTTCCTTGGAGGCTTGCTTGCTTACACACCTCGAGCTGGAGCTCTCCTCCGATGCGTCTGCTGATCCAGTTAAGGGTCGTGTAAACATCGCTGACTCACTAGTGATGGGTGTAATGGTGGAGCTAGAGCTAGGCGAGATTTGGGTAGCCTTCGCTGGCAACGGTCTCGGCATAGTCCACGTAAAAGGGACTCCCTCCTGATTAGCTGAATGGGGAGACGAAGCATCAGCCTTTGCTGGAGTTTCAATTCGTTCGGGGACAGCTCGACTGAACCATGGATGATCACTAACAAAATATCCTGGGTGGTGCTCTATAGTTGCAGTGGTTGTGGTCGACATGGGAGTGGTGTCCTTAAGAGCCGCTTGGCGAGCTGCATTTGGTCCGAGGTATAGCAATGCACCCGGTATTGATTTATTATTAATGAACTCCACAGCAGATGGCTTATTTAGGGCTGATCTAGCTGGGCCAGAGAAGGGCAGATTATCATCAATTGGAGTGAGCATATCCAGATCTGGCGACTGTCCTTGCTTCACCTCAGAATTGAGTGAGTTGCCAAATGGCACCGTCAAAATGTTTATTCTGCCCAATTGTTGAGAATTTCTTGACTGATGTTTCGATTTGTGGTTCAACTTCTGATAATCCGTACTCTGATGAATTGATGTTGTGGTATTGGCCACGTTTCTTGGCTGTTGCAGCCCGGACATTTTTTTTTCTAGATTGTACGATTTGGGTTTGGATGCAGCTATAATGCGCTGCATTTTATCTTCCTGCTCAGGCGTATTTTGTGTAAATAGAAAATTGGAAGATTGGTTTAATTTCTTGGCCGTCTCCGACCTTTTTAGCCTATCTGCCCAGGTTTCGGATTGTCTTCGATTATAATTTTCGCTTGTCCTCCTTTGCTTATCGTCCACTGGTTGATATTGCTTCTTTGTTTCCACTGTTTCATTTTGCTTGAGCATATCGCTCCAAGTCTGCAACTGCTTCAGTGTTTCCTTCGATTCTTTATTCGTCAGCTTAACACCAAAATTCAGTGTCTGTTTTGGGATTTCATCGGTTATTTTCCTCTTCAGCTGTGGCTTCTTTGGCTTTTCCTTCTCCTTCGGATTACTACATTTTTCATCTTTGTTGCTGTTAAGCGTTTTTTGCTCAAATTGAGTTGCTGAATTGGAAACAGTTTTGATCCGGATTTGCCGTCTCATCCTTTGGTTGCCTTGCTCCATACGAGGCAGTGCCTTATCCTCTTCTGGTTCGATGTCTGGTATTTTTACCATTTTCCGCATAGCCTTCAGCATGGCAGCCTCGTCTTCACTCTCCTCTGCATTGACACTGGACGAGGACATGTCATCGCCACGATTCGATTTTCCTTTATCATCGCTCATTTTGCAGATTTTATGCTCTATTTTAAACATCAACTTTGATTAGAAAATCAGAAACACTCGAAACTGTTTTTAGCTTTTTTGTCTATGCTGTTAAAAAATCTCTTAACCCCTTTTGTTGTTCTTGTTGCTTATCCAACTCCTAAGTTGGCCATTGTTTTCTTGGCTTTTATGCGGTGTCCCCAGTGGGGTTTTCCATTGTCTTGTTTGGCTAATGTTGACAGCATAATTGTAAACAATACAAATAAAAAGTTTAAAGCAAATGTTTAAATACTCTACTTGGAAATAGTAACAGCTTAAGAATGTTGCATTAATTAAGTGAAATATTTAAGTATTATGTTAATATACTTATTTATTTAGCTAAAATTTAAAATTTATTGTTGAGATTTATAATTGATGTCAAAAAAGATGTATAAGCAAATATTATCAAAATAATTGATGTTGTGTAAGGAACTTAAAATAATTAATTTATAATAATAGTTAATTCCTTGTTATCTTATAACAGCATTAAAATCTTTTAACATTTAGTCTAAAGTAATATTTAAAATATTATTTTTAGCAGTAACAAACTGATTTAAGAAAGTTGCCATGCCAATACAAAAGTAAGTTACTAAAAGCCGCATTTAAAAACGCATAAAAAAGAGTTTTATGTGGCGCATGCCACACGTGGAGAACCACGAACTTTGGTCGGGGGTCGGGGGTTGGGGGGTAGCTGTGTAACATGTGGGTCAATTGTAAATGAGACCTTTTTGACACATTAGCAACGAATACCGCTGCCATTTGCCATTGTCGTCTCATTCCCAGTTAATGGTCTTATTGTGTCGCCAGCTCATTTAATGGGTTAAGTTGTTGCCAGTTGTTGGAGTAGTGTTGGGATCGAAAGGGAGGGAAAGGGTTAACAGCACTCACCTCCAGATACATGATAGCACAGCCAATAAGCGTAATCATCAGAAATATGGGACTGGCCACCTTGAAGACTTTGACGCGTCGATGGCGAAACAAATAACACAAAAGCACAAATGTGCCGCAGGCGCAGCCAATTGAAATTGTCAGCAGGGATATTCTACAAAAAAAAAAATACAATATTGAAATTGAATATAATATGTAATAGAAACCAAAGTATTTAGACCAGACACACCTGAAGGGCCAATGATAGTTGGCCAGGCAGGGCTCGGGACCGGTGCAAGTGTCACAGCCGGCGGCGCATGCCAAACATTTGAATACATCCGTATAGTAATTGCTTATATTATCCTGATGCTCCTGCCAGGCAATCTCCATAATGGTGCCATTGAAGCCATCCGGATGCCGCAGCGAATAAAAGCCACGCTTGCACAGACACTGATACGCTCCACGGGACCAACTATTGCTGGACATCGATGCCAAAATCTTTCCACTGCTTATTGTCGGCGCCTCCACGCTGGGCTGACGATAGTCGCACTGCAGTCAAAGACAGGATAATTAATATCATCAAAGAACTGATTAACTTTTGGTATGATTATTGAAAAATTAAATATTCTCCTAGTCTATCTTAACTGTTCTTTAATGAAACTATTGTTACATAGTTAGGCATAGTTATAGAACCCCCAATTTATATATTTTACTCTGCCCCCTTCTGAGCTTATAGCTTTTCCCTTAACCCTAGTTCCTGCATGAATGCCAGAATCTTTGATGGGTTGGTCACTGACATTCATAACATGCATCCCTAGGATGCTGCATCTTGTCCTGGATAAGGCAATACATTGTGTTAAAATGTGAGTTGTTATTATAAATACCCAGTTTGGATAGGTTGCTTTTTGGTCTAAATTTTTACACAGTTGCTGCAAAATGTTGTGCCAAATTTTGTATTAAAAAAGGGAATTGAACGCATTCAGTAAAAATCAGTATAAAAAAATGTCACCAAAGAATAATTAAGAAAATGATAAATTGAGACAGCTACGTTTATCTATATTTCCCTTGCAGGTAATTAGATTATATCTGTCATTGTTATATAATATATATAATATAATCCTTGTCTAATTACTTATCAATTCATATAGTATTAAATCTTATAGTATACAAAGCATTATATAAATTTAATGTGAGTTTTTTACAGATATAAATTCAGCCAAGAACTCAATAAGCAGTCGATTTAGGCAAAAAGCCAGGTTTGATTTGATTGAAACGATAATTGTTACTGACTAAGAATATATAATATATATATAATCTATACCAAATGCAGCAGTCGACTTCAAAACGATTTTAAAACAACCACTAAAAGAAGTACTCTAAATTGAGTGCTCCAAACTTACCACCATTGAGGCGCGATGGCATTTGTGTGAGCTGTGAAAGGCCTGCAGATCATTGATGGTGTCCACATCATTGTGAATTGCGGCGACTGTGGAGCGACGGGCCTGCTGCCTCTGGCGCAGCAATAGTTGCTGGCTGCTGAAGCGATAAGGTGTCGCATCGCACTGATTGACCCGCAGCGTGGTCACATCGATGTCGACACTGATGAAGCCGCGCAAACCATGCCGTCCACTCGGTGGTATGGCGATGCTATACGAGACGAGCCACTTGCTCAGCGCACACGAGAAGTACGGGTATGTCCACCAGCCTTTGTAGTAGTTATTCGGCGGGCTGGGCGCAAACTTTGGAGAACGCAGTGTTGGTGTGCTGCTCTCGTCCTCAAACCTTCAAAAACCAAAAAAAAAAAAAATATAATGTGAATATTACCAGTATAAATATTGCAGTCGGCTGTAACCGACTGAACAAATACTCTGATAACAAAGTAAAATCAGCTAATTAGAGTTGGAACTGAATTAGCTGGATCTTTGTTTCCAGAGGATTATTCTTCAAATGTAACTCGTTAAATGGATTTTGTATCCATCTCTAAGGGAATCTTTAAGGGAAATCTTTATTGATCGTTGTTTAAAGTTTCGTTAAAAAATTCGTTTAAGAAATTAATAAAGATTTATTTTAAAACGGTTTTTCAATTTCCAAAATGTCTAAGTATAAATATATATCAAGTTTCAGGTTATGGAAATCTAACGGACAATACCAGAATATACCCTGTTACCCTTGGTGAATCAGTGTATAAGCAAGTTTCGCAGGAGTGCTCTTGTAATTTACGTTTGTAGGCGTTCAGTTTGGTGTCCTTACCAGGGATAGCTGGTGGCAGGCTTTTTGCCAATTTGCAGGCCGTCCTCCTCGTAGCGCTGCGTCTCTCCCAGTTTATCGTGGCCGCTCTTGACCCACCAGACGTAGGATTGGACCGCACCGTTGGTTAAGTTCAAAGCTAAAATGCGTGCACCATTTATATATTCATCGGTGAGCAAGCCCTTGGCCAGCGCATCCGAGAGTCCTATAAAATATATATATATATATATATATGAATATTATAGTTTACTCGAAAATTAAATGTGAGTACATAAATCGAGAATGTAGGTCAGCGAACAGGTGAAAGAAAGCTATTTAATAATTACGTGCTGCGAAAAATTACGGAAATTAAATGGGAAACGAGTAGCGAAACAGACAACAGGCAATATTCATTAAATTTTCATTTTTAACGATTTGCAATTCATTTATTCATCTGTCGCAATAAAAGTTGAGTTTTCACAAAGCGACTCGTCGGTGCACATTGGCCAATTATCATTTTATTTACACAGTTTTCACTTTCCTTTGAGAAGCAAAATTTTCTTTTCTTTTTTTTTCACTTTTTTGCTTTTTGCCACTTATGCAAAATTGGTATAAATATAAATATTGCTATAAATAATCACTCAAATCTGTAACAACATAATAGTTTTAAATTAATCGAAATAAAATCTTTAACAATTCAAATTTTTTTTAAGCATTAAGATTTTTTTCATTAAATCAAAGTTTTTTTAAGCATCAAGTATCACTTTCAGTATTGCACTATAAATAACAAATTGCACAATTGAATTGTAAAAAATCTGCAAATTGGCAGACACGTTCAATTTTTTTTAAAAACATCTCTGTTTATTGTATACATTTTTGTATTGTGTGGCACGTTTTTAATTAAAGCCAGTGGTGTCAATAAAAGTGTTTGTGGAGTGTTTAATCCCCATTAGCGTCCAGCTGCCTGTTTGTTTTTTTTTTTAAATGTAGAACATAAGAATTAAATTTATTTATTTGCAGAAATATGTCCTACAAAGTTCATAAATTTCAAGTTATAGCTTCGGCAAAAACGGTTCAGTTAAATTGCGCAGATTAAAAATTTGCTGGCACATTTAATTCAGGCCCAGCTGTCATTGGCGACCTTGAAATAGTTTTTTTTTTTTTTCCTTTGGAAAAGTGCCACAAAGAGGCTGCAAGTGCTTTTTTTACCCTTGGTGGATAAAAAAAGAAGAAGGAAAACATGAATGAAAACGGCAGCTCCAACAACAATGATTAATATGCGCGACGGGTGCCAGTTACAGCTCTACAGCCACACCCACTTTACCCACACCACCCACCACCCACCGCCCTTGTGGGCTGAGCCTGTCAAAAGTTAATATTTTCTGTGCCACACTCCGCTAAGCGGCCACATTTCTGTTCGACCTGCCACGCGTGGCAACACAAGCAACAACTGTTTGCAAAGTAAACTTATTTAAATTCGATTAGCGCAACTTCCGTGGCAATTCCTTTCCTATGTTTTCTCAGCGCAAGGGATATTATTTTCTTGGCCGGAAATGTGTAACGCTAATTCTATATTGTATTTCAATTTAGAACTATTAATGGACCTTTTGCTCTATCTGTTTGTATGGGGAATTTAGCCAGTTTTATCATACAACTCCCAAAGTTCAGAAGTCTAATTTAAGTGTTGTATTTAGGTAGTTTACAGATGAAATTACACATTGGAGAAAAATGTGTCTTGGGAGCAATTTGATTTATTTCAGGGTCTTTAAGTTTCGACTCTCCGATGCGATTGCTATTCTTTCGTATTTCATATATATATTTCATTAGTATGTGAAATGTTTGCCAACTTTTGCTCCAAGCTATTTTTTTTTTTAGATGTTTTGGTTTTGTCGCAGGCATAAAGCAAATACGCAGAAGGCGGCAGCAGCAGCAGCTAATGTGGCAAGTTTGTTTGTGGGCGTTGAAGCAAAAATGGCATCGAAGATGCCCAAGGGGGCAACCGTGAAGGGGCTGTCGTCGCATACTAAACACACACAAGTCACACTGCCTCAAAGTGTTGCCACAAGCTCAAACATTTGCCACAATACGGCCGACACCCGACGGCTGTGAATGTCTTTAACTGAAGGACAGGTTGGCTCTGTCAAACCGAAGGGGCTGCCGGGTGAACGAGATGCTGGAACCTTATGGTAAACAACATTAGCCAAGTCATGTCACTCAGATGCTCACCTAACAAACTTACACGCATATAGTTATTATGTGTGTACACAGTGAAAAATGTTTGTTTAATACAGTTTTCCATTCGTTTGCAATTTAAAATTTACAATTTATGTATTTGTTTTAGATGCATTTAGATTTACCTCTAAAGAAGCAGACCGTTTGTAAATTTATAAAAAATATCTAATTAATTTGAATTTTTTAATTTTTCAGTGTAACTATAATATATATATAAATATTACCAATAGTTTAAATAATAATTAAAGTAAAATGGCAACTTCGTTTTGACATTTTCTATTTTGACTTTACTCAGCTAGATTTTTACTTTGGAATTGAGCACATTTTAATATCCCAAAACTACTGACATATTTTCTGATATTTATATATATATATATATTTTTATAGTGTATGTTATAGTCATGTTTCTCATTCATCATCTGTGTGCGATTTCTTGCACTCGGTTCACATCATCAATCTTTTTAGGTGTTCCCAGCTTAGGAATTTATAGCCATTGACGAGGAGAGTGCTCTGTGCTCTGTGCTCTGTGTAGGTGTGTTTGTTTCCTGCCAGTGCTTTTTGTGTAAATGTCAGAAATAAACATGCACAACTTGCACAATTGTAGCCAATTTGTATTTTTTTTATTTTGCTGCCAAGAGAGAACTTTGACTAAGTTGAAGGGCACTTCTATGATGTGAAATATGCATTTATTAACACACACGCAGATGTGTCTGTGTGTGTGTGTGTGTGTGTGTGGGTGTTTGGGAGTACTTTTTCAGGTGTGTGTGTGTGCTCTGTTTTTCTGGCTGCTGACTTTTTGTGTGGCTGCTGCGTTTCTCGGGTAATTAAATCTGCCGGAGATTCGGTTGAGCCAAAAACAATTTGACTCAGACCAGAATGCCAAATGTTTTTTTTATTCAGTGTTGAAATTTCACTTGACTCTGTATTTGCTCTACAAATTGATATATTTGACAATATTTCAATATAGTTTGCATAATAATTAAAAATATTTTACTCAAAATGCAAATTCTGGCAGATGAAAATGTTACATTGCACTGGGAATTTTGTTGACATTTGCATTCGCTGTTGCAGTTTCTTAATTGTTGATGTAACTGATTGCATAATTACATACATAGACTGTCATCATATTATACAGATTTTACAACAATTACTTGTTGTTCACACAATAATTGTCCACTGATTTAATGGAAATCCACATACGTTGGACATATATGTGACAACAGCATGATGGGTTCATATGAAGCACTGCTAAAATCAGAGATAAAAACATTTCGAATGAGACAAATAACAACGCACAACTTTAAATTAAAAATACGATGTAATGTGGGAAAAGGACCTGCAGCATGTATTCGTACAGCGAAGGGGCGGCGGTGCCAGGATGTAGCTGATGTGCCACAAGTGCGTCGTTGTCAACCCCAATGGCAGGCGACGCGCGCTGTCACGCAGAGCGCCTGAGCTCAACTATATATCCAAGTCCTACCCCCTAGCCCCCGCAAAAACCCAACAAACCCAAAGTCGCAATCCACAAGCCGGTCCCAGTCAAGGGAAGAACAGCAGCCTTGACAGCAAACGGAGCCAGCGCCAGCTGTGTTTGATGTTTATGTGGATGCACTGAGAAAAAACCACACATTTTTGATCTTAGTTCAGTTTACTTAAAATAAGCGCACAATGCTATAAACCAAGTAAGACTTTGTATATTAAATATTTTTAAATTTTTTTTTATAAATATATCTTAATTTGTATACATTTTTTTTAAATTTCACTTTAATTTTTGCGGGTTGAGTGCAAGAAAAACTTAATATTTTTCTCTCTGTTTATATGTATATATTGAGTAATAGTTGCCAATAAAAAATAACAAAGAAAATAATGAATTCTTTATTTTTATATTTAAATTTAAGTATGGGTTAATATTTATTTTTCCTCTGTATCTTTATGCACAATATATATATATATATTTGAATAAATATAGTCAAGGATAACAGACGCACAATGAACTCATCGCACTGAGTTGATTCGGGCACATGATAATAACAAGTGGAGCAACTGGGTTGCTCTGTGTTAAGGCGGCACCAGTTGCTTTTGTGTCCTGGTGGCCTGGACAAGCACATGATTTGTGCGCTGAAACTTCCACACGATGTCAGCTCTAAAAAGGTGCGACGTGTCAGCAAAAATCGCATAAAGTGAAAGCAAATTTGCTGTCAGTGTCATAGTTGTTGTTGTTGTTGTTGTTGTTCCGGCAAGCAACAGGACGTTTCAAATATGTATAGAATATATATATATATATATACATACGTATGTATGTATGCATGCGTATATATATATGTATGTGAAGTGTGTACAAAATTTGGCACTTGGTGTCGTTTCCGCTGGCACTGAGGGATCCTTGAAATATTGATGTCTTGCATAAATTATTTGGGGGTGCAAAAAAAAAATACTTCTTACAAATCGCATAAGTTTAAGCCAATTTTCTTGGGAGATGAAGATGTTCACCATCTGGCACCTGAAAGGATATCAATTTCATGGCTGCCTTTAAACGCTTTGATTGAGAAGCGTCTGCCTGGTAATAACTCTGCTCTCGATTTATGTGTGACAAGCAAAGGGCTTTAAAATAAAACTTAACCTTTGTCTTGTGTTTTGGGTATATTTAACTTGCAGATGGATTCGTTAAATTTGTCTTATTCTGTCAGTGCCATTAAAATATTTACGATTGTGACACAAGCACGAATTAATAAAACTAACATAAAAGCATATGGGTATTCAAATTTTGTATATATGCCTGGCAAAATTAATGTCCCTTTTCGTACCATTAACTTTAACAGTTAATTTGCTTTTTGGTTGTGAACGAGATTTTGTCAAATACTGAAAGTTGTCAGTAATTTTATTAATATACATTTTTTATTGTTTATGTTTATTAAAAAGTTTGGATTGGTTATGTTTATAATATTATTACATATTTTATTTATGTAGTTTTTATAATTTATTTATTTATATGTTATAACCTTAACTCCTTTCAAAATAGGCAAAAGAGAATATTAAATTTTTTAAAGCAGAAGTAATACCCATAAGTAGTATTCTCGATAAGGATCAAAAGCCGAGTTGTCTTTCTGTATAAAGTAGTCGAAATCATATAAGTGTCAGACTCTACAAATTTGGAATTTAAGTTTTCGCATGTTCTGCACAGATGAAAATTATTTTGTTTTGTCGATGGGTCAGTCCATTTCGCTAAAATCGATTGAAATCGATAGATAGGCATAAAAGAGACAATTCGCATTCAAAATCTGAAACATTCTTAATTATTTGTGAACAAGAAAAACGATTCATTAATCATTACTTGATTTTAGTTCTGGGTTTAAGAACCTGTCTTTAAGAGAATTAACAGATTTAAATCTCTGGGCATCTGTCAGTCAATCTCTCTATTGTAGAGAATTATTGCTTGTCAAACCTTATCAATTCTCACATATCACAGCACACAATTAACCAGAGTCGGAAATGGTTTTCGCTAAATGCACGCCTAGTAAATCTGATGGGCAACATAAATCAATATCTCAATAACTCAAAACGGAAACAGAACCTGTCACATATATAATGGAATGAGCACAGCCAAATATTTGAGATTGTTGGTGAACTTACCGCCATGTCGTATGATGCCAACCTCTTGGAGTATGGAAGCTGTCAAATCTGCCTTTTGTCTGGTGCTCTCGAAGCGTTCCGAGTTGATGGGCACTCGAAGCGGTCGATATAGCGTTGAGATGCACAGTGTGCCCAGATTCTCGGTGGCAATGTCATGTATCGTTACCAGTGATTGCTCAATGGCTGTCTGCAAAATAAATCGAGAAAAATGAGTGCCCTATTCATAAAAATGTATTCACAAATAACCGCTGGGAGCCACTGCATCCCCGCCGCTTATCTGTCGCACAAATTGTTGGCAGCAGCAGTGTACCCAAATCATTTGCTTGGTTAACATGTTGACAATCGTATTAAAAATACTTTTTTGGTTAAATACATTCATGGCCAATAGCAACCCCTAATTTCAGTCAGCCTTTTTCTACCTTGTAAGCATCCCATTTTATCGTTTGAGTGGAAAATTGAGTTATTTAGCCTCACTTTTGCTCGGTTAAAAGTTGGCCAAAACCGGGCCGTCTTTAATTCGCTTGCTGACCCATTGTTAGGGCCAAAAAAGATAAACGTCTCCCAACATTTTATTGTTTTGTTTTTCCTTGATGATCTTTTAGGTACTTAGGGAAAGCATAATTAAAATTCTTTTGCTGCCCATTCCCAAAGGCGGCTATTTAATTATACTATTTTACACGAATCAAATTGCAAATTTTATGTATAAAGTAAATGTTAAAAATTTCGTTTTTTTTTAAATTTCCACTTATTAAATTTTTATATGCGATTATTATTATAATTCATATAGGCAATTCATTCACATGTTCCTTGCCACACCTCACATTTGCTCGAATCCATTGCGTATTTCTCAGCGTTTAATCCGATTAGATTGTTGAAAAGGGGAAAATAGCTAAGCGTTTTCAACGGCTTTTCAGCCCATCGATTAAGCAGCAATTTCATTTAAGCAATTATGTGGCCTTTTGAGTAGCTGCTGCCTCAAAAGGTTGCATGCATCGAGTGCCTATTTAGTTTCACATTTTCAGCTAAGCGATGTGCAATTGCGACCGTAATTCAATTACGTTGCCACATTTAGCAGCTGCCATGCCAACAAACTGTTGCAAGGTGGGGGCGTTTATATAATCTGCAGTACTTATTATGGAACACAAGAGATGTGCGCCTGGTTTTCAAAATTAGAAGGTATAACATACAGATAGACACCTTAATATTTATCCATATAAAGAAAGGATATTTTTTATAGAGTCAAAAGTTAACAAAACTTGCATTTTGTGCTTTATATTATAAGATAATTCACATTCTTCAGAAATGTAATCTTTTAATCTTTTCTTTGTATTTGGCTGAAGACTTGCGCGAATTGAACGCTGGACCATTACTTAATTGGTCAGCTTAAAGATTAATTCAACCATAATAAGCTTGCCTCCCCGTTGCAACTCGCTTTGAGCACTACTTACACGTGTGACGATGTTGCCATCACCGATTCGTACAATATTTTTGAATGGGTTGCTTTGGGATGGTAATGATGCCAATGATGTTGATGACGATGCTGCTGCTGCGACTGCGGCTGCTGCTGCTGTTGTTAGTGTTGCAGTTGCTGTTGCTGTGCCAGTTGTCTGTGTTGTTGTTGTTGCTTCTGCTGATGTTGCTGGCAATGTTGTTGCATTCACACACTCAGTTGTTACCAGCAACATCAGCAACAACATCAGATGATGTTTTGCTGCTTTTACACGCCTGGCAGCAACTTGTTGCTGTTGCTGTTGCTGCTGCTGTTGCCCATGACAACTGCTGTCGACATGTCCTGCGGCCAGCGTTAGCCGCTTCCTGCGCCACTTTCCTGCATTGAGCATGCATTTCATTGTTGTTTTGCATTTGCCACTGTGCAGCTACTGAAAGAAACAGCAGGAGAGAGTAAGAAAGAGAGAGCAAGTCGTCAGTTGTGCATTAGTTAAGTTTGCACGTAATGCTCTTTTAATAAGTAATTGCAACGCTTTTAATTTTCGCAACACAAAACAAATAAATAATAATAGTAATTGTCGCAGACGACGGCAAAATATCCTAGTCAGCATCAAGGACATTCCATCTGCAGAACCTTTCTTTGTTTTTGGTTTAATTTGTGTGTCTACCGCTCTGTAATTTAATATAAGTTCTAACTTTAATTACAGCTCGTGCCATGTTTGCCTTTAACAAATTCCACATACTTAATCATCATGGGTTCGACATATTTATTTGGAAACCAAAAATAAATGCTCACTTATAATGTCAGCAAGATGAAATGATGAAGCAAATACATAAATAAATTGTTAAAATATTTATTTTGTGCCCAACCCTCAAACAACCTAGAAAGTTCTGAGGTAAAAGGGCAAGTCAGCAAAATTAAAGGCAGTTGTAGCTTTTGCCACATTCCGTACCACAACTTTTAGTGTGTATACATATATGTGTGTTTGTGTGTGTGTCCACGTGGTTTCTGCCACGTCAACCAACAAAAAAGAAAAAAACAAAAAAAAAAAACTCGTAAATAAATATGAGAAAGCAAATACAAAGTAAGCAAAATCACTTGCATAAAACTTTCTCTCTACAACATATACTAAACCAGCGTCATGCTTATAAGTCTTCCATGAATGCGAACCAAATGTAAATATCAAGTAGAGAGTATAAAAAGAATAAAACAACTTGTAAGATCGACTAAGATATACCCTGCACATGCATGTGAAGTATTTACTATTGAATGTTAAATTATTATTGGCATCATAATTAATTATTTGTAGACTACGAAAATATGCATGCTCGAAAATTAGTTGGAACTTTAATTGGCCTCTTCAATACACCCCGTTCTTAGGGTTACAGGGTATTAAGAATAACATTAAAATGCAAAATGCTTATGTTACATGCCTTTTGCATTAACAGGAGTCTAGCAGCAAAATGACGACTAAACTGATACGTGGAAAATGACAGCTGGATTTTCAGCGAAAGGATTGAGTGGGTGAAAACTGGGCGTCATTTCTTGTCTTATATATTTTTTTATTGAAATGCTTTTACTTTCACCACTGTGAAAACTTGTGCGGCAGTCGTAAAAAATGTAGTTGGCAAAAGTGGTCAAAAGTTGTCCGCTTGGCTTTTGGCAGGTTTGCCTTGCGGAACTTTTCTGACCATTTTTATTTGTGCCCCATTGCGAAAAATGATTGCCTACCATTTTGTTCGAATTACTCGTCAGCGCATTATATTTAATGTTTATAGATTGATTGCATTTCCGTTTAATGGCATTTGTGGACACTATTTTTATGACGGAGTGTCGCTTATTCAGGCGAGGGAAAGTACTTAAGGATATTAATTCAAGTGTATTCACGCATAAAACATCCCATTTAGATTCGCATTTAGATTAAATGGATTTTATTGCAGTCCATGGAATAAATAAATTATAGTTTTTTTTATTTTTTTTGTTTTTTAATATTGTGTGCAATTTATATTATTGCTATATTAGGTTCTAACTTCGTAGATTTTGCGAGTCAGTATGTTAATATTGCCCTAAGCACCAGACAAAAAATAAGTTACAAAATTCAATATAAATTTGTTTCGAAATGCTAAAAGCTAATTTAAATGCCAAAACTATAAACCAAAAAATACAAACAAAAAATTAATATACCCAGCTAGTTGCATTCAACTTTTTTCATCAACAATTAAAAATGTATATTTATTTCGACAAAGCAAGCAGGTTTTCCGCTTTTACCCAAAATGGGGCGTGGTCATGTGGGCGTACATTTTCAACAACAGTGCGCGGATTAATTTGCATTCAACTGGTCGCAAGTGCCGTTGCCGTTTGCTATTGTGGCAGTGTGGGCGTGGCAGCTATTTTTGCTTTGCCATGCAAAATATGCAGCTGCAAAAATGAGAGATGAGCTCACAAAAGTCAAATTAAAATGCTTGCAGCATAGGTTTTATTTTTTGCTCATTTCCTTCTTTTTTTTGCCTACCTCCTTTGTTATACCCATTTTTTGTTATTGTGCTAATTTATTATTTGAGCGATGAAGCGCTTCGAGGTAATTGTTTTAGTGTTGATGCTGTTTCTGACAATGTGTTTTCTTATTTTTTTTTATTATATTTTATGTGCTTTTTTCTTTTGGGCGTTTCGTGTTTTTAAGCCCATTGAAAATGAACTAGCCATTAAAGTCATTTGCATATTTTTCCGAAGCTACCATTGCGGAATTTAAATTTGTGATGGGTTCTGCTTAATATTGATTGATGATAGTATACTATTATTAATAAATTAAATTATTAATATTAATAAATGAAAATTATTATTTTTATTATTTAGAACTGGGATGGCAACTATGCTCTTGTCACCACCTATTGATACTAATTGGTAAACTTAAATCTATTATTCCTGAGGCAGCTCACTTCAACGCCTATCAAATTCAAACAAAAAGCCTTCCAAACTTGTCACAGCATGACAAATACACTCTTCCCAAAGATTTAAGTCTTTGCCCCAGTTAATTGTTTGCTTTGCGTTACTGTGAAAAACGTTCTAAGAATAATTATCGTAATCCCATAATATTAAATAGTCATAAAACAACAGTTACTGAGCTGCCTTTTCAATTTTATGCCACTTGTTCGCTCCTTGTAAACTGAAAGTGCATGTGGCATGTTGGGCGGCAACAGCTGCAACTTCTACTTGTGTTTTAAATATTTCTTGAAATATTCTTGTTTGTTTTTTGTGAGCATTCCTGAAGCGGCATTCGTATGCAAATATCTTTACATATTCTCGCTCTTTACTCGCTTTTTGCAGTAAGATCTGCGGTCCCCAAAAGGGCTTAATTACTTTTGTACTTATGGAGACTTCCACTTTAACCTTTGAGGGTATTATAGTTCGCTGAAAACTGTTGTTGAATTTTTTTTACTAACTGAAATCCTTTTAAAGTCCTTAAATTTTAACATGAAAATTCCAGAAATCAGCTGCGAAAAGTGAATACACTTTCATTACAATATTTATTTTACTTTTCATTAATTTTTAATTAATATATAAATACATAATATTTTTATCAATAATACTAAAGTATGTTAAATTATAGCAAAAATATACATAAAATAAAATATAAATATATAACCATATTTATTATTTGTTATGAAAATATTGAACAATTTTTAAGTAAGGATTTTTAAGTCATAAAGTAAATAATGTCATAGTCAAAAGCAGAAATCCTTGAAATGTCGTGTCGCAACTGCTGCACTTTGTTGAAAGTTTAAACCTGAAATAACCAAAAAAATGTGGCAAAATACACTTCAGCCCCTCCCCCACAACTGTGTGACAGGGGCAAGCACATCAAACGCATCTGCTGCTCAGTTGCTCAGTTGTTTTTCTGTGTGTATATTTCTTTATCCTGTGTTAAACTTTTTAAAATAGAACTTTGTGAATTTTTTTACACACACAATGGGCTTTATGACTGACTGTGTTCTGCTTCTTTCTTTAAGGTATTTTTAGTTTTTGTCATTTCTATAAACAAATATTATTTATTATTTAACTACTAAATTATTAAAGCATGTTTTTTGGGCTCAAGTTTCTTAGCTTTTATTTAAGCATATTTCAATTTTACCAGCATGAACATAGATAAATTATTCCTCTTGTTTTCTTTTTTGTGGCATAAAGCCCGGATAAGAAATTTGTCAACATTTTTATGGTTTTTGTTGTGGCCAAGTCGGCTTGCCGGCTTAATTCATAAAGGCTTGCGTCTTAAAGTCTTTATATTTTATATAGGCACCAACTGGCCAGCTTTTGAACGTGTCACAGACAAGTTTATGGTTTTTTTTTTGTGCCCCTTATATGGGTTAAATGACTTCCTCGTTTGGCCCGGCGACTAAGTAAACAAAACTTTCAGGACACTTCAGACTCGCCCCCGATTTAAAGCTGCTTTCCATTGCTTGTGTGCAGTGGCTTTATTTGCCACGGGCGGACAGCCGTTGATTGGTATTCATTGGCGAGTGTGGCAGCTCTTGGTGTGGCACATGTAAACGGCACATAAACTATCTTTATGGCCTTTTCGACCCTTTCATAAGCACGTTTTTATCTGCCTTACACATTTGTGCGTTGCTCTCACTATAAATAATCGCAACGAACCATGTAAAAGCATTTTTTTTTTGTTTTGCCAACCCTCCCAGGCTAAACCATTGCGTCCAGAATCATCAACGCCCCCAATTTGGGGAAAAAAGGAAGTGCTGATTTTGTCAGTTTTCTTTGTCATTGATTTTCGATCATAATAATTTGATGTGCGCTTTATGCGCTGGAAACAGGCTAAAATATCGTGATTTGGCTCTGATACCAATGTGAAAAAAAAAAAAATAAACATCAGCCTTTCAAGCAATTGTCATTGCAATGTATATGATTTGATATTTATGCCTTGTCGTTATTTTTATGGCTTTATAATGTGAGTCTTATCTGTGTGATGCGACTTCAAGCAGAACCAGCTGGCAATAAGCTCGGAGATGCGGTTAAAGTTAGTCAACGTGGAATGGCGGAATTTATGTCAGATTCCTGCTCCTGTTGAGAGATAAATTCTTGCATAACATTTGAATAATCCCCTAGAGGCAAGAACTTTTTGTGAATACTTTCATAGCTGCTTTTAGATAGACATATGTTAAAAAATTGAAAACCAATTATTTGGCTACATGCTCAGCTGTTGCTTGGCATGTTTTTCTAGATAATGAATTTAAAATTTGTTGGTCCTTTGATTTAATTGTTTTATTTTTATTTATTTGAACTCAAGTTTAGCGCAATTGTAGAGCATGCAATTTAATTAATTTTCTCTATATGTTTCCAAGCTGCTTGAACGTTGCACGTCTCAACAGCAAATCTTGTCAGTTTCTAAAAACTTATTTACGGAGGCTAATAAACACAACTAAACAAGTTCAATCTTATCGTGTGAAATCAAATGTTTCTTCGAACACACACATTATGCAAAGCACAACACGAAATCAGCTTACAGCAGAATGGACAACTGCAACAACATGAACAATAAGATAAAAAAAGTCAGAACATCAACAGCTGACAACTACAGTTATTCCGCTTGGGTTATGATGCCTTTTTGCCAGAGGACGACAACCAGGCAACCCAACTGGCCCATCACGAAGGCAAACGCGTTGAATGCTCCAATTTTCTTTATTTTTATTATTTTCATTTCCTAACCTTCAATGCCATTTTGGCCAACACTTAAAGCAAATGAGATGATGGCCAAGCAAAAGCAAAAGCAATGCAAAACCAGAGTCTAACCGCTGGCTATGGCACAAAATCTCATTAAATTAATGCCAGCCTCAGGATTTTTTCTTCTTCTTCTTCTTCTTTTGGCACTCCCCAAAAACTAATTCGTGGTAAAAATGCCTGTGCGCGAAATTCTCTCAAGATCTCAAATGTTTGATAGTCCCAGCATCAGTGCAAGGCGTCGAAACCAGGCAAATTGATGGCCAAGTATCAGCCGTAGGCGTCTAAGCATCAGCTTAATTTGTATGTTGATAAAGACTTGGCTAAATATACATATATATTGAGTACAGCTGAAATTACTTATGACATGCAAAATAGGCATGTAACAGAGCAGAGGATTACCACTGAAGTTGGTGTGCCAGTGGAAAGCTGTGTCGGATGACAAGTTTTAATAGTTTGATGCTGAGATTCTGGTTTCAATTTAAGCGACTTTTAAGGATCATTGAGGAAATGATTAATGTCGCTGGATGTTATTGAATAATTTTTATGACACACTAAGGTTGTAGCTAATAATTTAAATATTTATTACTTAAATAGACAATATTAAATTGAATTGATTTTATAATGAAATTCATTTTAATTTGAGCGAATTTTTAGTGTAGAAACATTGAAAACTATGATGACTAAAATGGTTAAAGATATTTAGTTAAACTTTATAAAATGCCAAGTAAAATTTCGCTTCCTTGAGCCTAAGTACAGCTCCAGGTAGTCAGCGCGGCAATAGTCGTTAATAAAACCGAGCTAAAAAGCAGCTGAGTAACCCAAATCAATCAACTACCTTTTTTTTATTGCTAGCATTTTTTTTTTGGTTTCCTGGCACACTTCACTTGCTCGAACCCTAAAAATTAAATTAAATACATGACTTGACTTCTCTCAAAAAAATTCGAGCATGTTTTTTTTGAAGGAAATAAGAAGGGTTTTTGCATAACTACGCTCGCATAAATGATTTATGGACCACAACAAATACGAAACACACTTTTACGCATAAAAATAAAAAAGAATTATTCGCAGCTAGCTAAAAATTTGCAGCTTTCATGTCCGGTATAGATTTGGTTAGCGCGTCCTTCGCATCTACGGTTTATTCGACTTACTGCAAACAAGCAAAAAGGATATAAAATTGACAGCGGCAACAACAACAATCGATAACTGGCATATCCGTTTAGATAGCATTTTATTTTTAGTTGAGTTTATTTTTGCGACTTTTCTATAAACATGATTGCTGCATATTGTTCAATATTTTTCAACATCGTTGATTATATTTATTGTTGGTATTTCTGTCTGCTGCTTAGTCATGCCCATATAACGCTCAACATGTTGTGAATTTTCTTGCCAACAAATACGGGCACAAAACATGACATTGTCGTCATCGCCAATCGCCATTATCATCTTTATAATCATCCGCGTGCCGCGCCCATCTATTGTGGCAGACAGTCAAGTTCAAAAAGCTTGCAAATTCTCCATTTATTTATACATCTAAATGGATAAACATAGAACTGGCTAATATTTGTGCTAGGCTACGGGTGTTGATTACGTATACGCAACGTTTGCGAATTTTTGGGAATTGATTTGCACTTCAAAGCTATAAAAATAAATTTGCTGACTGAATTTTTGTTGCTTTAATATAACTAAAAATACAACTTTGTCATTCTATATTTATTTATTTATATGGTTTTTCCAGTTGGTAAATTTGGATGGATGGCAACGTCACCATTTTAGTTAATAAATATATTTTAATTACATTTGTTACGGCCTGAAGTGTTTTAGCAGTTTTGTATGGTTATTTTCATGAGTCATTTTAATTCGTTTATATAGTGGACAATATCATTAGCAATAATTTTATTTATTTGCTTAATAAATGTTTCCCATGTACGCATACACTGCATATGTACATGTATACTAAATAATTGAGCGGCAAGACCAATAATATTATGTCGCCCTCAAATTGGTCATTAAGTCAATTTCAACGCGTGCCACAAAAAGAAAAAAAAATAAAAAATATATATATATATATATGTAGAGAAAAATATAAGGACCATAATGAGTTTATTGATTTGGGGCCTGGCCTCACAGCTTGATGGCTGTTCATGTTCACGTCATGGGAATTTAATATCAATTTGACGCCACTTAAGGCTGAATTATGTATAGAGAACAAAAGTTAAATTGTACTGCACCAAATAGATGATTTTAAATTTTCATAATTTTATTAAAAAAATATATAAAAGAAATTACTTTAAAACCAATCTAAATATAATTTATAATTTTATTATATAAAATTATAAGAAATTGAAATTCCCAGCTGCAACTTAATTTGATTTAAAAAACCTGAAAATTAGAAACATTTTATTTATAAATAAAAAAAAAAATAGAATAACATAAAATGGAGTTAGTTTTTACTGCTAATATAACGCGATTTATATCAAAAGTTACTAAGAGTTTTATTTTTCCAATTTTTTATATAGTATGTTGATCTCTTTTAGACCCTTTTTATTGTTCTTTTTTTATGACATTGTCTCGCTTCAAATGACAAGTCCAAATGTAAACAAAGCTAAAGAGGGAAACCGCCACCTAGCGATTTGCACAACAAAGTCATAAATATTTATAGCCTGGGCAATCGTTGACAGAGGCGGCCAGAGGTGGCATTCACTCTTCTTCAATGGTAAGTACCATTGACTATACAGTCTATGTAAATTGTATTGTACCGAATAGTAATAGTGTGTGCCTCACGGCCAAAACAAGTTGCTTGTGACGCACACAGGAAAAGTTGGGCTCCAGTCAGCACAAATGTGCCACAGTCCGCATAAAGCTTATGAACTTAAGCTCATTGTTGGGGAGCATTCAGTAAAACATCGCATATCAAGACAATAAATCAATTTATATAATGATTTGTGTACAATTTACTCACTTGCAATTATTATTATCAATTATTGCCAGTCAACAACAATTTGCTCGGTACATGAGACACCAGCACAGAGACAGCACAACAAACTTCTGCTTTTGTTTAATTATAACCAAAACGAGTGTGCCTAATCCTATCACACACACACTCACACACACACAACGAAATATCTGTGTAATCCAATAATCAGAAATGACGCAGTGTCTCCTCTTAAATTACTCGTTAAATGGGGAGAAGAGAATTTAAATAAATTCAGAAATGTATATCTCGTTATGCAATGATTCAAATAATAGTCATTATATATATACATATGTATATATACGAAATTTATATCCCAAAATATAATTGAATAATTCACATACTGTGATTTGTTTTGAATTTCTTCTCATTTCTCATTTCATCTTATCTCTTTTGTTTTGTTTGTGCTGCCGGAATTAATTTATGAATTTAACCCAATTTAATTAAATTGTTGTTGTGCTGATTTGGCAAATATTCATGTGGCCACAACGAGTTATTCGGGCGCCACACAAATGAATGTGCTAAACTGGATGCTTTAATTACTTATAAATTGCGATAAATAAATTTCAATCTAAAATTGCGTTAATTCAAATTGATTTTTTTCACGTTTATTCTAAACGAAATTTGTAAATATCGTTGCATACCATTTAATCGTAGTTCAACTACTACTGTTTCATGTGGCTTGCCACATTGATTATGGCGCACATTAGCATAAATGTGCAACCTTTCAACTACCATGGGGATATTTCCACCCAAGGGTCGCCAAACTCGGCAAAATGTTGGAAAAAAATCCATTTGAGTCTATTGTTGTTGCTGTTGTTTTTACGGCTGCTGGTCTCAAGTGTAAAATGTGTGCGTCAGTAAAGGTGAATGAACACTGTAAGCCGTCAGCAGCCAGCATCAGGCAGCCAGCAGCCAGCATCGCATCGATATATACGTAAATATGCATAAATAAAATGGGCAAAGCCCATAAAGTACAGCTACGTGACCGTACCAAAAATAACTTAGCATACTTTTCTGCGCATCGACTGAAAACACATGGAATTGGCTTCGTCCTTAAAGCCATTTAATTTTATTAAGCGATGGGCCAAGCTTTTGAAACCTCTCCCCTCGGCCTACCTTCCTCCTCTGTCTTTTCTATGCACGAAAAAGGGCAAAAAGAGCGAATCCCATCGAGTGCTTCACAAGTCACTGAGTAAATAATTTAGCGCATTCAATTATGTATAATAATGTGGCATCATTATAAATATTTGTATGTATTTAAAGTATATAAATATAAGCGAACATCCATTGATAAATATAACACGCTGCGCATCAAATTCGCTAGCTTTAAACAGCAGTCGAATTGGTGCCGATTCAAGCTTTAAATGAATTTAATTTAAATATTGAGAAATGAAGTCCATCAAGTCACTTTAATTGAAGTGGTAAGAAAAATAAGTAAAAGCTGAGTAAATTATTTATAATTGTATCTGTTAGAAGAAAGTCTTTTGAATCTTTACTATCCCCTAAAGTAATTCCCTGATAAAAATGCTCAACAAGCGTGAAAAATTGTTTTTTAAACATATATTTTTTAATTTATTTTTTTTGTTGCTGAATAAATATTAAGCTGTATTCATAAAAACTGTATGTATATATTTGCATATTGTAGGTATGACTTACCTCTCAGTTCAAAAAGAATCAAATCATGTTAACGCTTTGTCTTCTTCAGATTCAACCACTTCAAGTCGCTGTCGCTTTTCTGTTGTTTTTCCTTTGTTGGTTGAATTGTTGGTTTGTTGCACAGCTGTGTGCTCTGTCTATGATTGCTTTTATGTACTTATATAAGTATTTTGTGTATTGTGTTTCTAGAGCTTTCTTACTTTCTTATGTATGTTTATATGTTCACTTAAAAGGTCCACGCACTTTTATTGCTTTTGGCTTTCACTTATTGAAATATATATATATTCATGCATTTATTTTGTATTGATATTATTGTCTCTTAAAATACAATTTCTGGCGCTGCGCAGTTCTATTGATGAAAATATGAGAAACAAATATTTAAATTTGAGGAGACACTTATAAGGGTCTGTGGTTGTGATGGTCGTTGTCCTTGTAAAGCTAATTTATTCCTAATTTGTTCGTGGAACTTGTAGCATTTTTTTATTATTATTGGCATTTAAGTTGCATCATTTTTGGGCGAGGCTAATATTTATTGAATGAGCTTTGTGTAAATTTAAGCTGGTGATGAAATACGAGTTTAAAAGGAAAATACATTTTGTGAGTTTTATGTAAGATTATTTACAAAACTTGCTTAAACTTATAAATAATGACTTGAACAAAATTTGATAAAAAGTCTAGGAAAGCAACCTATTAAGGATCATTATAAATCAGCGACTTTCTACAAAAATAAGCTGCTCAAATCGAATGTAAGCAAATACTATCTATTACGAAAACATTAGAATTCTTAAATATTTATAAAGTTTTGACACATAAAATTGATTTATTACACTTTCATTTCACTTCAAGCATTTATTTTGGAAAGCATTCCACACTGTCCAAGTTGGTAACATAGTTGCCTAGGCCACACTGACTGCTTAATGTAAATGCCACAGAGTCAAGTAACAGTTAATAATAAATGAAATGGAAAGTTTGTTTGACCAACCAACTTATTGCCCCAAATATGTTGAGCGTGGAAACTTTTAAGTGGCATCCGAAGTTTGACTTCCCCACCCCGCTACTTCTACACACAAATTGCGCATATTTTCATTCTTTAAGTTATGAATATATATTATCTGTGAACTTGGCATGTAGTTAATTGATGCGGTTCATAAAACTCTGAAACCTGTTGCCTCATTAGCAATAGAGCCTTGTCCTCAATAAAAGTATTTTGGCCAGCGGGCCAAAGTTAATTACAATATTTTATGGCCGGGCAAACGAAAGAAATTTAATTCCCCAACAAATTGCAGACGGCGCACAGAACGTGACAGACAAAAGCATTAAGTATATTAAATACAAAAACACTGTACTAAAATTGCTCCCAAAGTACTTAAATGTAAACAGGAACTGGGCATTTACCGGATACTTACAGGTTTAAGTATACAAAAAGAAAGGGCAGAAGGAGTCGAACAAACACTTGGCGTACCTCATTAAGGATAAACATTTAATTATGCTAAACTATTCGACGAATATCTAAGATAGGCAATGTTGATAGCTACCTATAAGACCTATATTGGAAAATTTGTAAATTAAGATAAAATAATAAATTTGGACCTATATTGAAATATTTTTAAATTAAAGCAAAATTTTCGCTTATGAAATTTTCTGATCAATCAAAACAAACAGAAAATTTCAAGAAGCCCGAAATCATTTTGCTTTAGCTTTTGGCGGCAAGTCTTTTACATAAGATAAGAACTACACTGAAGACCAGGCTATAAACTAGTTGCTGCAACACACAATTTTGACCATGCACAATCGATTCACTTGCAACTTCGTGCCCAAGTAACATTAACACACTTTGTCTTCAAGAACTTTGGAGTTGTGTATTAAATGTTTGATATCAGTGACGAAGGTATTTTGCGTAGCATACTTTTCGGGTACAAGAAAACAATAAAAATTTCTGTAAAGTTTAGAATTACTTTTTTTTTACACAATATATCAAATAAAATTCGAAACTTTATCTTGTGTCATTTAAGAACTTGATTGAACTGCGTAACGCATTTCAATTGGAATTGTAAAAAAAAGGCGTAGAAGTTATGGCTCTTGTGCCTCCCAAAGGACACGTAATACCGTTAGTTAACGAACCTTTGGCTACTTTCTATGCAAAGCACTCTTTTCAGTCAAAGTTTTATTGCTTTTCTGCAAGGTCATAGCTAAAAGAACAACCTGTAAGTAAGAATCTCAGATAAATCTGACTGGGGGGCATGCGAAGTGATGGTAGGTTGCGGACTGCGGGCTGATGGGGGTCGTGGCCATTTTTGCCACATACGTTTTTTGGAGGCAGACGCCCACGCGGCGCCATTTGCGCATCTCCTTGCTTGTTATTCAACAGCGCACAAAAAGGCTGCACATCAAACGCAATTTTAATTTCAATTTTAGAAAAGTTAAAAATTTTCGAAATCGGTTACAAATTCGTCGCTTAAAAATACTCGAATACCTGTTAATTAAATCTCTAAGTAATTGATGGGGTGTGTTCAACTTTTACTTTCATTAAAACAAATTGATAGCAGCAACAACAACCAATAAACACACACACACGCACACGCGTGTATTGCCACCCACACTGAGTGCTGAAATTGTTCACAGGGACACTTTTCAAAGGCCTCAGTTTATTTTTTTTATATTTCTTTTATTAGTAGTAGCTCCGCTTATCAGCGTAGGACAACCAACGCACTCGCAACTCCGCCACGAACTGTTCGGCTATCCTTTAAAGTTCAAAACATGGTCTGCAAATGTGCTTCGTATGCTGCGCTTCGTGTGCTGAGCGAATGCCAGTTCGGCTCTCTCACGCATCTGGTCGCTACTGTCGCTTGTTGTTGTTGTTGCTCTTTCTATTTGTTATCAATTTGATTTGATTTCGTGGCAAGAAGAAGCACTTGAAGCAGCAGCAGCAGCAGCGAAACCAGCCTCGCACAATTTGCCTTGACTTGTGTGAGTTTGTAGTGCATGCTTCTGTTCTCCTCAAGGGTATTCAATTTCCGTGTGTGTGTGTTATGTTTTGAGAGCGCACTAACTCTCTCTATCTCGCTCTCCCTATCTGTTTTGCTGTCTTTTTCTGTAAAACTCACCACACTTGTGTTCCTGTTGCTGACTGTTTGCTGCTCGGCTCTCTGTTGTTTTTTTTGCTGCTGTGCCACGCGTAGGCAGACACCTGTAGTTTCTGTGTCTGCCAGCAGAAAGCTTTCTTTTTGTTTTGGTCGCAGTCTGAGGCAGTGTTGCCACACTGTTGCGCAACATAGCTAACAGGTTATATTGATATAAATGATCTTGAATAGAAAGTAGAATACCTTTGTTAATATTTCTTGTATATATTTCGCAGCATAGGGTAAATACAGGCTCTTTTGGCAGAAGGAAGCATCTTCGACCCCATAAAGTATATATATTCTTGATCGAGATATCTGTCTGTCGGTCTGTCTGTATGAACACGAGGATCTCAGAGATTTTAAGAGCTAGAGACTTTTAGAATATAGGTAATGGTATATCAACATCAAGATAGATCAAGGATGCTTTATTTGATCGATAGCTACATACGTTTCTCGATTATCGATAGATATCGATTTTCAATAACAATAAATTCCACAATTTAAAAGGCTGCATCATCTAAATAATACAGTATATAGATGTCAATATTATAAATCATCTACCCAAATTTTATCAAGATAAGAAAATATCATTGGAAAATCCGCATAATAAATATAACATAGATTGTTAAAGTTGCTGATTATTTTATATTTTCAAGTCATTACTATCGCTTTTATTATTATTTGATAAAATACATACCGCAAGCAGTAAATCGAACATGCACACCCATTAACTCATTTGCCTTATGCAACAGTTTAATTGAGTTGATAACAAGTGAACTGAAAATGAGTGGCAAGCGGAAAACGTTGAATAACTTTTGTCTCTTACCAACCATTGCCTGTGCTGGCCAAACAAATTAGTATAATAAGCATTCAGGTTGCCATGTAAGCGAAATAGAAAAACCACACTTACATTGACAGGTTATATTGAAGGTCGAAGTTATGCTCTGGTGGCCATTGCATTTTAGCCTCAATTACTCGAACAACGTTAACCTGTTGACATTTTGTATTTTATTCCAACTCCCCTAGCTCGTAGCCACCATTTCTCTGACTGTCTGTTTGTCTGTCTGTTGGCTTGGCTCTGATTATTTGTTGGTAGCTTATTCAATTTGCAACATTCCAAATGAACTGTTAAAGGTGCCCTGACATTTTGCTTGGTCACGTTGCCATTGCCAAATCACATTGGGTAAATGAAGTGGGAAGTGGCCAACGGTTGACCCAATTTCTCTGTTATGTGTGGCCTGTTGCGCTTGCTGCTCCTGTTGTTGCCACGTGTGCCAAAGCAGCGGATGTGTGGCAACAATGCAATAGTCACATTTATTTTCTTACACTTGTGTTGTGAGCATTTGAAATTACAATTATATAAAAATTGTTAAGATTTTTGATGTAATAAACATAATTATACAAACAGCATTAAAATATTTTATTTATTTCCAACAATGTTTAAAAATGTTGGCACTTTAATTGTTCACTTTACTTGCGGACTCGAAGTTCTTCTTTAGTTCTTAGTAAATACGATATTGGCTGGATACGATGCCATTTCCAACAGATATTAGTAACTGAAAATGTATATTAAAATTTCTCACTATAGTCTGCCCCAAGTGCCCTTTACTGACACTGCCCCTGTTGATTTATGGCATTGATGGCCCTTAGAGGTGGAGCTGACATATCACAAACTGGTTCCATCGCGTCAATTATTGGACTGAAAGGTAAGCCCCACTTTGTCTCGCTCGAAAAATTAAGCAACAACAACAACACACACACACCCACACACACACCCACACACACACCTACAACAATCAATTTGATTTGACACGCTTTTATTAGAATGTAAATTTAATTGAGTGCTCGCCCAAGTATATCGAGCGAGTGCAATATTCAAACATTGCTCGATTTATGTCTATATATATATATATATATATACATCAGTGTGGTGAAATTTGCAAAGTGCAAGCACATTTCCGGTGTGCTAAACGTGATTGAAAGCGGAAATTGCGGCATACTCTTTCTTTTGCTTCACGTTTCGCCGCTTCCGTTTGACAGCCACAAAATGGAGCCAAATCACATCCTACTCCATGTTGCCAGCTCCCTCTGTACTCTCTGGCTGGTTTCTGGCTGCTTAGCCCTGAGTGACTGACTGGCAAATCGTGTTTTCCAATCGACATTTGATAAAATTGTGTTACAGCCTCCACAGCCCCATCTAATTCTTGAGCACTTTTAAGCTACCCAACCAAATCCGCTGAATGCGCTGATGCGATTAACGCTACAAAAATCGGTGGCTATCTGCTTTCATCCGGATTTGTAATACGCTTACAGGACGGCCAAATATGTTGCCAATTTTTGTGAATTTTGGCAATTGATTATGTTCTTCAACGATTTGCGATATTTTCAATATGGCTTGTAGATTTTCTCGACTTGTACAGTACTGTTAAATAAATTTGGACTTAATTCATATACAATCTGCAAATCAACTTTATAAAAATAGAGAAATCTAGCGTACATTCAATAACATCTCGCATTCAGTTAAATATTTCATAAATATATTTTATAAAGATTTAAAACCAACATTCACAATTTAAGAAATATTTTTCTCATTTAAAATACGTTTGCCATGCAATGCTTTAATTTAAAAGAGCATTTTGCATAGTGTCTTTTTCTATAGTGTCGGTAAAAGTGTTTGCAATAATGGTAAATTGTGAAATAAAGCAAAAGAAAAATTGAGGAAAAAATCGACATTAAATGTGTTGCACATAATTCAATTTGAATAACGATTCGATTAGGTCAACAGGCCCTCGCTGCGCAAAATGGAGGTCATGTCAAACTGCAGCAGGACAATCAAGTACGATGTGGCAGCACTCACAGTCTGAAAAAGTACAAAAAGAAAAAACAAAGAAATATAAACGAAATAGCAATGGAAAGTCAGTTGTCAAATGCAGTTGGCTGAATTAACTTACCGAGAATATGAATGTGTAGTCGAGTGCGAAGAGTCCAATGCCATTAAACTGGAAGTAGCCCTCCCAGTGAAGGAATTGCAATGTGAACGATTTCATTTTGTTGTAGAACAAATCGTTGCTCAACATAAAAGCGGGTTTCTTCTGCATGATCTCGTGGACGATCATTGCGGATTTCTTGGAATGATTGTTGGCATTGCAGCAGAGACGCAGCACAATGTAGGCAACAACCATTGTGGTTAGACTCCAGATGATATACAAATAGGTCATGTAATCCAGCAGGGGACTCTTGCCGCACACAATGAAATTGACCTTCGTCTCGAGGAATATGCCAAAAATGGTGACCACAAAACAGGCCGCCATATAGGGTACACACTGTGGCCCAAATTCGCAATTTGTTATCACACTCAATGCGAGTATTTTATCATGCAACTTAAACAGATCCGGTAAATTGGCCTCTGAGGTGCTGCTACAAAATTTTGGTAGACAAGTAAAACGTGAGTAAAATTATGAATATTTATCTTTTAAGCACTTGAAGAAAAAAAAAGCGATATTTTATTATTTAAATTCATTTTGTGAAGTTCTGCAAGGGCGATCGATATTCGGCATGCCGAGAATATTTGCTTTTGCTTTTTGTAGTTGTCTTTTAATTGCTTACTCGGTGTTTTCGCTGACGATGGCATCGTTGTAATCAAAAATATCATTGTCCTCCTCCTCGCTGCTATTTAACTCGTCCTCATCGTCGGGATTTGGAAACTGTCCGTTTTGTCTTTTCATTTCATCGGCTAGTTTTGGCTCATTGCTGAAAAAGTCTTTGGTTGCCGATGCTTTTTCCCCTGGCGTATACTTCCGCTCCTGCTTCTTGCCCTCGCTCTCAATGTCAAAGATAGTGAGGGGGGCGCGACGATGACGTGCCTCCTGGTTAATCTTCTCGAACAGCATATTTATTTGCTCAAAGCGATTCGAGATGACAGACACATGATAGATGAATTCCCCTTGAATAATGCTGCCAGCCAAATATGGAAAGCTTGAGACCATAAATGGTATTATTGCATATTCACCGAAGGTGCTGCAAGTTAAGCAAGAGGGAGGGGAAGAGGAGGAGAGAAGTGGATAGTCATGATTGAGATGTTGTTTTTGTTTGATTTATGAATTTACTTGGCTTTGATCGATGTCACATTTATAGGATTAACAAATTAATTATCATTTGACGAGGTTTTCTTTTTGATTTGTTTTGCACAAAATATGTCGATTCATTTTATTATTTTATTTTGGATATTAAAGTTATGTATTTTGGGAATGTCGACAAGTGTTCCCAATGATTGATTAATATGTTTTGTATAAATAAATATATGACATCATACTCACTGATACAATTGCCTGGAATCGTAGTACAGAGCACAGATGAAAACACACAAAACAAAGAGCCAGGTGAAATGGTAGGCAACCTTATGCTTCACCACCTGGGCTCGCAACTTATCCAGTTCGGCAACCTGACGGCATTTCTGAATGACCACATCGATCTCGGCGAGACGCGTCTCAAATTCGACAAAAAACTGCTTGCGACGATAGAGACTCAGCAATGTGATGGTCACATAGAGGAAGGCGCCGAGATGCATGAAGAGATTGTTGCTCAGGCGACAGACGCTGTTGCAGTCATCCAGATGGGGCAGGCCATAACGTTCAAAGAGATTGATGCCAAAATACGCAGCCAAATACAAACAGGGCATAATCAACATCATTGCATAGTCCAGCACAAAGATCGACTGGGATTGCTGCCGATTTAAGGGTATTAGCCCAATGGCCTAAAAAAAAGAGAAATCAAATAAATGCATTTAAAATATTTGAAATTATTATTTGAATTTTTGGTCTGCTCACCATTGATAGCCAGTTCATAATTTGTATCATTTTGTATGTTGCTCTGCAAATTAACTGCCTCGTTTAGTTGCACACTGTATACTAAATTGCCACAACGAGTGCTGCCTCAATTTGAACCGTTATTTGCTTAGTGTGTTGTTATAACGAAAACGGTTTTGTTGTGTGCATAATGCGTATACGTTCATGATAAATATCTCTCGGATTCGTGTGCTGTCCATTTGCTTTTAGCTTATTAAATGTGTGCCCCCAAGTACACTGAGCGATAATTCGAAAAGTAACCAACAGCACTAACATTTTTATAGTAATATTATTTGCTGTTTTTGCCTTCAGCTGATCTCGTTAACTTCACACAACTCGTAAAATCCTTTTTGCAACTATTCGCATTGTTTAGTCATCCATTACGAGGCACTCGCAACATTTAGGGGCATGCTGTGAGCCAAATCTAATATTTTCCACATATTATCAACGTATTTTACTTGCTAATTAAACAATTATAACATGGAGCCGTGTCGAGGAGGCTTTCGTAGAAATTACCAACTATAGAAACTACAAGAAAAGGCGCTCTTGTTGCGCAGCTCTAAGAAAACCAATTAAAAGGAAAGCCCCTTGCAGCATAAGGGCCCAACACACGGATGATAAAATGCAAATTTCCCTCGAGCTGACGTATCCGAGTCCTGATAGATTGGGGGTCCAGATCGGAGCAGAGGAGTTACTTATGATTCGAACAAGAAGGCTAAGTTGAAGGTGTTGCCTTTTGCTTTGGCATAGTTAATAATTGAGTTTGCAACTGAGGCACGCACAGCACAGCATAACAAGCATACGCACAGCACACACACAGTACACACACAACACACACACACAGCACACACATCGTTGTCCAAAGTTTGCCTGCTTAGTTGCTCATGTCTCAGTTCGCGCTAAGCCCGCACAAATATTAACAAAAGTGCTCCAAGTGGAGAGTCTCCGTCTAAAGGTTATCCTGTTACCAAACATTCGAAGCAACTTATGCTAAAAAAAAAACTCACACAGCTGTTGCAAGCTGTGCGCTCTGTGCAACTTCTATCTGAGTGCCTCACTACGAGAAATCAATTCTTGAATTTTTTCTGCTTAGTTTACAATTTGTGTGTCTTGGGATTGACATTCAAATGTGAATTTAAAAAAAAAGAAAATACAAATAATACTGAAAAATATAAAACTTTTAATGCTTAGTCAAAATAATGATAAATAAATTATAATTTAAAAATATGCATTTAGTAAGTTAAATAAAAATAACTATAATATTTAGTCTGATACTACATAATACCCGTTTTTATCTCTTTTAGTGGGTACAAGAAGCACACACACAGCCCGTAATGGCACTTGGGATATCCACACACAGCTAAACACACACACACACACACTCGCTTATTTGACTGGGCGGACGCAGCTTTGTCTACTCTGCGAAAATCTGTGAATAGATTTAACTGCGCCAACTCTATGTGCTCCTCCTGATTGCGGTTTGGGTATTAAAACTTTAATAAACCCCCTCTACTCTCTGGGCCCTGGAGCTAGGTTAGTAAATTAACAAGCGCATTAGTTTACTGCTGTTCGTGGTTATTGTTATTGCAGTGCCTTGCTTGCAATAAACATGCCCCAATCTGGAACCAGTAGCAGCGCTAAATAGCTACCCGTTTTGTAGATTTCTTGTTTTGGTTTCCCTTTTTTATTTGCTCCCACTGGCGGTATCAATAAAATTGCGGTCATAAACGCAAACCGCAATAGACCGCTACGCAGTTGCCACGCCCCCCCCCCCTCCATCCCAAGTGGCAGCACTTTAGTCACTCAATCAAGTGGCATACATGTTGGGAGACGCCCCCTTTTTGTACGCATTTTTGGGGCTTATCGTAATGAGGTTGTTTGCTTTAGATTTTGCTCAGATTTGCCTAAACGTTACGTTTGTTTTGACCGAAAATTGAGTATCCATCCAAAGTATTTGGGCAAAACTGTGCAGATGGCTGGCCAAAATTCACAGCATGTTGATTTTACCCACGCAGCGAAAACGATAGAAAATACCTTAATTTCTGGCTGAAATATTTTTCGAATTCTTGCCTAATTTATCTCAAAGGGAAGATTAGCAATGGCTCTTGGATACCCCCTATCGATTGTTTCACCTGTCTATACACACGATTATTATACCCATGCTGAAGAAGGCTTTTAATGTTTTAAAGAAGATATCTGATTAACATAGCTAGCCAAGTCTGACTGTGTGTTTCAATGTGAAATAGTCTGTTTAGTGCAGTGAAATACTTCAGCTTTTACCAAAATATTCGCATCAAACCAACTAACTTACTTTTTTGGGAGTGGAGCTTGCCAGAAGAACAACAAATTTTGTTTTGTTTTAATTATCTTGATTCCCAAATTAAAAGGCTGCTCGTCTATTAAAAGTTTAAATCGCTTAGTTGTAGGAGCAATCCACAAAATATGTTTTCCATCGTTAAGCGGTACTTAGAGAAACTACTTATATAGATATTTTTACAAGAGGAATTCTGAGTGAGAACTTTAAACCTGTTAAAAGGTCTTAGAACGCATTTGAGTTGAGTTTATGATGGCTTTAAAAGTGCTAAAAGCTTTTACAGTGCATTTGACTGTGTTCGCTTGAAGCTGAATTTTGGCTTTAACTTGTTGTGTGTGTGAGCCTGGACCATAAGGAGCTGCCGAGGCACGTAGCATCCTGTTAGGATACCCTTAATGACTTTATGCGTGTCATAACGAAAATCGACGCAATCTGAAGTGGGTATCGCACTACATACATAATTTTCTCGTCGCTTGTTGCCAAACTTGACTTGACCAAAAATAATTATTCGTCCCGTTTGTCTTACTCCCTCTCTGAGTGGCTTCGCTTATATAAATATTTCATTGAAAGCCATTCATAAAGGACATTGGCTCAATGCTGACAGGCGCTGGACGCGACGCCAAGCCACGTGCCCAACCCGAGAGAGAGAGCCAAACAAACTGAGCAGTTGAGCGTAAGCTGCTTCAGCCATTTTTCCAAAAAGCTTTTCACCACACCCTGTCGGACAGTAAGTTTTTGTATAAGCATTTTGAGTTCGCTGTGTGGTTTCTGTCAATTTGGAATGCACTTTACGAACTGCAATTTGTTTATTTTACTAAATGTCAAATGTGAAGGGTAATTCGCTTTTTTTTTATTGTGGAAACTGCGTTTGGAGCTGGGAGTTTAAAGATTAATATGTAGTAAATTCCTTAGGTCCTTTAAATCATGTTAACGAATCGTTAGATATTGAAATTGTACAATTTAAAATTTACAAGATATTAAAAAACTAGTTTCATAAATTATGCGAATTTCGAGTCTAAGTATTATTTATAAACTTAAAAAATGTATTGCTTTAGAAAATTGTTGGAGATTTCATGCAACCCTTGCAGTTGAAAGTTTCCTAGTTAAATTTTGAGGGAGAATTTTGAAACAAGCTTAGAGCGATAATCATGTTTTGAAATTTTTTATTAATCTAGTTGTCCAGTTTTGATTTATGTGGTATTGCTTCTGATAAATAATTAAAAACTTTCCCAAGCAAACTTTCGAGCTAGATATGGTTTTCCAAATTTAAATTCTGCAAGGCCAAAGACATAAAAGCCGAGACGCAAACCGTTTGTGTCGAAATGAATTTCTAGTTGGCGCACAAAAGTATGCAACCACTTTTTGGGTTACTCAGCTGAAACACAAAGAAAGATCATGCGATCGATGACTTGTGATTGGATACATATGCGATTTAAACATAGCAAACGAAGTATAAGAAGAAGAAGAACAAAAACAAAAGCACCGTTTTTCGCGATGTGTGTGCGCCATTTGGGATGTGTGTTGTGTGTGGTGTTTTGTGTTTTTTTGTAGTCGTGCATTAAAAGTACAACGCAGCGGACGTCGCTCAGTCAGCTCTCTGTTGTTTTTGTTAATAATTCAAGGGTTTTCGTACCAGTGTGTGCGAGTGTGTGTGCATTATGTCTGCGCATCATTGTGCTGATGACAAACAGGACATAAAGGATGGTTGGCTGCTGCTGCCGCCATATGTGCCGTGTACGCCAATTCAGAAAACATTCATTGATAGTTTGACAACGGAGCGACGTAAATGGCGTGTCACATGGTTCCTATTGTTGATGAGCTCAGCGCAGGTAGTGCACAGTGATAACGACTGCTGCAGTCGCTACACATTCCAATCCTGTTCAATGTGGCGTATGCGTAATGATTTGAGTCAAATGTTCTACATGAGAAATGTGTGTGTGTGTGTGTGTTTGTGGTTTTTTGTGTCTGTGCCATTTTTCACTTAAACAAATTTGGTTCTGAAATTTGTGTTTATATTTTTTTTTGATTCAACCACATCCTGCGAGACTTGCGATTAATAATTACTTATAATTTTTCTTTATAAATCGGATATGCCTCTTTGGGGTTTGACTTCCAGAATTTCTTGGAATATTTATGTGCAAATTACGTATGATTACTGAGAATTATATTTTGAACAGCTTATCAGTGTTCGTCTCGATTTATATATTTTTGTTAGAGCGCGTCAATTGTTATCGGTATAATTAGTTAATGATTTTATAATTTTTAAGCGTGGATTCTGGGGTTACTGAACTCTTAATCAGTACAAGTGAGCTTAAAAAGTGATTTCACATGTTATTTCGTAATGCAGGTTATTGATTCATTATTCTTACAAATGCAAGCGAGTGTGATAATAAATTAATAAAGTATTATCTATAAAGAACATGTATTTTGACCGATTACAAAAATGCACATATTATATTTGCAATATATGAAAATTATTGCTATTCATATTCAAAAATAAACTCTTTAGTTAATTCTTAATGACAAATATTTAACAGTCATTTGCCGACTCATGAATAACTTGTCGCCTTTCCAATTTTTATGATGACTGCCAAGTGTGTGTGTGTGTGTGTCAGCAAGTGTTGCGGTTTTCTGCACAAGTTGTACCATTTGTTGCAGTTTCAACACCCACTCACTCAACTGTGGCGAAGTCGCAAAAGTGTCTCCCTGCGGTTCCCATCTTCATAAGTCGACCCAATTATTACTGATCAGTTTGGAGCAGTGCTATAACATATATATATTTGAGATAACTACGCTAACTACGCATAATAATGACTCGATCTCGTTGTTAATTGCTTGTGCCCAGCCCCACAGACCCGATATTCATGCCACATTACACAATCTAAAACACAATTCCAATCACAATCGATGTGGCTCGAGTTTTATGGCCATTTTAGTCGGCGTTGTTGTTAAATGCTGCAACTGGCATTTGTCATATTTGGTGTGATGCATGTTGCACCGATTTTGGTGTTGTTGTTTTTAAGATTGAGATTGTTGCTGCCGCTGCTGCTGCTGATGCTGCCCCTGCTGCTGCCGCTGCTGCTGCTGCTGCTGACACTGTCATGTCAAGCGGCGCAGCGCGTTGAGGCATCTTAGCACTCACACTTGGACATCTCACACTTGGCTGCTGAGCGAAAGTGACACATGACTTGACATAATTTTTTTGTGGGCTTCTCATCGATAACACTGTGCAACAAAGCGCACCTTGTGCCTATTAGAGTGGAGAGTGCTGGCAATTTTTAGCTAATTAATGTTTATAAGAAAAATGTGTACAATTTTAAAGTTTGCCTATATTTTCAAGATAAATAACTAAAGTGCTACGCATTACAGAATGAACTACTTTGGCCACAACTTTGTAGCGCAGTGTAGTTGCTTATGTAGGGTTTAGCATGATTTATTGTCGTTTCCACACATTTGCAGATATGTCTGCATCTGATGGCCAATGACAAAATGCAACGTGGTTTCATCTACAAGCTAGAGTTGTGGCACGAATATTGGCGCTTCTTTACCTACATGCTGCTCCATGCGGATTACTGGCACCTGTTGATCAACGTTTGTCTGCAGGCGAGTTAATGTTACCCACTGAACCACTTCCATAAAGCGTCTTTTTTTTAAAAAATCTTTTTCGTTTTTGTTTTTGTTTAGTGCTTCATTGGGGTCTGGCTGGAACTGGAGCAGGGTCATTGGCGGGTGGGTGTGGTCTATGTGGCGGGTGGCATTTGTGGTGCATTGGCCAATGCCTGGCAGCCGAAGCTGTCATTAATTGGCGCATCGGCAGGCGTCTATGCCCTGCTGTGCAGTCATGTGCCACACCTGGTTTTGGTCAGTCAACTGTGGCAACAGTCGAATCCAACCGCAATATAATTTTTATTTCGTGTTTGTTTTTTTTTTCGTTTTTTTTTTATTATTTTTTTTTTAATAGAACTTCGCACAATTGTCGCATCGCTTTATGCGCGTTGCCGCCTTGTTGATTCTGCTGGGGAGCAATGTGGTCTACACCACATATCACTTTTGCATTAATCACAATCGGGATCCACGCATCAGTCTGGAGGCCCATGTGGGCGGTGGAGCGGCTGGATTGCTATTTGGATTTATATTTTATCGGCGATTAAAGCAATGCGCCCAGCCTAATTTTAACTAATTCCATAAGTTATAAATAGCTTGAATTAGTCTGCAACACTTGTAATTCCACTCAAGTCGACAGGAAAGAGAATTATAAATATATTAATATATTTAATATTTCTTTTGGTCACGCATTTGACTTCAACATGCATAAATTTCTATGCGGAGCGAAGTGACTGGAATAAATGTTAATTTTACACACTTCGATCGACTGTTTGGTCAAAATATGGCTTAGTCACATACTCAACTAATTAGTTCGGGAAACTTATCGCAATCATAAACAGCAATTTTAATGAGCTTTCTATGTCAGCCTCATTAATTATTTATTAGTGAACTGAATCACAGAATCACATTTGCCTCAAATTGCACATTAATTGGCATTGTCATTGGAAATAAGTATTTTTTATTTAAGATTACTACGCATTTTTATTGAATATTTTATAAATATTTATTGCTTTAGGCTCGTTTATGATTTGCAATATTTATATTTTAAAATTGATTTGTAAACATTCTGAAATATTTTATCATTAATGGTTGTTTAGTTAAATAAAATTTAAATTTAAGTATTGTTTATTAAACATATTTTGCCATCTTCGTTTTAAAACATAGAAATTAAATTTCTTTCAAAAGAGTAAAACAATTTACTGTTATGTTTATTATTTATTAAGATATCTTTATTTTAAAAATGTACCTTTATTAATAATAAATTATTATTTAATTAAGTATTAATAAAAATGTTGTTTAATTATAATTTTATATTATTTCGTTTTAGTTGGACTTAAATTATGATTTAAATGCATTGGAATTAAATAAAAGTTTGATTACATTTAGCCGAAGCGCATAGCTAAATCTATAATACAACTTATTCTCAAGGGAAGCTACAATTTGTGGCCTACAACTAGTTTAGGGCTTAATTAAAGAGCGAAAAGGCTAAAACTAACTAAATGCTATTTGCATAAATTAACAGCTTGGGAGGAAAGTTGGCAAGTGGAGGAGTTTGGCTTAAATGTTAAGCACATACGCACGCGCCGCAGCGGAGGGGGTAGATGGGGGAAGATTGGCAGGAAGTGGTGGGGGGGGGGTTTGCTTAAATTAACAGTCTAATGGGCCGCACTTAACGCCCACCTCGGTGCATTTGCATTCGAGGCATTGATTGGATAACTCGACTATGATGCGGCCAACGCGATACATGCGACCATAAATGTTGCAGCCAGCTAATTTTAGTATGCCCGTTGGATCACCGGCACTGACCACACCCATCCTGGTGGCACCACTTGCATCTGCTATTGGTGTTGCAGCTGTTGTTGTTGATGTTGTTGTTGTTGTACTGCTGCTGCTGCTGCTGCTGGGCGCATGCTGATAATGATGAAATTGCTGCAACGGTTGATGTTGCTGTTGCGCTCTCACCTCATAGCTGGCGTCCATGAAGGGCAATTTGTCGAATGGCGACATTAAAAATGGATGCACTGTGCTGGTAGCAAGTGTTGCCGTTGCTGCTGTTGTTCTTGTAGTTGCTGCTGCTGCTGTTGTAGTTGTTGATGATGTTATTATTGCAGCTGTTGGTTTGGTTTTGGCACTTGTTGTGCTGTTTCTGCTATTACCATTGGTGTTGTTGTTGTTGTTGCTGCTGTTGTTGTTGTTGTTGTTGTTGTAGCTGCTGCTGTTGCTAACGGGAGTTCGACGCGTGGCTATTTGACCTTTGTTTCTGACTGGTTTCGTTGTCATTGCCGTTGGCTGATTGCGTCGATTGCCCGTTGGCTTCTGCTTGGTTTTGTTGCCCTTTTTGTGGCCACGCAGTGCAGTGGGCGTGGCAGCTGGTCGTGGTGTGCTCGTAGTCACTGTGGTTGCTCTTGTGGCTGCCGCTGTTGGTAATGTTTTAAAGGGCGGCACTGTGCTGTTGCTGCTGCTGTCGCCTGTTGCTGCCGCTAAACTGGGCAGATTCATGCCCAGCAGTTCATCCAGCAGCTCACCCAGTTTATTTATTTCACTTTTATCTATCAGCGATGTTGGTTTGGTATTCGTTGTTGTTGTTATTGGAGCAGCTGCTGTGGTTGCTGCTGTTGCTTTCGAGCCAGAAGAGTGACTTATGCTGTAGGTGACACTTTCGATGTGTTGTTGCAACTGCTGTTTTTGTTGCTGTTGCTGTTGCTGCTGCTGCTGTTGCTGCTGCTGCTGCTGTTGCTGCTGCTCTGTTGGTTTCTTCTGCTGATGGTCCTCAATGAGTGCGTCCAGATTCGGTGAGCTTTCCGTGTGTATGACATCCTTAAAGGGATCGGGTGTAGTTATTTCTGTGGTACAACAAATTCAGAGAGAAAATTTTAGATGTTAAATTCGAGTTGTTGTCAAATATTTCCATTGAAAAAGAAATAAATATTTCGAGAGTAGTTGGAAACTTTTTAGAAGGATGAAATTAATGAATGCCTAAAATTATTATCAATATTTAATTTTAATATTAATATTTTATTTATGTTAATCTTAGCTAAACCAATTTATTACGAACACAAATATCAGCTTAAATTTATAAGACCCCCTCAAGAAAAAGAAGATTAAACTCACCTATGGATGCCGTATCGTTGCCATCCTGATGAGCTGTGGTTATATCGATCAGATGTTGTGTCACATGAAAGTTATCGCCGAGGAGCACATTCGAGGTGACATGTTCCTGCAGCACTTCGCCATCGATGACCAACGGTTCCTTGGGCATAAAGCCGCCCTCCGTTTCGGTGGGTGGTGAGAAACCGCTGTTTACTGGTGGCTGCACCACTTGATCTTTGAAATCGTATTTCACATAACCAGCGCTGCCCTCGTATTTGCCGCCCACTTGCACCACTGGCTCTGGTGGTGCTTCCACAGCTGGCACCTCCACATTGAATTTGTATTTATAGGCTGCCTGATTATTCTGGTTGTTGTTGTTGTGTTTGTTGTTGCTGTTGTAATTGTTGTTGTGTGCTTGTGATTGCTCAGCGTAGGGCGAATCAAATATGTCAATATCCATTTTATCAGAAGCCACTTGCGATGGATGCAATCCATGCGATGGCTGATAATAATTTTGATGATTGTACTTGTCGTGTGGCTGCAGCTGTGGTGCTGTGTCCACCGCATCCGTGGGCAGAAACGGTATAATTTTAAGATTGGGCAAACTGGGCGGCAAGGTGGGTGCATCGTTGCTGTCGTTGTCATCCAAAGGTTCCGCTTCCAAAATGGTCGGATTCGTTTTGATGATCAGCGGTTTGGTGGTGCTCGTTATGTGAACTGTTTGGTTGCGTTTCACGCTGGGACGGGGAGTGGTTTTGGTTGCTCTTGTGGTGGGTTTCGTTGTGGTTGTTGTTGTTGTTGATGGCTTTATTGTTGCTGGTGGCTTGCTAGTTGTGGTTGTCCGTCTGGTGGTGCGGCTTGGCTTCGGGCTCGCCGTTGTTGTTGTGGGCTTGGGTGTAGTTGTGCTTGTTGTGGACACCTTTTTGGTGGTGATAACTGTTGGTATTGGCCTAGCAGTAGTTGTGGTTGTTGTTGTTGTAGTGGTGGTGGTGGTGCTAGGCCCATTCCTGTTGGTTACTGGTTGTCCATATTTACTAGTAGCCACAAACATGGGTGGTGTGACCGTCAGATTAGCCAGCTTAGAGTTAATCCGCATGTGATGTGGTTTATTGCTGCCCAGCGGACGGAACATGGGTGGTGCATGGAACACAATGGGTTGCCTAGTTGTGGTGCTTGTGGTTGTTGTTGTTGCTGCAGTTGTTGTGCTTGTTACATTATCATCTAGCATATCAGATAGGTTATCGAATAGCACATTTAACAAATTGGGTGGTTTGGCAGTGGTGCTCAGTGGTGGCCAGTTTGCTGAGTTGGAATAGGCAATTTGTTGCGCCTCCGCTGGCAGTTCACCCACTGCTATCTCGCCTTCCTCCAAATGATCATCGAAATCATCGGCTATGCGTTCCACGCTCTGCTTTGTGGTGCCAATTGTGGTTGGCATTTCTGTGCTCTCATTTGCATAGGCCTCTGTCGCTGTGGCAATCTCCTCGTCATCGGGACCCAACAGTATATCTACCCAGGACATGGGTTTCTTTGATGTTGTTGACTCTGGCGAAATGGTTGTCTCATTTTGCGTGCTGGGTCCCAGTAGCAAGTCTAGAAAACTCAGCTCGGTGGTGCTGCCTGCTTCAGGGGAAGCCTCCTTACTAATGGAGGGCAGTGCAGCTGTGCTCGGCAGCCGCCCCACCAGGTCCATGTTGTTGGCCAGCATTTTGTTGTTGTTGCCATCGATGAACTCGAGTCCCTCGCGTAAAGTATCAAAAATGCTCTTCTCGCTGCTTGCCTGAAGGGCATCTCCCCCGGTCGGCTCGGTGGGATGACGATCCAGCGGATAATGCTCGGCCATTGAATTTTGTGGCACCAACGTCGCTGCTGCTCCTGCCTCCAAGTCTTGCTCCTCCTTGCCAAACAGCAGATTGTATAAATTAAATTGACGTGAGCTCTGCGAGCGTCGATAATCCCGCTGACTGCCGCAATCGTAGCTGGAGGGACAACACTGACCCTTCGGCACCACCGGAATGCAATTCTTCAAAGCTGGCGCACATTTCTTGGGCGCACAGCGTCTTGTGCCGCGTATGCAGAAACAGATGTCACACGGCCTCTCCGCATCCGAAGGCATCTTCTGCCCCTCCGCATAGAACTGGGCTCCCACGGTGCACCCGCGATTCCGTTGCAATCGCTGCGACATGCGCTGGAAGTGCTTATTGGAGTTCTTTCGATAGCGCACTTCTTGCGAGGATTTGCCCGAAGTCTTGCTGCTGCAATCGTACCTCACCGGACAGCAAGTGGAGTCCACAAATATCGGTTTGCAGCCATCCACCGGCAACATGCATTTTGGCTTAACACACTTTTCACTACCCCCTGAAAAACATAGCAAAAAAATGTAATTATTCAATGTATCAAAAATTAATTAAAATATTAATCATTATTAAAATTATCAAAATATTAATCCAAAATACTGTTTTTACATACTATTTTATTATTTTGTGTATAGGAAGTGTATCTTGTCTTTCTTTTTGGAATTATGTATTAAATATTCTAAAATCTACATTTATTAAAGTAAGATTCCATTTTTTGTTTTATTTAATTTTTTCATCAAATATTTCAGCGTTTTCTCCTTAATTTAATTGTATATAAAGTAGGGTATCTGTTGTTATATTTTTATCAAGTGTATACATTTAGTAATACAGATGCTTGGATTACCATGAAGTCTTAGTTAATTAATTTAACCACCTTCTCTGCCACTTATTCTGTAGATATTATTTGTGTGTTGAGATTGAGTAATAGTGAATTGAATAAAAATATTTGCTAAAGGGAAATTCAAGTCGCGATGCAACCGTGCTGGTCTTCAGTTTCCAGTCAGTAATATGCTCCATCTTCTCCGCAAAGGCAACTACGTCGAGCGCGTTGGTGCCGGTGCTCCAGTGTACTTGGCTGCCAATATGGAATACTTGGCCGCAGAAGACTTGGAATAGTCTGGCAGTGCTCCTCGTGATAACAAGATAACTAGGATTACACCTCGCCATCTGCATTTGGTAATTTGCAACGATGAGGAGTTAAATAAACTGGTTTTGGGCGTTACCATTTCCCAGGATAGTGTTTTACCTAACATCCTGGCAGTTCTACTCCCCAAGAAGACCAGACTACTTCTACCAGACAACTCGTAAATAACATGTACATATAAAAAAAATAATTTTCAGTTGCCACTTCTTGTTTTGGTATTATTTAGTTTTACCAATGATTGCTCCTAATTAACGTTCCCATTTTCATGTCTTTTTTTACTAATATTACTTATTATTTTCACTTGATGCCTCGATTTCCTCTAACTAGCGTCCCCAGTTGCTGCTCCTTCTTATTCCTTACATATAATTTTCCATAGCATTTCACTTACCAATGCAGTAGCAATAGCTGCATAGATTGGATGAGGACATTGCCGATCCCGACTTGTACACAGTTCCATTCTTGACACATACTAAAAAAATAAAAAAATTAAAAAACAATTAAGTTAATAATATTTATAGCTGTTTCCTTTGATTTTTACTTACCAAACAATTCGACGTCGGAGTCATCTGAGCGCCTCTGTAGCATATTGTCGTTGACCACACGATCGATGGACTCTCGCTCATAGTGATCCAGATAGGCGATGATGCGTCGCTTGGTGGGTATCTTGTAGAAGGCATCCAAACGGGCGCAGGATAAATAGGGGCAACATGTGTTCTTCTTTTGCACCACAACACAGCCACGTGGCGGCGGCATTGGCATCTCCGGGCAGACTTTTAATCGACAGACGAGCGTCTTTCGATTGCACTGACAGTTGAGGCACTTCTCCATGCTGGGCACCACCGATTTATCCGCATACCAGGTGCCATTATGATGACAGCCTGTTGGGTGATAGGAAACAAGTAAAATAGGAACAGTTCAACAAAAAATTGATTTTAAAATGTTCTAGATTTATTGAGACAAGAAAATTGCTGCTTGAATATGCTACTGATCCACATGGTAGCGATTCATTAGTTTCTGTGGATCGGCGTAGTATGAGGGAAATGCGGCCCCCGATCTCATCATCTCTGGTGAGGCACCATAGCGATAAACCTTTTTAAAATGCGACTTCTTTGATAGCAGAGTCGGCTGCAGCCGCTCCTCCTCCTGATCTTGTACAACCTCAGACCCATCCTGACTATTCTCAGGCGGGAGTTGCGGTTCCGGCTGCTCGTGTTGTATCATCATTGGTTGCTGCATCATATACGGATACACTTGATTTCCCTGTGGACTGGTGACCATTATGAAGGACTGTGCTGGTACCATCGATGGCATCGTCAACACAGTCGTGTTTGGCACAATGCTCTGTTGTGGTATGGGCAAATAGAGGGTTGTCTGCTCCGGTTCCAGTTGAGGATTATACTTTTGTGACCACATATTGAAAAGCGATGTTTTAACTCTCTTCGAATTGAATATTTTATCAGGTTTTAAGTCTTAGAACAATGTTGTGTCAAATGTAGAGTCATGAATAGTTTTAGAAAGATGTTTTGTATACAATAATCTGAGTAAAGCCAACTGGGATAAGAATATTTAATTTTTTAAGTTAAATAATTTCTGTAATGTCTTATTTAATTTGTTCTTTTTATTTCAGAACTGAACCCTTAATCATATTGGCTAATAATTGACAAAGTTCAAGTATGAATGATTAATGAACATATAAATATTTTGGACTAGATATATTCAGCTAACTTAATTTTTTAAATGGCCAATAAAATACAATAAGCATCGCTCTAACTCTAACCAAAACCTAATTTCGATTTCCGTTATCGTTTAACAATTTAACTAATTTTAATTAAAAGGAAGTTCAAACTTGAGTTGAACTTTAACTAAGCTAAAAGTTTCAAAGTTTCAAATGACAGAAGACGGAAACTAAATTAAGCAAATGTTGTTTTCTCTTCCATTTAACAGTTACCAATATTTTTACGCATTTTACCGTTTCGGTTTTTTTTTTTTTTTTTGGGGAGCTGTGTGGGCCTTTATCTCACCTGTATTCTGCGTGATAAATGCATCCAACTGTGCGGGCACCATAGAAATGAATGCCACCGATAATATGCTGACTAAACGCAGAGTCATTTTCGTTTCACTTCTTCTTCTTCCGCTGCAGTGGGCCGTTGCACGCATGAATAATCCAGCGAGAAGGAGGAGGAGGAGGAGGAGGAGCAAACGTCACCGACTTCAACTCCAACTCCAAACGAAACACCGACTCGGAGTATGAGTCTGAGTTTTGAGTTCTCTAAAGTGCGGGCTGTGCTCGTGGCTCGTCTGATTCTCTGGCGCAAAAAAAAGCCAACTTGTCTGGCTCCAGGTTCAAGACAACCCAAGTCCAGGTCCAGCTACGGCTACAAAGTTGCAGCTACAGCTGGGGTCGTGTCTAATACGTGAAATGTGTGTCACGCAGCGGCAACTTTCCAATGACAAGCGAATCGAAGCGTCTGCCGGCAACTGGTGGCCAGCGCATGCTCAGCCATATACTGAATTCAGCCAGTTGGAATTACCCGCACAATTGTTGACGTGCCACGGAGCAGCACTTAACAAATGAGCAAATGATACAAGTTGTTGACTGTATTTGTTGTTATTTTATCGTCGTTGTTGTTGTTGTTGCCAAAGTTCTGCCACACTTTTAATAATGCGTAATACAAACAAAATTTGTAATCGCCTTTTGTTGTTGATACACTGTTAAAAAAATATAAATAAATTTTTATTAAAGTTTGATTTAATGCAAAATGGAATTTATTTAATTGTATTCATAATAATTTTATTTAAAAACTGTATTACTTTGCATAAATATATTGTTTAATATTTAACAATCATTTGGTAAATATATTTAATTTGGTCATCATCTAATTTTATCTATCCTTATCTTAACTTTCACTTCTTCAACTTAAATTCCCTTAGTATTTTATTTATTTTACAGTGTAAGAAGGGGGGGGGGGGTTTAAGTTCAGCTCAACGACTGCCTTTTATGAGTACTATATATATATATTATAATATCATAATGACTGGACAGACAAATATGCGTGTTTTAATTGTATGCAAACTTTGAACTGGTTGTAATGCTTGAAACCATCTTAAATCTGAGATAAACATCTGAATTTTGTCATGCCTTTGAATTTCATAGAAAACGTTTTGAATGCTAGTTTTCTCTACACAAATGTCGTCTAAATCATGTAAATTTCATTTAGTTTCACAATTGTGATTCGTTAAAAAATGTGTAAATGTGCCAAGACGCAATTAACAATTAAACTAGAAAATCAAACACCTCCAATTTATGCACTCTCAATTCACTTCGCTGTCGCACACTTGTTATTTTTATTGTCAGTTGATCTAATTACCATATTTCCCATAACTTTATAGCTTTGTTTACATATATATTCTATGCTTAATTTCTCACATTAAATTGTAAAACAAATTGGTGCACAAGGATAGAAATAGGGCAGGGAAATTATAGCAAGAAATTTCTCTGGCAAACATGCCATCAATTAAAATATCAGCTTAGTTCTTAACACGAATGGCAGCTATAAATAATATTGATCAACAAAAAGCAGAAAAAAAACTTAGGGAAGAGAAAAAAAAAAGAAACTGGTAACCAGAATCAGCACACAGCATCAAGAACCACTCGCACTCGGACGTGTCTCTCCGATGCCAAGAGTTGCATGCGAAAAGCCAAACAAACAAATAAACAAACGTGAAAATCAAACAACGACAAAGCAAATGGCGGTCACTGCCAGTGAAAGATCCCAAAAGCAAAAAACCAAAACCGTCTTAACATTTCCAGAACGAAACCACACGACCACAACATGGTCAGGCACATGCACCACAACATCCACATCCACATCCACATCCACTTTCATTAAGAACGTGATTAGCCGACAGAGTCGACAAAGTTGCATGCAAATGCATCTCAGGAAATGTATAAAGCGTTTCGATTTCAGTAAGCCGATTTTTGTATGCTCTAACTTAATGTCAGTGCTGTGAAGTGCAAAATGTAGTTAGAAGTAAGAATTTAATTTAAGCTTAACTCTTGAATAGAAATACTTTCAATTTACAAGAATGAGTTGCCAGAAGTAGAGAAGACAGTACTCAGAATAATTGAAAAAATATATTATAAAAAATTATTAAATTTAAAAAGTTTATAATAGAACAAATATAATAGTAGAATAAATAATTTTGTTAATTTTTAGATATTTTAATTGACAAAAAATGATAAAATATAAAAATCTATAAGAGTAGAACAAATATATATATATATACATGTGATGTGCAGATTTCATTTATTCTAAATCTATTTTTTTTTGTTACAAGCTACTTGATGATTTTACCTGATCCACTGGAAATGACAGAAAGTGTGACATGAGCAAGAAGTTCGCTTAATTGGAGCTCGTCTCATGGCTTGGCATAGGAGCAGAAACACGGTTGATGCGCTTCGTTCTCATGACAAGTTTTAATCAAGCTATTATCTTAATGTCAAGCCCCTCCAACTGGCGCTGCAAACTTTCACGCTTAGAAAACGAGAAAAAGAAACAGTTTCAGTTTCACACAATAAATCACTGCAGTTGATTTGGATTTTGTTTATTGTTTTTTTGGGTCTTTTAATTGAATTCACTTGGCTCTCATTTGCATTGCCAACAAAGCTGATTTAGCCATGAAAAGACGCTAAAATCAAGCAAAAAGTAAGCTGCAAATTTGAGACAGTTTCTCTCTCTGCAAATCTCTTAGGAGATTGGCTAAAATAATAATATTGTAACGCAGCTGTTGGCCTAGGGCTAAGAGTTGGTTAAATGCTTAATTTGGCACTTTCTTTGCGGCGGAAATTGCAGTTGGTAATTCGCTGGTGAAAAGCTTCTTGAAAACTCTTTCGACTTAATTACAGCTCTTTAACGCAATTTGCATCCGCGTGAGATAAATCTTGGCTTAAAGGAATTGTGCAAAACTAGCGCGTTTGAAACGCACTCACAGATACAATTCAAATGAGATATTCAGAACGTGTGTATATAAAACTCATAAATAAATTACAGTTATTACAAGCAATGCTAAGCAAAGCAATACAAAATCAAAACCACACAAAACACCAAAGAAAGCTGTTTTTGTCGAGGCTGTGGGAGCAATTGTCTTTCTCGAGTGTGTCCAAGAACTCAACTCGACATTGTAACGGGGCCAACAATTACGCCCCAACAACATAATTTTGACAAATGCAAGAAATACACTGTGAGAAATGCTAGACAAATTAATAAAGCAATTAATTTTATTGTGTCTTCAAGTTTATTGCCGGGGAAAGTGGTAAATTAACCGCGTCTTCAGCTGTGTGTTTATTATTGGGTAATTAAATTCGAACTTTAGATTTTGCCAAAAGATTCCAGCTGGGTAATTGGTTGTTTTGATTAAGAACAGTTTCATCATTTAATTATTGCATAGGGAAATTGGGGTCGATGAAAAATCACTGGATATTAAAATAAAAGAAGTAGAAAAATTTGTAGAAATCTCTTCGCTTTCTTTTAGAATAATTAAGAGACAATGATTATGTTTAGCATCTGTGTTTATACTTTCGAGATCATTAATTTGCATTGAATCTTAGGATACGTCTATATTTTATTTTTTTATTTTTATTTTTATTTTAACGTTTTTCTTTTTAGCTGTAAAGTAGAACGTTATCTGCTTAATTTGATTTCTAAATATTTTCTCATGTGTAAAGTCAATTATATTAATATAGAATCTTCATGAGAATCAAGCACGAATTCAGTAACTTCAGTTTTAAACAATCGACTCTTTATTTTTTTTTTTCAGACACATCAAAGAAATCAACCCAGTTAACAGCAGCTTTGTCAGCTGCCCCATAAACCAATTTACCAATCCACAGCAACACCAAAATGACAATAAGAAGAAAACAATGTATTTTTTTTTTAGTTTGTGGTCTCAAAAAAAAAACTAGAAGAGCTATAAATTCTCAAGAGCGACATCAATTCCAGGCAATAAATTAACCATTGAGCACTTGTATCTTGTATCTGACAGATACTTTTGTTGCTGTGCAGCAAACGTTTAGATTTGACTATTTGACACAGTAGCAACGCCCAACTGACAGATTTTTATGTTTCCAAGTCACTTTTTTTTTTTGGTGCTCCCATTTGGATTTGGAGTTGAACGATGATTTGTGAAAGGCGCATGCAACTGGACTCTAATCAGCACCCAACTGGCTACTGGGCATATTGCGTTCTAACTAATAATTTGTGGCGCAAAAAAAAAAAAATAAAGGAAAACTTTCACCCAGTTGCAAGTTGAGTTGAGATTATGTAAATCTGAGGCAAGATAATAATAGACAAAACCAAAGCCTACATTTTCACTTTTTGCAAATCGAAGTCGAGCAACACAAGTTGGCAACGGAAATCGAAATCAATGAATGATCTGTGGCATAAGCATATATATATATAATAATAAGATCTTGACTAGTCGAGAATTCTTTAGCCATTCTTTTGTGCTTTGTTTACTTTACACCATTTCTAACTTGGCCATTTCGAATGGAGTGAAACTTGTGCCAGTTGCTGTGGCTATTGTTGTTTCTGCTGGTGGTTAGCTCATTTATTTTATTTTTTTTTTTTTTTATTGTGTGCCAAAACAATTTGTTGCCCACGCGTGCTCACAGTTTGAAGGTAGAGTGACCATTACGAGAGCTGGTTTGTAGACACACCTGACCATAAAATCAGGGGCCACCCAGTGCACCCTTGTACATGTGTGGTGCTTCTTAAATATATTCTGCGTTTAAATTAAAAAATAACAGCAACCACGTCCATCGCATTTTTTTTGTACCCAGTGCGCAATTTTCATGTCGAACTCAATGGATGCAACTTTTGCGTGGCTGTCTGTCTGTTCGTCAGCTTCCCTTGCTTCCCTTTTGGAAGCGGCAGACAAATGCCTGTCATTTGTTGGCAGGCAAACATGTTTCATACAATTTACCCCGCAATCGCTCCTCACCACCAATCAATCCACACGAGTCACACAGCCACAGTCACTGCCACTGCCACAGCCGCAGCCACAGCGGCAAACTTCGCGTCTCAAGCCATTAAAGCCTCGAGGGTTCAATAAATGGGCGTCGTTTATGCACCTCATCATCAGCGATTGCAGTGATCGCATCGCAGACTTTTGCAGCTCTTTTTCTTCTTTTTTATTATCTTCTATTTTTTTTGTTTTTGTTTTTTTACCAAGCGGAAGTTCGAAAAAGAAGCGAACTAGTACCAAACTGACGCAATTCGAAGAATTTGTGCTCTCAATAAAAAAGATTATATGTATTTTAATGTTAAATTATTGATATATATATAGCAGATGTAAATTCTTAACGAATACATAAATTTATAATTTATAAATGTATTCTCAGTTTGAGGTCAAGTTAATTTCTAAGAAGTTTAATTATCTTTCCTAATCTAAATAGATCAACCTTTTTTGGTAAATCATATTTCCTATTTTTACACAAAATTCAATCTCTGATTTAAAAGAATATTTTTACTGTCAAACTAGGCAACAAAATAATCTGTAAACAGTTCAAATCAGATGCTAAATATAATTATAGATAATAGGTCTGTGTGTGTGAGTGTGTGCCTGGCACGTGTTCTGTTTAATTAAGTGTTCCTAGGGCTGGGCGCTGAGCTGGACACTGCATTTGGCTAGCAGTTTGGGCCTTAACTAGTCGGGTGAAAGTCACCAGGTACATGAAATTAGAACAACTGCGCAATAAAGTGATTGCAATGGAAAGGCACTCCAACTCCAACTCCAACACAATGGTGCTTCTGGACCCGCTCTAAAATACAAAAACAAACACACACACACACACACCTTTCACAGCGAGCCATAGAGGAAGCCAAGTTCTAAGCCACATTAAGTACCCAAAGCATTAAGTTCATTGGCCATTTTCAGCTCTTTTGCCCATCAATTTTGTCAGTCGCTTTGTACTGGGTCATTAAACCAAATTGTTGTTGCCGCTTTTCTACAGTTCGTGATTCTCCTTTCGCATTATAATAAAATTGTCAACCTGACAGCTCCGATTAATATAGACTTCAAATTTATCAAAGCATAAATCATGTCATGTATAAAAGCAAAATAAACAAACAAACAAAAAACTTAGAGCACAAACTTTGTCTCAAGTCGGCAATTTGAATTTAATGCGACTCGGGGCCAAGTTGCAAGCTCTGAAGCCAACGACCCATACGTCTGCCTCAGGTAGTTGCCACAGCTCTACCAGGTCTTCCAGCTCTTCTCAGCTCTTCTTCAGCTAGCAAACTTGTTTTAACCTACGTTAGAACTCGGTTGAGTATGGTTTGTCGGGTCTAGGAACAATGCACATTATCAAAGCGCACCTTAAACTACTTCATTTTCCCTTTTTCCTTTAATTCTCTTGGATATGCAAATTTGAATGAGAATGTCTGCGTCTCAGCAGTTTCCGGGCACATTTGTCAGGCCAACTTGTAAACATGACCAAAAGCCGTTAGACTGCTCAACTGGCTAACCAAATTTGCGTGACATGAAATTTTATTATCAGCTCAGAGAACTCTCTAGTCCATAAATGGAATACGCCGACAATTGTGATAAATAAATGACAGCCGCTCAACCGCCAACTGCCAACTGAAGAATAAATAAAATTCATCGCTTACGATTTATGTACTAACTGCAGCCACAACTTGGACGCACTTTGAGGCAACAGATTTGTTGCAAGGAGTTGCTTGAAATTTATGAAAGCGTTTAGCTAATGTTTTGAAATTTATGCAGCAATTACAGAAGTGCATAAATATAAAAATTGAATTTGCTGTGGCTAGCTGTAAATTAATTCTGTATTTTATATTTTAGTAAATCTGCTTTATATGTGGATGTTCAAAATTCGAATTTAAAGTCTATAAAATCGCCACATAATCCGCAGCATTCGACATTCCGATCATAATTAACGTGCGACCGCTGAGTGTTTTAATAGTTTTAAATTTTTTGCATATATATAGAAATATTTCTCTGGTGTAGTCTGGTGTTGAGATGCGCTTGATTTATATGTACGCGTTGCATGCACCTGGTTGTCATCTCTTCCGCTCACTGTTGGCTGTTACGGCACCGTCTTTGCTGTGCACTCACCTGGAACTGTGCAGGCAGTCGCTGCAGCACAGTCCCCTTTCTGTGCGCACCCCCCTCCCCCACACTCCCTGTCCCCTTTTGCCAACTAGTTGTCTTGGCCAGTTCCTTGGGTTGGCAGCATGTGTGTATGTGTGTATGTGTTGCTGATGCTGTTTTGATAGCATAACAAAAATGAACACGAGACCGAAAGAAAACCCTCTCCTCACATGGCAAACTAACTCTGTTTTTTTTTTTTTTTTCGTTTTTTTTATTTTTTTTCTTTTGCGATATCAGATTACGTGCGGCTCATCTATATCTTGAGTTTTCTGTTTTCGGTCTGCTTTTGTGTGTTGGCCTTTTAGGCATATCAGATGTGAGCGGTAACTGAGCGGCGGCTCATTGCCAAAAAGGAATTTCGCTTAGAGCATTTCGCTGCAGTTGACCTTGAGGTAAAGCCCCTCCTCCCAACAGAGACTGCTCAAGATCGGCTACGCTTTGTAAAATGTACCCGGCAGCTGCTGGCCTGTTACTGTTTATTGCCTGTTTACCATTAATTTAATGATTCTTTTGCACACTGAAAGAACTTTAAAGATGTGGGATTAGGAGAAGAACAGTTCTTTAGAGAATTGATGAGATTTCAGCTCATAATAATATTTTCAAAAAGTATAGCTACTAATTACTGGATGAAATGCTGCAATTAACTGTGTAAAAGTAAACGTGCTGTTCCGGAAAGTTGGTTTATTCTTTTAGCAGTGTACCTGGAGCCGTTCCGGTAGTCAGTTGCTGGCAATTAAAAAAAAATCTATGCTGTAATGTAACGAACAAGCCAACTAACTAACTGACTAAGTAACAAACACAAATGTCGCTCACTTTGGCTTCATTTATAGCTTCCGTTTTGCATTATCAAATATTATTGGAGCTGTTGTTGTTGTTTTTGTAGATTGTGGATGGCATGTTGTCACGTCACTTCTGTAAAGGAACCCCTTAAGTGCGCGGCATGCAGTCTAATGATGATCATTAAGCGGCAGCTGTAATCACAGCAGTGGCAACAGATGCGGCAGCGGCAACTAGTTGCCGCTTTGTCAACACCAATGGCAAGAACAAGACCAACAAAAACAACAATAAAACGGTAATTTCTGGAAAGATTACCGTGAACATTTTCACTCATTGCCAATGCAACCTACATTTTCACATGCTCCTCCAAACCAAACGCACACTCACACACACAAAAATATAACACACACACACACATTTGTTTTTTTTAACCCTTTTGTTGACTAGCAACTGTAGAAGACAATCGACGGCGTTTCTTAGCCACATTCTGCGACCATTGTAACGGCTTTGATCAGTTTTTAAACCAAAGACTTTGTCGACTTCGAACTTTGAGTTGGGTGTCTCATCTTCTCTGTGGCACACTGATGCCGCACAACATTTTTTGTCGTCGTCTTGTTGTGCGCGCTGTCGGCACTTTTAACAGTTAAATGTTTAACTTACATCATTAACATGCCCCGCAACATAGAAACATGGCGAGAGTGGAGAATCTGCTTGCAGTTCTTTTCAAATCTCATCTCTAATAAATGGTCAGTTTTCTTAAGACCTTTTTTTGTGATTCTTCTTTTATATTCAACTTTGTTTTGCGGTTTAACGTTTATTTAATTGCTTGGCATTTTATTTAATTTGTGCAGATTTGTCTTAAGCTGGAATTAATGAAAGCTGTGAATGGTTTTTGTCTTGCTTGCAATTTTTTAACGGTAAATTAAGCTTTTTAATAATACTTGAATTATGATAAATATTTAATATAATAATATAAGTAAAAAAAGGCCATAATTCGTATCTCCCTTTTATGAGGCTTAAGTAATTCCATAAATGTTGATTAGGCCGCAAAGATGATTGATTTCTTGGAGCTGCAACTGGAGAATCTCATTAGGGCGTCCAGAAAGCCAGTAAGTGGATTATGTATTCCACACATTGCACATGTGTCTGAGCAATTACGCTGGCCCTTAAGCTCGTTCAATTTAAAAGATTCTCTTGCAAGTTTGTTGCCTAAGTCATTCGTTTTCTCGGCCTTTTATTTAACTGCCTCCGCGGTGTGTGTGTGTGTGTGTGTGTTTGCTTTGCCATGTGCAGCGACGCGAAACGTTTTGCCTGTCGTTCTGCGTCTCAATTATTTATTTAAGTTGCCACCCAGCACTGGAGTTACATTAACATTGTAAACAATACCGTTAACACGCCACAACACGTTGCACAAACAAACGCCAAGAATTTTTGCAAAGTTGCGGCAAAAGTGCCGCAATGCAAGCCAAAAGAACGAACGAGCCAACGACTCATTGTATATTTTAGCCAGCGATTTTCAGTTGCTTACCAATTTCCCACTCTTCCCCTCCCATTCCCTGGACAATGCATCAAGAATCTAAAGCCTCAAAGTGTTGTTTGTGCAACGCAACCGCAACGGACAACATACACAAAAAAAAATATATATATTTATGTATATATAAAGAACTGTTAGCTGAAATACGACCAGGTCGCATACGGAAAAAAAGTCGCGGAAAACGCTTATTAAATTTCTGCATTTTGCATGCCAAAAATGCAAAAAAAAATAGTAAGAACAAAAAACAAGTCAAGTTAAAAGAAGAAACCGCAGTCAAGAATTCTCCATGGATAGTTTGCGAGTGGAGTTCCAATGGACACGCTAATGAGTGGAGGAGCTCCTCTTCTTCAATATCTGACAACTGCTTTTGGTATTGTTTGTGCAAGTAGCTAAAGTTCACATACCTATGAAGTTCCTCACGGATTCTTGAAAATGTTTATCCACTTGTGAGCTGGTCATTAAGTTTTATTTGCTTTTCGGTGGCTTCCCTTCTTAGGTTTTTTTTTTGTTTATTTTATTTTTTTTTATTGTTATTTCTGAATAACAAATACAATAACAAAACTCGCAGTTTGTTTGCCCTGCTGCACTTCACTTCACTTCGAGTTCTCTTTCGTCGTTCTCATCCTTAGACTATTTGTATTTTTATGGTCAGCTCTTCTTCTTTAGGCCTCGTCGTTGCTCGTTGCTGGCTCGTTCTGAACGCGTCGCGTGTTCGCTGCTAACTGAAGTTCCCATTGTGTTGGCGCGTTGCTTTTAAGAAAAGCGTCCACCTGAAGAAAGTTGCAATCAAATACAAATATTCTTCTCCGCCAAAGATTCTTGTTTTGAAAGCAGCAACTTAAGAGAGGAAGAGAGCATTTATGCTTTCTCTTTGATATATTGCTTAAGAGCAAAGAAGTCGTTGCTTGTGTGGGAGTAGCCATAGCAGAGACTTTGTAGTTTACATTTGTTTTGAAATTTATCCAAATTTTTTCATGTTTTTGTTTTTGTTAGGTGTTAAAGTAACGCTTTAATTGGGTCACATTATTATAGTGACGTGATAAGTTTTGATAATTAAAAAATAATAACTGACCGTTTTCTTTAAGTTTTAATTTTTTTTTTATTAATTTATTAATTTTCTTATGAGCAATGTTAGAGAACCTTGGCTTAATCTCAGTCAGATTACAAAAATCTATATATTAAAGGGGGAAACTAACTCAACTAAGGCAGAACTTAAGTTTATGTGTCTTTCTCCCTCTCTGTTTACTCATTGCTCATTCGATTTACCCATTGTAAAATCGTTTCCCAACCACAATATAACCACACGCGAGTAGAGTTCCTACCAATGTAAAGACAACAAAAAAAAATACAGAAAAAAATCCAATAGTGCACACGCAGCGCAGTCTGTTGAATTTTAGCTTGTGTTCTGGGATGCCGGCAATAATGCGCGGCAAGTAAACAAATGCCAGGCATTATTCCCATTACTCATAATGGCAGCCAGTCGCAGCCTCATCCTCATCCTCAACCTCAGTTTCAACCACATCCCCATTTTTAGCGGCGCACCCGCCCATGTTGTACTCAAAAAGTTGTTTAAAACTGAACGATTCATAACACAGGAATGAAAAAGGCAAAGGCAAAGGCAAAGGCTGAGGTGGAGTTGGAGGTGCAGGCATTTGCCTTCTTCAGTCGACCAACTGGTGAATTGGTGGACTGCCTGAATGGCCAGTGCCTGGCAAGTGGTCAATGCCTGTGTGTGTAAGTTTGATCATAGTCATCGTTTTTGCGATTGTCGACTGCATTGAAGATTTGCTCTGACGTTTTTGCTGCTGCTGTTGCCGGCTGCATTCTAACTTTGTGTTTGGCTTGATGGTGCCACAAATCTCTACAAGTATTGACAAATATCAACTGTAAATTGACAAATATATACATTTTAAAAACATAGAACCATTTTATTTAATTCAAGAGCTTAACTCAAAACTCTAAGCTAGTTCTATTTAGATATGATTGGAACATAGTTTGCCCTAGCGGAAAAGAAGCTAACATAACATCACTGTCCCCTGCACAGCATGAGATCAAAGATGAGGCGTGTCCGCACTTTGCTCTTTGAGAGCTGTACGTGCGATCTGCCAAAAAATATGGAATGAAATATTTATCGCCATTAGATCCTGATTAGGTGCGGGGCGTGTTATTGTCGTCAGTTATGTTGTTGTTGCTATTCTTGTTGTTGTTGTTCAGAGGCGTGAAAGATTTGATAGTTCTTCTAATATATTTTTTTTTTTGCTTTTTCCCCATTTGGCTGTTGGGCACTTAATAAGATTTAGCTCTGATTGAAATTTGATATGTTCATTCAATTATGCTTTAGTTCTCGTTCTCACCGTGTCAATAAACTCATCTCCGCACGCCCAAAACCGTCGCCCAGCCAATAAGTTACTGTGATCTCTAAATGAAGATTTCTTGGGAGCAATTCTTTAAAAAGTATTCCTCAAGCGAGTTAGAACAATATTAATCGAGAACCATTTAAAGAAGATGCGGCAAAACATCAGCTGTCTTTATTTAATAATGGGTTTCATACACGTCTATTGTAAGTGATTTTAATATTTTATCATTTATTATAAAAATGATTGATGAATGAAAATAGTCTCAAATAATTTGCATACACATTTCCAAAATTATTCCCAATAGCTTTGACGCGCTGAAGCTTTAGCCAAGTTCTCCACCCAACATACACTGCTTGCTATTGTGCACAGCTTTTGTTAACTGCAGTAAACAGTAAGCACTGCTTGCACTGCCAAACGCCTGTTTAAATTCAATTTTTGCTGTGCATGCAAATATTTAAGACTATTTATTATGTAAATTACAAGTTAATTGTCGCAAACGCAAAAACTGCGAGAGTCAACAAAATGTCATACTACGAATAAGAGCTCTAGCAGAGTTTTCTTATGTAGCAACCAGCATTTACATTCATACATATAGACAATTACTTATTTTCTGAAATATTATCATAATGCGCTCTTTTAACTGGGCTAAAGAAAACTTTTGTTTCAACTTTGACAATAAACATTTGGCGAGCAAACACACTGCGCCATTTGCCACTTGCCACTTGTCACTTGTAAGTTTTCTTGTTTTTTATTGTTGTACTTAGCATTTCTCACACTTATGCGCAGATTTTTCAATTCGCAACTGCAACTTTTGCTGAGTTCTCGAAATGTCGTCGGTGTTGTTTTGACGCCTGCAGAATGGCTGCTAAAATATGCATTCTGCTTTTGGCTAGCAAAAAAACAGTAAGCTTATTGCCACTTAAGAAATTCCTTAGAGTTGCCTTTTAGCAAATTCTAATTTAAATTTGGTATATTTCTCAGAGGGGTTGAGAAATAGCTAAGATCTGTTTGATCTTTTAGTTGAGATTACTTCAATTATATAAATATGAATAATGAGGAATCAAAATGGTTTGTTCAAGTCAAGAATTAAACAGCGATTGAATTGCATAATTAGCATAATATAATTGAAAGCATTAATCGCTGATATATTTGTATGATAGATGCTTCATTCAGTAGTGTTTTCTGTGTTTTTTGATTTTAGATAACTAAATATTTCGTGAGTTCAGTTCGTGTGATTCTAAAGCAGAGCGCACCTAAAAGTATGCAGCATTTATTTCCATGAGGCCAAGATAGACAATGCAGCCACATAACTTGTGTTAATGGTTTGTGTACATGGTACTTAAAACAACAGGTTGGATAAAAATGAACGTTAAATCATAATTCGCATCCTGCAATTAATTTGTAAATTGCTTTAAATGATATTGTACAAATTACTTAATTCATGCAATAAACACTTTCGTTATTATTATTATCTTTACATATATAATAATATACAACTACATGAATTGTACTAAATTTAAAAATTGGCTGTTTGCTATAAAAATATTTATTTGCTAATTTTTTTGTATACATATTTTTCGTTAGTGAAAAACTCTTAACGGTTTCCGTTTCACAGCACTCTTTTAGAGAAAAAATGGTATTAATAAAAGGCCAAGCAAACACCTTTGTGTTGTCGCAACGCATCTTTTCACAGTTTATTAATTTTTATTTTATTTTCCATTCTGCTCAATACCTGCTGACTCACTTACATCACCTACAGCCTTATTCCCTTATTCCTTGCCAGCATTATCCATTTTCCACATCAGCAGTTTGTCATTAATGAATATTCCCGTGGTTAAGCTTTTGCAAATGAAAACCCCTCTTCGACTGTGAGTTGGTGCCACTTAAGTCTGCTCTAAAGTGCTCCAATGCTGGGTTTTCTCTTGGTTAACTTTAATATTAATGCTGCTGGTGTGTTTGTTATGCATTAGCCACTTGAACTTCTATGTTTCTCTCGTTACTTACAGCTGCTGCTGGTCCACAATTTTTTATTTGTTCAATATGGAAATGTACTCATCTTTAGTTTACAGTACCAAGTATCTTCTTTAGTTTATCGACTACTGATGTAACTGATTCTCTTTCTCTCTATCTATTTTTTTTAGGTGGTACCTCAAAGCATGCAGCAATGGCAGTCAGTATATAGTTAATCGAAGGGGTATCTTAAATATGCATCATCACTTACCTCTAGTAACTATTACCACATCTAATTTAATTCTTATAATACTTATCTATTTTTATAATTTTATTCGATTCATTATGAATGAAACTTCGTATTGCTTTTGCACACTAAAATAATTATAATTGTCATTAGGTATTTAAAGCACGTATCTGGATTAAAAGGGTTACCTCTACCTTAAGCTAGTAAATCATGGTTATGACCGTGCTTGTAGCTGTTGGCCACATTAAGAACAAACAGCAACGTGATGTCCAGCCAGACGCTAATTACAGTAATTTTGTCAGCTCTTCTCCGGCTTAAGAGTGCAAGGAACCCAAAAAGCAAGCTGTCGGATAAGTTGCACTTGCTGGTTACCACGTGCTACACGCAAAACTTTGTCAACAAAGAAAACCCAAAACATATAAATAAAAAATAACTAAAACAAAAACTAACAAGTAATTAAGTATAGTAAAATATCAGAGTATGCAGTCAAAAAATACCCTGTGTCGAGAAATTTTGACTAAGCCGTAAAATAAATTTTGTGTTTATAAATAAATTTTGTATATATTTGTAGGATATTTGAATAATGTAGCTGTGAATATTATAAGGCGAAGTTTTCTTATACCTCAAAGCGACTGCAGAGTATTTATATAACACATCAGCGTCTTCAATTCTTTAGATAATTAACTTGGCTACTTTAACTAATGCAGAACTTGCCTCTTCCTTCTCTCCTTTGTCAAAGATGTGCTGCGATTATCTTTGGGCAAAAGTTTATTGAGGAACATTATTTTGCGATTAGATTAATACTCGTCGCTGCATTAAGTTTTGCTTATAGATTATCGTATTTCTTGCTTATCGCGATAACCTTATCGTTGATAATTTCCTTAACTTGCAGTGCGAATACAAAATCCAAATGGTCCCATGTTTCATCTTCTATCTCGTAGAGTTCCTGCAGATTTGGCAATAAGTCGGGCAACCGTGAGATATCCTGGACATTAGCCGAACCATCGGCCTGTCCGGAGTACAAATACATGTTCGATGTGATCTTTGATATGTCATAGGAGGGTGGCACTTCTGTACCATACCTGGCCAGGTTCTTTTTGGGTCCCCAGTCGTAGCGACGGAACTCATTTGATACATAGGATTGGATAAAGTGTATGCCCTGATTTGTCGAAATGCCGGCCGGATGAGTTTCCGCCACTTGTGGCAGCAACGTCTGAAAATAAAGAAAAATTGTATAAAAATAATACATATTTTTTAGATTATATTAATTTAGCTATTATTTTGCAGTGTACCTACCACATTTGTGTTGCCAACGTCATCGCCCCACCACACTGCCAGAACTTGGCAGAAGCTGAAAAAATGGGGATCATTGCTGCAGGCCGTGTCCAGAATACGTTGAACTTCAGGATTCATGGGTAAAAACACCTGATTCTGCAGAAGCTCAGCGCCCAAGCCAGGTGTACCCAAAGTGGAAGCGAGGGAGAGAATTATTCCTGTGGTTGTGTTACCCATGAAGATTGGTGGTGCCAGCATGTGGGCGGTTTTAATCTTGTCATTGTAGTCTGGTCGTTCGGATCCCATGACAAAGAATGTGGTGCAGCCCTGGGAGTGACCGACATAATGCACCGCCTTCTCGCCGGTGGTTGCTAGAATATGGTCTATCATGGCGGGCAGATCGTAGGTACCAATCTCATGCCAGCTAAACTCCCAGTAGTGTGGATGCTTGGTGCTCATTTTGGTGTGATTGCGAGAGTAGATATTGCCACGTGCATTGCCCAGCCAGACATCGTAGCCTGCATCCGCATAGTTGTAGGCCAAAGCATTGTCCGGCCCATTGAGCAGGAAACAATCGGAGCAGCTGAACAAACCGTGCTGTATGAGCACAGCCGGACGTGGCTTATTCGCATTGCTCAGCTTGGGTGAATACGGAATGCGGAACATGTTCAGCAGATAGCCATCCTCCGTCTCCACCTCATGCGTTTCAGCCGGATAACCAAACGATTCGATGCGTTGTGCCTATAAAATGCCAGAAATCGAGAACATGCCTTAGCATTACAGTTAAACAATCATGGGTGTAATCCTACTTGGCCACACAGTAAACCATTGGAGTGTTGATTCAATAAGAAAAGTATTTTTTTTATTGATTATAAATCTAAATTGCATAATGGAATTTAGTTAGTGGTACAAAAGCACAATTGGATTCAAAACATTATTTCCATTGGATTAAAAAACGCTGAAGTGCTCTTGATTTTTAAGCAATTTTATATTTTTAATTTTTGAAAATATTTAAAATAAATTATTTAAGTGTGTGTTTGAAATTTTAATGTGCCATTTTAGTAATTTTTTGCTGTTACTCACCGAACTCTTGATTTGCTTTAAGGGCAAATCAATGAAAGGATCATACGGGACAGCCAGCACTGTGGTGGTCAATGCCAGGATTACCACCCAAACCTTTAACATGTTATTTCGCGTTTGTTCAGCTCCGAAATTAATGAAAGACTAAAATAAATTTTTATTAATAAAATACTTATATCCCGCTGCACCGTTGTGAAATCTAATCTTTTGATTAGAAATCACTTGACGTGAAGAGTTTTTTTTCGCATGCTTGATAAGAACCAAATTCGTGAATAAAATCCATAAAAGATTTAATCAATAAATTAATTTTAATCTGTTCGATTGTGATTAATGACCAATAACTTCAAATGAATGAATAAACTAGATGATGCGCAATAATTGTGAGTAAAGAATGTTTTCAGCTTTAAGTATTATCTTTATATATATTAATCAATAAACGCGTTTAATTTTGATTACCAATTGTTATCAGTCATAGTCGGATTATAAGTTTATTTTTAATTTCGTTGGATTTCAAAAAATATATAAATTTACAATCGGAAAATCCAAAGCATTTTTATTTGCGCAAATAACAAAGTTTGAAAATCTTTGTGGATTACAGATTATCATTTTGCTTGCTATTCGCAAAAATCTTCTCGTTGCATTGCGAATATGGAGTCCAAATCTTCGCACATATCATCCTCTATCATCAATTTTGCAAATTTAGCAATAACTCTGCATTAGCTCAGCTCCCCAGCCAGGTGATCCTATTGCGGCAGCGTGGAACATAAAGATGTCAAAAGTGGTATTAATCATGATGATTGGTTGTGCTAGCATGTGGGCGATTTTAATCTTGTCATTAAAATCCCGACTTGCGGTTCTCATGACAAAGAATGTGGTGCAGCCTTGGCGGTGACCAACATAATGCACCACCTTCTCGCCGGTGGTTACTAGAACATGGTCTATCATGGCGGGCAGACCGTAGGCACCAATCGCATGTCAGCCAAATGCCCAATATTAAGGATGTTTGGTGCCAGCCAGTCATCATAGCCTATATTCGCATAGTTGTAGGCCAAAGCATTGTCCGGCCCATTGAGCAGGAAACATTCGGAGCAGCCGAACAGACCGTGAACACAGCCGGATGCGGCTCTTTCGGTTTGGCCAACTTGGGTGAATACGGAATGCAGAACATGTTCAGCAGATAGCCATCCTCAGCCGGGTAACCGAACGATTCTGTGCGTTGTGCCTGTAAAATGCCAACAATCCAGAGCATTGTCAAGCGTTACTCGCAGTCGTAGCGAAAATCCCACCGAAAACAATTAAAGTGTTAATTCAATTGCAAAAGTTTTTTTTTTGTATTAACACTGTTTTTATTAAATATATTTTATTTTATTGTTTAGGCTCTAATTTCATATTATATTTGAATAATATAATTGTTTGTACTGTGTGCTTAAAATCCAAATGGTTATCTAATTTGAGAGGAAGACTGATCTGATCAGGCCAAATAATATGTTTTTTTTTTCAAGCTTTGGTCCCATGCTGAAACATATTTTTTTAGAGATAGAATTGATTAAACCTATATTCACAAATAAAAATAAGCTATTTATACTTTTTTTTGTTAATGTTTTGATTTAGCTTATTGACTAAAATTATATTTTTTTCACTTCTTCGAGTGCAATTGTGTTCCTGAACACATGTCCATCTTGTGCCTATTTTTTATGAACACCTTTCGGTAGTTGGTACTCTTTTTTTGTTGTTGGGGTGGATGGAGGATGTGGGGAGGGTCTGACGGCTGATGGGCATGAAACAAGCGTATCTACGAATTGCGCCTGACTTGCTTCGATTTTTGTGTAATGCGGTGTTGCAAGCGATGTGCAAGCGATGTGCATATGGAGCGGACTGCAACGCGTTGCTCGATATTGGCGTTATGCATTGGAAAAGCCGCAAATAACGAGCAACAACAATGAAAAATCATCGAGCACTGAGCAGAGAGAGATTTGAGGACCACAGACTGCCAGTGTCTGTGGCATTGTCAACACCAAAAACAAATGAATAAGCAGCAAAACGAGTGCGATGCACATATCCCCAAAGAGGGATAAGGCATAAGTTGGAGACAGAGGGAGAAGGAGAGGTGTATAACCCAAATCGTAAATACAATGCACTGAAATTGTAAACTAGTGCAAATTGCAAGAAGTACAGAACGTGGAAATTGTATTGAAAAAGATGTAAGAATGGCATAGCTCTGAGTAGGCGAAGAGAAAATGCACTGCGAAAAAGGATAAGCCATAAATTATGATCAGATTATAGAAGTGCTAAATGTGATAGAATAAATAAAAATAAATTACGTATTAAACTCTGTATCATCAATTCAGATAAGCAGGCAGCTTCGAGTTGCAGCTCACACCTTTTTTATTGCAGTGCACAAAAGCAATAACCAATTAGCTCGGCAGAAGAACGCTTCCAAACTAACTCGGAAATTGCATGCGGCTTTTGCTTCCAGCTGCACTTGCCGCAACTTTTGGTTCGAGTTGCTTTTTTTTTTTTAATTTTTTCAAAATTGCACGCTTTAGTTATTCAATCAGCTGGCCGCTTAATTGGCAGCTGATGAGCGCCCACAAATTGTTGTCAAATTGGCAATTGCAAAAAAGCAAACCACAAATAAATAATATATATATGCAAGAAAATGATTACAAACGTTTTGCAGGGCTCGATGCCAAAATCGTTTAACACTAAAAATCGTGACTAATCATAAATCTTGAAAGTATCCATAGCCATGTTATCGAGTGTTAACTGAATGGCAACTCGTCAGAGAGGCGTTGACGATGACAACGACGACGTCGAAGACAACGTGTCAAGTTTATGTTAATGGCTCAAAGTCAGAAAGCCACTTGCAGTTAGCCCACAACTAAGTTGGCCACAATATGTAAGACTTCGTAGTGTGGCAGCTTGGTTAATGCCCGAGTTGAATGCCACACAAGTACGCAATGCAGACAGTAACTTTAATACTTAAAGCCAGACCTCTTCGCGCAAATAATAGCAGAAAAGAAAAGTAATCTATGTGCCCAAAGTAAATTCTAAATTAAATAAAAAAAACATAATTTTCATATTTTAAAGCCATTTCCATAACTATCGAATCGTTATGCTTTTCTTTGTGTTTTTTCTTCTCTGCAATATGGCAAGTTTTGAGTGCTGCATATTAAGTTTAATTCAGAATGAGTTGCTCGTCGTTCTGAAGTTAAGTAAAAAAAAGTTTTTTAAATCGAAAATTAACTTTGGGCCATATTGCAGTTGTTGCTGCTTTTTAAGAGTCTGCATTGTCTTTCAAATCTGAGCAGCGAACGATGCCAACAATTTATTTTCAGCAGAATATATTTTGCATACGAGTATTTTTTCATATATGCAAAAGCATGTCATGTACCATAAGTTCTATATGGGAGATACATTTATAACTTTCCTAGAAGTGGGGGTATTTTTTTTTTTGTGTAGTTGCCTTCTGGCAATTGACAGGCACAATAAATTGTAAAGTATGGCCAAAAGTTACTTATGGCCTGCACATATCAGAGAGATACATACATAAATGCATATTCATACATCCTTGCAGCTCTGCCAGATATATATTATATATACATATATTTATATATATGAATACATATTCTGCATCTGCCGCAGGAAGTCGAATATTTTATGGGTTTAGAGTTGAGCGATATTTGTTACTAGCAAATAGCGTTTGTCACTGATTTTATATGGCATGGGAATTTTACTGGATTTTGAACATAATTTTTATCATTATAATTTAAATTTTAAATATTTTCAATTTTTCTTAAGAAGTAAAAATATTCACAGTTAATAAAGTTTGTCACTTTTTAACAAAATTGCTCATCTCTGGTTTGTGTTAACTGAGATAAAAATAACACTGTAACTCAAGTGTTTGCCACTTTTTGGCGCCATTTGCAGTTGGTCGTAAATCGCTGTTTGCCAATTGATTTTTCATATATGTGTATATATATAATAGATATTTGCGATTGCATTTAAAATTTGCAAGTTGCAAGTGGAGCCTAAATTGTGTCCAGGCTTTTAACTATTTCGTTGCAGTCATTGACAATGATTTGGTATATTTGAGTTTTCCAAACAAGCGAAAATTTTTGTTAAGCGCTCGAGGCATATTTGTGCAACAACACAATTTTTGCTACCACTTGTGGCACATTATGCACGTACTCGAACACTCTTCATTCACATCCCCCCCTCAAACTTTCTGGGAACTCATGCAAATCCAATTAGTTGGATTTGCTTCTCTTCATATTCGCATTGCATCGCATGGATTTTAATTATTCCAAACGTTTGTTCCACAAATCGTTGCAACTCCGTCCGAATTGTTTTTGGTTTGCTTTTTTTTTTTTTTTAAGCCATTTGTCATTTGGCTCCTTAGTCTTTAGCTGCTGATGCATTTTATTTGGGCTGGTTCATTAGGAGGCAGCCTTAGCTGCTGCAGCTGTCTTCAACTTCAGATTCAGCAGTGCTGGCTTTTGCCACCTTCTTAGCAACTCAATTTGTTGTTGTGCGGGGGCTGAAGAGGCACTTCATCACTGCTGGCATGGATTGTTTTTTGCTGCTTCGAGCGGTCACTAATTGTGGCATTCGCTAAGCGGTTAAGTGTGTGTGAAGTGAGACTATTGAGAAATATATTAAGACTTATTGTTAAGTTTTTAAACACGACAAACTGTTGCCAAACGAAGCAAGGCCGAAAATTGCAATAGGTTTTATTTTGTCTACTAACTTTGTATTTTAACATATTGTAATAAAAATTTAATAGCACTGTATTAACTGTATAATATTGTCTTCATTTTAAAGTAATACTTTAAAATATTTGAAAAAATAACTGCCAGCTATTTTCATACAGGCTGCCAACAAGCACAACAAGCATTCGACAGCATCAAACAAGTTGCATCTGGCATCGCGCAACACGCACACAACTCTTATACGTTAAGCAAAGCGTCGAGCATTAGCAAGTATAAGAGACGATTAACTGCGATTCACACCAGCAGCAACAGCAACAAGAACAAGCTGCATTTCGACTGCTTATATGAATTTTTTTGGGAATGGAGACGAAGTAGAAAGAACTGTTGCGCATTTGGCTACTTAAAATTTAAAATGGCAAATGATGTAAGGGTCATTGGCGATTACGATTTGGCTGTAAGCTGGAAAGGGTTATTGAATGTTCAAGGGGTGCTGCGCATCCAACTGACAATGACAAGGCCATTCATAACTATCAATAGTCACAGTTGAACACACAACACAGTGTGTGACACTGTCTGAATGCCGAGACGATTCAATTAACTGTAATTGTTGCCTCCCAAGCAGAGCAACAAAAATATCTAATTAAATTTATTAAAATAATTGTGCAAAATAAATGGTAATAACCATAAATATGTGAACAATAACTGGTATAATTGTAAACCCATCCACAAAAATAAAAGCAATTTCTAATTCATGGTGAAATTCAATTACGGCGATATATATTTTCCATTATTATAATAACGAGCTACGCGCTACGTTGGAGCACTTTTGTAAAAAATAGCCATGCATATGATTTGTGCATTATTAAATTAAAATGTTTGCCCCAATTGCACCGTACAAAATTTATTTTAATTAAGCAATTCAATACTCGGATCTCACTGAATATACAGTTATTATATTGACATTATGGTAACTGTACAAGGTTAGACAAGATGGGCACCGCAAAAGCTGTAAAATCAAATTTATTTTAATTGTTATTTAGCGGTATGAAAAGTACGGTAAATTTGAATATTCCTAAGCGCAGATAAAAATAATTGATTTATAACTTTATTTATCATATTTCACATCTCTGATTTTGCATTCTTTTTTTCCATAACGTGAATCACATTTAACTGAAGACATTTCACACAACTCAACAGTTATTTTCTTATGCTGAACGCCCCATTTCCTCATCTACTATATCTTCTCCCCCACCCACAGTTCACACACAACTAAACAATTTGAACGGCAGCAGCCAACCGTTGATACACTCAGAAAATTTATTTCCATTATTTAAACATTGGAAATTACTTACTAATATTTAAAGATTAGACAAAGCCTAAAATAAAACATGAGCTAATAACAAGTTTTGATTAATTCAAATTAAAAATCTGTCAGCGCAGCTTAGCTCATCGTGGAAGACATGGACCAGGGAGGTGTAGGGCCAGGTTAGGGGTTTTCAATTGACGCAAATTGAATACTAAAGTTGAGAATACTGATTATCATCATCATATGAATACAAAATTATATTCAGGTAGACAAGTTTGCAGAAAATTTATTACTTATGTGCAAATTCTTATGATAAAAAATTCGATAACCCATTTTCTGATAGTCAAAAATAGAAAAAGAAATCGTTCTGAATTTAAGAAAATTGACATGCATTGAATGCCAAATATATAATTTAAAATGATTTTTTTTTAAAATATAATGAATACTTTCTAGTTTTTAAGGCGATTTAACTTGAAGAGCGAAGTTTTTCAGAGTGTATGCCCGGCTGGCCAAAGAGTTTCGCATTATGATTCGCCGCTTTACTCGAGCGTAACACGACTAGCAGTTGAAAGGGAGAGGTGTGTTGTGAAAGGGAGGTGATAGGGCCAGACAATCCCAAAACAAGTTGCTACTTGCGGCGTTTCGACGCTTGGCTCATGCCAAAAGACTAGTTTGCAAACAAATAAAAAAAGTGGGGGAATAATAATGCAACAAAGCTGTACCGAAACTTTAATACACTATGTAAACCACTAACGCAAAATTATAGTTTTGTCCGTATCTGAATCTGCACTCAAAATGCAAGACAAATTCAATTTGAATTTCTTAAAAGCTTTAAATGCAGTTGACAGAAAATGAGACAAAAAAAATTTAGAAAAATTTCTTGATATTTGTGTTGCATGATAAACATCCACACAAAGTGATGATACCCCATTAAGGGGCACCGCTTGCCAACCCGTATGGTAATTCAGCCGCAGTAGTAACAATAATAGCCGACGGCTTTAACAACCCACTCACTTGGCCAGCAAACGAGTGTGGTGGAGAGGAGTGAAGTGGTGTGGTGTGTGGTGTGGTGTGGTGCACGGGGCAGTAACCGAGCCCAAGTGAGCCACTCATCCATTCACCCATTTCACGTGCAACTTTGCCACATCTCAATGCGCTGTTAATTACTCCATTAGCTTCGCTACTGAGCAGTTGTTACCAGGAATTAAGATAGAGTTATGGCCAGGTGAGAACTGTAAGCTGTCAATCAGCTGTTGCATAGACACAGACACAGACACAGACAGACGAACAGTTGCATGCATCAATTAGCAACAGTAGCAGTAACAGTATTACCAACAATTGTCTACTATCTACATACACACATACAACAATTAGAATTAAATTCAATAAACACTCAGAGCCAGCTCTAAATTGAGCAAACTGAAGTTCAAACGGTTTTTGTTGGGTGCGGGCCTTAAATTGTGTCTGGAATTCATCGGCTTGGAAAATACAATGAAACCGGCAACTAAATGACCAACGGCAGAGAAAAAGTCATTCGAGCACAATTTGTATGCAGTCTGTTTGGAATATTTAATGAATTCTATACCAAAAACAAGAGAGAGAGATTGGAAATCAGGAAAGGGCAAATGGTAAATGGGCGCATAAAGCACTTTGTACCAAATTGCTTTGGTCTGTGAGACCAGTTTTTCGTCTTTGGACCATTTTGTGTTGGTTTTGGTATTGGTAAATTTCTACCAAAGTTTTTATTGATTTTACTATACAAATTATCAAGTCAAGTTTTTGGACGTTGACAGCAAAAGACTAACGAATCGGCCAAGATTGCAAAGAAGTATTGAAAATGGAAATGCGGGAAAATATTTGAGCAACTAAAAGCTTTGCCAAAGATATAATTTAAAAAGCGAAGTGTTGGAAAAAATTTTGAGTAACATTCCAGTTATGACAAATTCTCAGATCGTTGTCAGTCGGTATTTCACTTCAATTAAATATTAGCTTAAATTTCGCATATCTATTTTGATAATTACATTATTTAAATGCAGCAGCAAAAAATGCAAAGTAAATCTTTATTTAGCCCATTTGGCAATTTGCAAAGCATAAATATTCATAAAGTGCATAAAGATGTGTAAATTATGAAATTAGTTTTGAAATTATTTGCGTATTAAAATTTCTGTAATGTGAATGTATATTTCATGCAAAAAACGAATTATTAATGAGCTCGCACACATATAAAACACACCAATTCCATTGTTAAATTTTATTTGCTTAGGCTTTTTTTTAGACCTGCCACACAACACACCCCCATACACACACATATATACACAGTCGAACAAAAGTTGTGAGTGGCCCATTCACAATTCAGACTCCGAGCCGAAAGAGTTAGGCATTTCTTATTAGCCAGGCATAGGTAGTGGGTATGACCATAAATATATTTCTGCTCGCTTCGCTTATCATATTCCTCGCTTCACACAGCCAAAGGAATTTGCACAATTTATACAGTTTATGGTTTATAAGTGCATGTGTATTAAAACTCAGTTGGACATTTATATATAGTTGAAATTTTGAATTCTATTGTTATCAGAAATGGATTTTTATTGAGACCCGCAAGAGGAGGAGACTTATCGACAAATTTAAATAAACCTTATTGGTGTAATATAAGCGAGAACTCCAAATTGGACATAATATTTAAAATAAATAATCGATTACCTGAAGCTTTTTGTTGTGTTAAGAATTATGTTAATTAAATGCCATCAAAAATTGGTTGTTTTTTGTTTATTGTTATCTTAATCTATTTTTATTTGTATAGATCAGGTAGTCTTAAGGTTATATGGGGTATTCGTGATTAGACTGGTAGCAACGTGTATAATTCTGGCGCAAACAAAGAATTTGAGCTTTTTCATCGCAATAATTGTCGTTAATTTCGAAAGACTCACTCTCGTCGATCCGCAATTCAACGCAGTGCTCCATCCACATTGATCGGCTCACTTCTTGCTCACTTAGTATAAGGCAGTGGCAATCCGTTATTGATGGATATAAAGTGACGATTCGTGACCAGATCGTTGCCCGATGTCCAAAACCAAAAGGTTATAATAATTATTGATTAGATAGTTGGAAACCTTTGTTGCTACCATCCTGGTATTCCTTTCTGATCATAATTTTGTTTATTTAGAGTCCCTTTCATTGGAGTCTACCTGCGAAACAAATACCTAACTCCACACTAAGTTGGGAAGTGCATAATTGGTTGTGAAGATGCGAGAAGCGCGACAGCTTCGTTGGTGTTGGTTAATGGTATCGGGGTGCTCGCGGTTGTTTGCCCCGATAAAGCGCTTTGTACCCACCCATTAATTAATTCGGAAAGTCCTCAAGAGCAATTCGGTTGCTCACTTAAGCTAACATTTCGGCCAGTAGGAAATAATAAGTCGGTTTACGTGTTCATTTTCCTTACGTTTACTAATTGTTAATTTTGAAATAAGTTTTGAAAATATTTGCGTATTAAAATTTCTGTAATATGAATGTATATTTTATGCAAAAAACGAATTATTAATGAGCTCGAACACATATAAAACACACCAGTTCCATTGTTATATTTTTATTTGCTTAGGGTTTTTTTTAGACCTGCCACACAACACACACCCATACACACACACACACACACACACATAGCACACATATGTACACAGTCGAACAAAAGTTGTGAGTGGCCCATTCACAATTCAGACTCCGAGCCGAAAGAGCTACGCATTTGTTATGAGCCAGGCATAGGTCAGGGAATTGCCAACAAAAAATTGTCAAAAGAGACAAAAAAAAAAGTCAGCAAACAAATGAACTGATCACATATTCAAATTCCTTTCCAAATCACTTTCATTTATAGCTCATTCAAATCATAATAACACATTTGCAAATCCCCGAGTATCGGTCATCAATCAAACACCATTTTGACCAAAAGGGGGAAGCGGAGTCATCTCTCATTATGGCGCTTTAGCGGGTTTTAATAGTCGATTCGTCGATTGCGAAAATTGCAATTTAATTGTTTGACAAATGCTTCAAATTGGTTTTGCCAAACCCCATCGAAAATTTGAGTCAAAATTGAATTGCAATCAATTGTCACGGATCTGTCGAAATCGACACTTGTGATTTGTATCTATTTTAAAGCATGTCAAGTATTTCGTTTATTACCAATAAATTTTAGTCAACTTTAACTTCCGTTAATGCACCCCCCAAAACGATGTCTATGCTTTTCCATATAATGCCCAGTGGATTTTGACGGCAATCAAGCTTTGGCATTGAGGTGAAATAATCCAAACATTTCGTTTCATTTTTTGTTGTTGTTGCTGCTTTTTGTAGTTTTAAAGTGCTTATTGGATTTGCCAAAGTTCGGCTTGTCATGGCACAAGCTTAGGGAAAAGTTTCATTTCTATGTCTTTGCCTCTCTCTGGAGGTGTCCAAAAATATTTACAAAATAAGTGAACAATTTATTTCATAGTTTTTAAAGTTTTTTTTTATGTGTATTTGTGTATTTATGTGGCCGTTGGGATATTTATAAGGCAACGGCACACGACTCTGACTCGTCGAAAGCATTGCAAGTCACTTTAATTATTCATGATATGGGCAACTTTAATTTCATGTCAACTTTCGTAATGAAACATTTGTAAATCTGAGAGTACATTTTGATGAAGTATGTGCAGAAACTTAAATTAAAGAAATATTTACTGTGTTCTTTAAGCAAATGGAAATAGTTCAACATTTGCCGACTCTGTATATATATATATATTATGTATATTTTATTTGTAAATTTTCCATCATGGAATTTGGAATATATATTCGTGCTATGCCCATGTCAGAGAAGGTATTAAAATTGGAGTGCATTTTGTGTAGAGTCTAAAAAAAACCGCATTCCCAAATGGGAATGTAGCATTGAAGATTTAATTCAAAATAAAGTTAAAACTGCTCAAAGTTTCATGCGCACTTTGCTGAAAGCCAATATTTGTCATAGTTTTAGAACTAAAGTAACCAAATTTAAAAGCTGCATAATTGAATTTTCAATGGTCGATTCACACACTTCCATTGAAATTGCCCACTCAACTCCAAAATCTTTTTGCCACAAAATATCAGCTGTTTGTGGTATTTCCGAGTCGACTCTGGTTGACAGCAATGCTACCTTAAAAAGTAAAAGTTTCTCTTGTTCTGTTTGTTGACAAAAATGTTCAAAAGAACAATGCTTGAAAAAATGTAATTTCGATTCTCGTGAATTTTCTTTTGTTCGGTGTTGCAACTATTGTAAAAACCACACTGAGGCTGCAAATTAATTGTCAAACTGAGATCAAAAGCGACAAAAAATAAACAAAAAAGCTGGAAAAAAACAAATTGAACTTAAAGCTACCCTGCAAATAGAGCCTATGTGGCAAAATTGAATTGTATTAATATTTAGGCAAACTGGTTAAAAATTCGAAAATTAATTATATTTGTTTGTACTAGAAAAGATGGCCAGAAAGAATGATGAATACTTTTATTGTGTTTGATCGAATGTAATTAAAATATCCTCTTCAAGTGTAGGTAAAAATGGGAAAGTAAAAATTTTAATTAAGAGCAGTGGTTGAATTAATTGCAGGTGTGATTGTGGAGTCAAGCGGATTGTCAATTAAATGACAAAAAAAAAAATATCTTTTTGCTGCTGATGCGGAGATTACTGTTGTTGTTGTTATTGTAGTTGTATTTGTTGTTGTTGTGGCTTGGATTTAATTTGAAAGCTCGTAGCGACAAGATTATAAATATTTGTGCGCTACACTCGCCCAAAGATTTATGTGCTCACGAAAATTTGACGATGTGCAGCACATGCAATACACGACACATGGACACCTACAGCAGAGAGGTGGGAGGTGGGAGGTGTGAGGTGGTGTGTTGGTGTGTTGGTGTTGTCGTTTCGTGATGGTGAATTTGGGGTGGTTGATCTGTGCCATCAGTTGCACAGCTTACAACAAAATCGTGTTTGCACGCGCAAATTATGCAACCTGCCACACGTTGCAATGGTTGCATTCGTTTCTCGTGAGTGGCCTCGCTTGGCCAGTTTTTCCTTGTGGTTTTCATTTATTTTGCACACATGTTTGTTGACGTTTTGTTTTTGGATTTTTGGGCAAATGGCATTTAGCCATGTCAAGTGTTGCTTGAACCTCATTTGCAGCAGAGACACGTACGACCTTGAGGCAAGATTGTGCAAACACCCCCAAGAATGGAAAGGCAGGCAAAACTAGATGCAAACCACAGGTGAAAAATGGGGGGCAGACCCACCATTCTTCACAAGTTGAATGTTCATTCATTACGCAGTTGACAAATTGCCACAATGAACTTGATGAAGGGTTTTCAGTCAAGAGTCGAGGAATGTGGTAAGTAAGACTACAAGTAAGCTAATTCTTTAATTAAGATTGGCAATAACAAATGTCAACAAATAAATACAACACATCCCAGTCAAAAGAGTTTTCAATTTTTACAACAATAACTCAACTCGATGTGATGATTTTGAGGATTGCTTAAGTTGTTGATTTTGCAAATAGCTTAGTCATGCATAAGAAAAGTTTTTCATTATTAATGAGTATTATTTAAAGCCACATTTGTATATTGTATTTACTTGTATATATATTCACAAAAACTCTTAACTAAGCCTCGTCAAGTCTTTTGTTTAATCCATTTTGCTTTGCATCGTAAATAAAATCTTCAAATGACTTGAAAATGTGCAGAGAAAAGCTTTCAATTCTTGCACGAAATTTGTAAATTAATTATGCTGCAAATTTTATGTGGCTGTTATTGTTTACTTGCTATTATTGTTGCTGTTTTTGTTGTTGCTCTTGTTGTTGTTGTGTCCAATTGAATTAAAAGCATGCCAGACAATTGGGCCCGATGTTTGCGCTGCCCCGTTTCGGTGCTTTGCGCCTCAATTAACGGCAGATTGTGGCAGCAGCTGCAGAAAGCGAAACAAGAGTCGACAATGGTTCCTAAAAAAAAAAAAAAATACGTAACCCGAGACCCCAAAAGCGCAGCAATTGCAGTAGTGCGAAAATGTGCACCATCGTAAATTTTGTAAAATTTGAGCTCGCAAAGTCGTTAAATGTAGCAAACACACACAGGACATGGCCACATGTACACCACACACAGCGGCACACACACACACACACTCATCACAAATTGGGTCAGTCAATTGGGGCAGAGCAATAGAAATGCCTCACAATTGCTTACTGCAGCCCCGGCAAAAGTGAGCAAATGTGTTCTAAAAGGACATGCACAAATGCACACCCATAGTAAATTTACTTAACGCTTGCCAGTATCGTTTTTATATATTTTTTTTACTATATATTTTTCATCGTCAGAGGTAAAAATAAAATTTCGATGTTGCCAAAAGTCGGTTGCCGCTGAAAAGTAATTTCTTAATGGAACATTTTTAATCGAATGTCGAGCAATATTTCTAATCCCTAGCTTTATTTTCCATAATGAGAATCTCTTAGTCGAAAACTCTAGAAAATGTTGTTTTTATCTTTTTTGCCTTTAATATTCTCAAGCCGTTGGAGCGAAATAAGGATAAATTGTCTCGAACAGTGCGGTTTTACCGAGTGGGTTGGGTATTATGCTTATGTGTGTCTATTATAGATATGTATGTGTATTCAAGTGGCAGGTTGGCTTACAGTTTCTTTATTTCATACATAAAACTTCCAAACGATTTCGTTGTTCTTAAAATTCTGCTTAAAATGCACATAGAACAATAAATCCTGCGTATCCCCCAATTTGAAAAGAATTCTTACGGCAGGAAACACATGAAAATAAAAAGAAAAGTAAATAATGTGATATATGAAATTATTTTAAAGGTTCTACATCGACTTACAGATATTCTGCAGTCCAATTTTAATGTAAGAAAATTAAAATAAGAAGTTGATATTTTGTGAAAAAAAAGAGTTTCAGTAGCATTTGTGATGTTCTTTATTTGTTTACACCCATTATTTAAATATTTCTTACGCCGGTATATTTTAAGCTCAAATCTGAATATTAAATTTCAAATTAATGTGATGCTTGTCAAGTTAATAATAAATGCTCGTATATACAGATTTGCAAAGGGATTTTAAAATAGTGCATGATTTTTGTAGTCAATAAGTTACATAAGACCAAAATGGATTATACCAGAAACAAGCGTTTTTTACCCCATTCATATTGATTGCACTCCATTTTAAAAAGAAAATATATATTAAAGAGAATAAACCAAACGGTTATCTGAAATGCATACAAATTTTAGTGGAACAAAATGCAAACATTTTCTGCCACTTTTTTTCTCTTACTGTTTTTTACTCTAGAAAGAAAACAGTAAATGGTAAATGGTAAATGGAGTGTGCTTATGTGAGTGGATCCGTTAGTGTTATTGCCATTTTTTTTTTAAAGTTGAATTTTTGTGCATTACAAAAACTGTTGAGTTTTTTGTGCAGCAAATATTTAAGTTGCAATAAGTGTATGAAAGGCAGCCAAGCATAAAGAAATGTGCGTGAGCTAAAATATTTTTACTGATAATACAACATTTTTACGCTTATTTTTGCATATATTTTGCATTAATTATGCGTCTGACGAAGTGGTTTTATAGCAAAAGTTGAAATGTTGCCTGACAGAAGAGAAACTCAATAAACCATTTCTTAATAATATGAATTAAACTTCAGTAAATGTTAATTAAATTATTATACTACTCGAAGTCATGCAAGCTTTTTCAATAGTTCGCTATAGTTAGCACAAAAGAATAATACAGATATTTTGAGCTGTTCCTTCTTGTAATAACAATAAAAATACCATCAATTTAGATTACACTTAAAGTTAAACAATTCAATTTGATCGCATTAATTCAGCATTTCCGATTCATCATCTTCCCGGATCATTTTGTCAAGTTTTTCTTGTTGCTGTTTTTTCATTGTGATGAGATCAAAGCAAAAAACTGTATTTAATCAGCTTTTGACAAGCGAAATTGAAGTTTAATTAATTTTATAGTTGCCCGGGCAAATGTAAATAAGCAATGCCCAAATGGCTAAAACAAATACATGCATGAGTAGCTGTATTTGTGCTGTATTTGTGTGTGTGTGTGTGATTTCATAAGAATGTAGAATGTGGCCTGTGGCCTGAGCTGAACTCTGGCATGCCGCCCAGAGAAAATATGTCATTTTTCTTACAGCTTAAATGAAAAACACGCATAATTTATGAGTCAGCGTTGAATATGCTGAACGCATCCAGCATGAAATCTGAGTGCGATTTTAGCTCGTCCCTTTAATATTTTTTTTTTTTTAGTTTTTTTCTGCCAAGGTTTTTGCTTGGGACCAACAGCAGTCGACCTGGTCGGTCACGACTGCCATGTGATGTATTATATTTTACTGATTTATTGCCTTATTTATGCTTAGCGTTTGAAAGGTAAATTTCCTAGCAGCAGCACCCTAAATATTTCAACATTTTATTACATATTAAGCAGCTGACAAAATATTAAATTTCAGTTATTCGCGAATTACTTTAAGAATGTATTTTAGCCTGTATTCGAAATATATTCATATCCAAATGAATCTTTCATTAAAATAAATTTGTCTAGTTTAAGAAATGCCTATAAATAAAATGGATTTATTATATAAAATTAAATGATTTCGTCAACTTTTGAACAATACGTAACTTTTCGCAATTTGAGTGTCCTTAAGAGACTGGTGCACTTGAACAAATGTTGGCCAATGCAGAGGCTAAGGCTTCACTTCACTTAAATGAGTTTGGTAACATAATCCATACAAACAAAAAACCACACACATATACACACACACACACATGGACAGAGATTGAGAGAGAGAGAGACGCGGCACAGACAAATTCTTGAAAGTGTTTACCACAATTTGTGCATGTGGCAATTGCAGAGTTTTGGCGCTGCTTGTCCTTGAACCTTGTTTGTGGCAGCTATGTGCTTAGTCCTGTCCTTTTATTTGCTTGCGGCATTTGTTTGCACTGTCTGTTTGCCACACAAAGCACACACAATTTATGCGCTGATGTCCGTGCCACCCGACTACTGCTGCCCATCATTGTGGCACCCGTCTGCTTGTGGCTATACCATGCTTACGTGCCACACACGAGTATCATATCCATGGCTGTCTGAGTATTTGACTTGGCTCGTATTTCAATTGTCAATCCGTGTGTGCAATCAACGTATGCAACTGATGTGGCTCAGTAATGGCCAATGGCCAGATATTATTACTGACAAAGGACGCACCAAGTTGCTATCCCCAAATTGCACAGCAAACATCTGCTGTCAAATCAACACTTCTATCAATAACAGTTCATTCAGTATTTCTAATCTTAAAGTTTGCTAAAGTTGGTTATTTAATCAAACTGTTAGTTGTGAGTGGTTTGACACAAATTCACAAATTCCAAAATACTTGTTGACTTTTACAAAAGTTAAGGCTTAAAATTGCCTTAACACATTTCATTATTTTATGCTACTCTCAGTCACGTGTAAGTTGCACATTGCACATTTTGTTGCATCAACAAACAGCAGCAAATTATGCAATATGTGTTTGTGGTAAATTAATTTAATAGATGGTATCTGAACATAGTTAAATTCCTGGAATTGTTTTCAGGAAATCGTTAAAATTGAGGCGAATTTAATGCGAGTAGGCATATCTATTAAATTTATATATTTACATTTATTTGAATTTTGATTATGATATTTATAATTTAAATGCCCTAAAAAATAAAGAGAGTGAAAAAGGGATAAACTTAGTTTCGCAAAAAAAAAAAATAACTAAAGCGTGTAAAGTGACTAGAAAATCTTCTCAAATAATACTAAATAAATTATATTAATAATACAATTAAATTATTATTATATTCCATCTTCTACAAATACTTAATAAATTATATTAATATTAAATTAAGTTTTATTCCTTTTTTGGAATCAGTTTACTTGATCATTATTTTAGGTATCTACTGATTTCACTCTCTTATCTATAAAAGCTACTGTAGATGGTATCTAACCAAATTATCATATGGACTTCGAATTCGTATTTTAATTAGAATATCATGAATGACAACCAAAGCGGATATTTACATACAATATAAAATATGTCGAAAAACTGAAAATTTGCAATTAATTATGCACAAAGAGTGCCTTAAATATATCACGTAGTTGATGTTTTTGTTTGTTGATAAAAAAAACTTGTGAGAAATCATATTCAATTCGTAATCATTTTTATCTAGAAAAACATAAAACATTCATTATAACTTATGCACTATGAATTCTATGCAAATTTGCGCTCGATGATAATAATAATTTATGTGCACAAACTTACGGCGAAAATAACAAATTGTCTGACAGGGCGACATGAAGTGTTTGTTTAGTTTTGGTTAGTCACACTTATAAGTAAATATCAGCTAAATTGGTACCCTGTTGGTTTTGTGTTAATTTGGCTGACAGACGTCCAAAATTATGAAACATATCAAGTTGTGAGGGTGAAGGCTATCCGACCAGCAATATTTAAATTTCGTATTATTATTTCAGCCAAAAATTGTGTCGTTGTCATGTTAAGCGAAAATGACTGGTTTCTCCCTGCTTCGCACACTTCAAAGTGAGGGCAGGCCCTGGGCCCTGATTGCCTGTACACGCATTTTCTGCGGGCTGGCAAAATTAAATTTGCATAGTAACTGCAGGCAGACAGGCAAAACAGTTTGAGCCACCGACCACCCAGCTCACCCCACTCAGCTGAATCAAATGCAAAACTGGAAACAGAGGCAACACTGCTGACCAGGCTGAATAAGCTGAATGATGCGCTAGAATTATGACGATGATAATGCACTTTCCCTTACGGTTAACTATAAAAAAAAACTAGAAACTTAAAGTCATTACTAAACTCACGACAATTAAAAGAAAATTATAGGTTTACCTAGCAAAATGAACAAACGTTTTTTAATGGAAAAATAATCACATAAAATTCGACTAAAACCATTCCAAAATTGGTTAATTATGCAACGGTAACAATTTGGTCAAGAATTCTGCTTTACATTTTACTTTATTCACCTTAATTTTTTCTGCCAAACTTCGTGTAAAAATAAACAGACAATGCTAATTAGTCGCCAGCTGTTCCACATTGTCTACTAGCCAACAATTAAAGATGAAACGTTAGCCAGTCTTAATTGCAATATTAACTCCGGGTCGTTCTGTAAAAAGCGCAACAGAGTAACAAAGTTTTATGCAATTTAATTTAATTTGCACATTGCATTTAGCTCTCATTTACGGACAGGCATTCGCTTTTGTGCGGGCAAAGAGTCTTTTGTTTAAATTTAACGCTCGTGACATGCTTAATTAATTTGTTAACTTCAGGCAAAAAGGAAGAATTGGCAACTGCTCCTGCTGCTGCTGCTCCTGGAATATGCTTTTGTGTGTGGAACAACAATAGAAGCTGAATACAAAAACTCCTTGTTTGCGTAGCAACTTGTTGTTGTTGCCAAAGCTAACAAAGTGTCATCGATTATGCTAATGGATGGACCGTAGATCGTGGCCCCCAAAGCTCCTGATGACTTTGCTCCTCCTCTCGTCGCAAGTGCAGCCAGAAAAGTTTCCAACTTGCACAAATTAAGCGGCACAAGATACCTTTAATGGGCCGCCTTTGTTGGCCAAATGCAATATGCTGGCCATGCTGGCATGCAGCAATCTCCTCTTGAGAGGCACCCCTAAATTGCTGGTATGACGACCAAGTTGGCGTTCAGAGTGCACCTCATCCTGCTCCTGTGGCAGCTACGTGACTTGTCATAAATCAATTCGCGTCTGCTTGTAAATTATTATGTGCAATATTCTGCACTTTACCATTATATTTTCGGTATTTATAATATGGCATCGATCGTAGCCGACACGCTAACGAGCACCATGAATAGGTGGAGGCATACCTCACCCCACCACCCACCTCCTACCCGCCCTCTCTATCTTTGCATCGCGCTCATTTGCTGCCAATAAGCCAACAATAGAGTGTGCCAAGTGGCCATCAAGTTCGCTTAATGACGACAAATTGCAATTGGTATTTGCAGCAAAAGAATTATTATTACAAATTTCTAACAATTATTAATGAAGACGTAGCTATGGAAATAAAACTTGATACTTGAGTGCTCTGAAAGAGACTTTTGGCGTCTTTTGCAAAGGTTCTAAGCATAAGATTCCTTATATGACAAAACTTTTATATTAAATACTTTAAAAATTTTAGTTAAAGTTTCAGTTTTAGTTTCTGTCTGACAAACCATTTGTGGCAAAGCATTTCTTACGAATGCTAGTTTTGGCATTTGGAATTGGATAAAGTGCTTAATTTTCCCAAGATGGAATATTTTTAATTTAAGCAACTGAAAATACTTATTTCTTACAACTATAAATTAAAATAAGTAAAGATAAATTGCTCTTTTCGCTAAAGCACTTTAGCTTTAAATTGTGAATCGATTGAAAACACACTTAGTATTTTAAAGGAATAACCAGAATTATTGTCCCCTTAGGGCAAATTTAATTAACTTAACAAGCAACAAATTCATATTTTTTTCTATCAACAATCGAATTAAATTTGTTATTGTTCAGAGGCACTTGTTTTCGACTACAAAAAGCCTTTTAAGCACACTAAGAGTTTAAATATGAATTCTAATACATTTCAAAATTTTGGGCCGCTATTACAGAAATTTAAAAAAAAAATCAAAACTTAAACTAATTTATACGTAAGGCATACTTGTTCGAATTAAATCCTGAATTTATTTGTATCAAATAAACAATATTTAAATTTCAGATATGCAATGAAATTGGCTCGAAGAGTGTTAGGAAAACTTTAAATTCTTTTTTGACATACAAGAGAATTGTCATACCCCTATTAGGTATTTCAAATGTTTTATAGAATGCTCGAATAAATGTCAATTATTTGTGAATTAAGTTTTTGTGCAAATATTGCGCCTTCAACGGATCTCGTCTTTTGTGTCGCACGTACGCGTAATTATTTTGGTGGCAATGTTCGGGCCATAAATACCAATTAAGCCATTATAATGCATTTCTGTGCACGTTCGGCTTCGATGTCAACGACAAATGATGCGAAAATCGGCGAAAAATGCGAGTTTTACTCTTCATAAAATTTTCAATTCCATCACGGCGAGGAGTGATGATATGAAAAGTCGGCAGAAGTGGAAAATGCGTTTTTAAATTGAATGTTTTTCTTTTAGTGGCTTCAACTGAAGTGGCAGTTGCAACATGCCGTATGCCACATAAGGCAATGCGGATGACACTGTTGGGTTTGTTGGCTGACTGACTTTGGCTTGGTTGGATTGCAGGTGGCTTAGTTAAAAAAAACTTAATGTATTCAAAGCTGTTCGCATTGCATTTGTGACTTTTTATTAGCGCCATGACTTACATGTCAATGAACCTGCCACATGTTGCAACTGGTAGTATTTGTGATAACATTATTTCAACGGCATGCTTTTTTGGCCTTTGTTGTGAACCAACCCCTCACACCAAACCCCCCGTCAACCCGGCAAACCAGGCCAACTCGTCTTTGCATGCATATTTCTGTGTGTGTGTGAATGTGTGTGTGTGTGTGTGTTTTGTATGCCTTTCACTTTCCGCTCGCTCGCTGAAAATCAAGCAAACATGCAAACAAACAAATAAACAAACAAACAAACGAACGAATCCCAAACAATGTGGACTGAGTAGCTGGCGGCATGGGCCAGTCACGAAAGTGTCGTCTTTACTATTTTATATGGTATTATTAACCCGTTTTCCTAGTTTTTTACTATTGCAGGTTTACAGCACATCGGATTCAGTTTCTCAGCACCCGAAAGTCTAACATTAAATTATTGCAATTATTAAACGAGGAAGTTTGTTGCGCCTGGCTGAAATGGAGCCATGTTTAGACTGTTACGCCCAAAAGGTACATATTATTGTTAATATGGGTACAATGAAATTTGGGACAAGTAGGTCGTATTATGTAACAAACAGTGCCACAAGGGTGTTTGGTTTATGCAACATAAACATGTGTGAACAATATCAAGTGGGAAATTGGAATATATATATATATATAGATGATGGCAAAGATGAACAGAAAACTAAGCAATATTTAAGATATAATGATCGATATTATAGAGCAAAAGTCATACGACTTCCTTATTTACTACGAAAATCTCAATCAAATACGGGCTGTGTCTTATAATTTGTTATGCTCTTGCGAAATACACGTTCAATTATAGAAGCCTGAAAGCTAAAGCCCTGTCAAGAAAATGCAAGTCTTGAGAGTCATCTAAGAAGCCTCCTATTCATTTCATGCTCCTCAAGGGATTTTCATTTACGAAGCTTATCGAAAGCCTTGGCTAAATATAAAATACGTCGGCAACTTCAACACGGCAGCAAAATAATAATCTGATGTTGCTTGAGGTTGGGGCAGATGGCTCCTTATCAATGAGCACAGACATTTCAAGGCTAAACAACTGTGTGTGTGTGTGTGTGTGTGTGAGTGTGTGTGTTTGTGTTGCCTTATTAATTTTCATGCCACACCTCCCTTGTGCCAGCTGAGCAAACCCAAAACAAAAGCAATCTTATGCAAATTTCCACAGAGGCAAAAAGTCAAATTCTTAGAAAAACAAAAATTAATGATTCCCCATGTATAATCCATATAAATGACACGACAAGTTGGCGAGAGAACACTGTTGCCCCCAAAGGGTTTAAATATTTGTATGATATGAATGGATATGCTTCTCGGTATGCTGGGCTTACTGTCAGTTTCGTTTTTTTATTCACTTTATTTTTTTTTTGTGCCATTCTTTTGTTTCCGTCTGGGTGTGGACAAAAACAGTGACATGTGCGTTAGGGGTAAATGAATTAATCTCAATATATGAAAATTTATAAGTAACTATGTATGATTGTATCTTAATATGTGCATAAGCTTGTGAGTGATTAAGCAAATAGAAATTTATGTTATCTAGCCAAAGTTTACTTAGCCACATTTAAATTTTTATGCGTTGCGTGGGTTTACATGAAAATATCAAGTAAGAATAAGCTATAAGCTAAGAATAACAAAAACGTTTGTTTAAATTGACATAAAAAATGCAAGCAATCAACTAAGCAACATGCAAGCAAACTAACTGCAAAAATACAATATTTTTAAAATAACTTAATTAAGTTTATTTTTAAACCAAAAGCAAAAAGAAAGTTAAAATCCGTATGCAAATCAACTTAAGTATATCAAATTCAAAAAAATTAAATTTTTAACGGTAGTCAAAAAACATTTGTTATTTCATTTCAAGCGAGCTGCACTTGTTGTACTTTGGCTGGCAAGCTCAAATCGAACTAACGGTATTTCTAAATTCAAATAGTCAACAGAAAAGTTTAGCGCCTGCGCAAAGCTGTCTCTTTTCTCAGTTGAACTAACCCTTAATTGAAGCAATATTTTAAGAGCAAATGCAAGAGAGAGAGCGATAGAGAGACTGAGAGAGACAAGGAAGCAAAAGGGTAGCAAAACACGGAAATGCGCCACAAAAGAAAAGTTACTTCACAAACGCAGGAATGGGGCGAACAAAAAAAAAAGAATAACAACCCGAAAGCAGAGACAAAAACCAACAAAAACAACAACAACAACAACAATAACACAAAATGTGAACGCCGTCGCCTTCCTCAGTTGCTTTGAGCGTCTGACAAACGAAACAAACGAAACGCGTCGCGTTTATTTAATTAAATAATAACCATAATAATAATTAATTAATGCTTAACATATATATATTTGTAGCTCATAAATAAATAATTCTATTTTTGCTACAAACATCTAGAACGTAAACAACAAGTAAACAACATCAACATAAGCTTAACAAACAACAAAACACCAAAAGTGCATTTAAATATAAAACTAAAAGTAAAATAAATAAAACTAAAAACAAAATAAAATTCTGAACCCACAAAAAGCAATAGAAAATGCAATAAAAGTGTTCAAATTTATTTTTCATACAAATGTAAGCAAATATGAAAATCAATTGTTTTCCTCTGTGTATTTGTGTGTGTGGAATTTTTGGGTTGTGAGTGTGTGTGTGTGTGTGTGAGTGTGTGCGAATTATTGTAAAAATCGAAGGCAAACAAACAAATGTAGCGAATGCAGTTTGCGTGACAAAGTAACTAAATTTTGCCACAGCCGCTGACAGCTGTGTTATGATGGCCCCAAACGGGGGCAAATTGCCTAAAAGCTATTGGGCCAGGGGTGGCGAGGTGCGTGCTGTGTGTTTTCTGCGGATTTGCAGGGCTGGGCACATTGTTATAATACTATAAATGTAGCCGCACGCACTTTATGACAGCTGCTCGCTCACACCCAAAAAAAAGCACCCTCGAAGCGTACACGGCACAAAACAAGAGACAGATAGAAAGAGAGAGAAGGAGAGCGAGTGGGAGATTAAGAGAGAGCGTGTAAAACGTGCTTTGGCAGTCGAGCATGAGATGGACAGCAGAGTAAGACCGGCAATTGCAATTCTCTCTTAAACGGCGAGACTTGCGCTAAAAGCATGAATACACTCGAAGAAATTTGTAGCTTACACAACACAGTAATTTGTGTCTTCTATGTTTGAACAAAATTAATTTATAGTATTTGTGAAGCTAAAATCTCTAAATTATTTATTTTATAAAAATCAAATTGAGTGATAAGATTTTTTATTTCCAACTGCCGAAAGTCTAAATCTATTTATGAGTGTATCAGCTAAACTCGATTAATACCTTTTGTTGCTTTACTTCTGATAACCCTAAGTCATCATTCCGCATTATATTTCTCATATTCTCTCCTACCTATAGTTTAACAAACTGAGCTTCGACTTGACAGATTCGAAGAGTTTATTACTTATTTCGGTAATTTTTGTGTAATCAAAGAAATTTAGGTAGAGGTGGTTTTCTAACTTAATTATTTTAGTGTAGTTATTTAAAGTAATGTATTAGGGCTTATTAATGTTTTAAAATTAAATTGAAATTTAAAATTTAAAATGTATAAATTAGAGTTCCAAGAATATTTTTTTTTTAACAATTTATGAGTAAATAATTTGAGTAATTTTGAAATAAACGATCTTCTAGCATTTGGATTGCAATTCCAGACCAAGAGAAGGTGTCTTAGCCTTTCCAAATATGTTTAAATAAAAGATGGGGTCAAATTATTCAAAATCTGTCATTAATGTATAATCCATTTCAAATGTCAATCGACTAAGATTATATATGCAAATCCGTTTTATTTGTGAAATATATTTTATAAATGAAAAGAAAGTATTTTTAATTTTTAGTATTTTATTTTTTTTTTAATTCCTACGCGCAAATGCATTTTTTTGGCAATAATATCAACTTCAAGACTAAGTTGTAACCGCTTAGTTTTAGCCAACTTTAGCTGAGAATAAACAGCACCTCTGTAAGCCGCACATTCGCGCACTTTTCGTGGAAATTCGTTAAATACCATAAATTGTGGCACCACTCGACACACACCACACAACGGCATAGCCCAGGGCGATAACACTTAACGCCACTTATCAGCCTTATTCACCACCCTTGTCATCAAGACATTAGGCAGACACACACACACACACACTTGCACTTAGACTGCACACAGGCACTCAACCACCCACACAAGCCACTATTTGCAACCACAGAACATAATCCACGTCCCCAGTCTCTGCCACGCTAATAAATTGCAACAAATTTGGCGACTGCAGCCTTGAGAGAGAACTCAACAAAATCCTGCACTTGCCTCCCTTTTCCCCAGTGCCAGGCTAACTCCTCGCCACATCGCAATGAAGTGGCTAATGCAATTATGCATTAATTTTGAAAACGTTCTTAAAATATTTCCAACGTTTGCACCATGGGTGCCAAGTTTTACGCCGGCTTTCGACCAAATACATTTGCTCTTTGATTTCCGCCAGATGCAGCCATGGTAAAAAGCACTGTGGCAAATTGTGCCTCGCAGAGGAGCTAAAGTTGTGCGAGGGCAGGGAAGACGGGCTTGGCAGAATACATATGTAACTAGGAAATGTCAAAGCTGGAGTTAAGAGACCTGAACCAAAAGATACCCAGCAATAATCTCTACTCAAAGCAGATCAATTCTCATAAAGTGAAATATTCTTTAGACTTGAAGAATATGAGAAAAAATAAAATAAATAAATAGTATGTCAAAGACAAGGAAAAATTGAATCGATTTATTTATTTATTGTGAATGGAATACCAAACCATATTGAAGAATTGATATACCTTTATAAATTGGTGTAGGGTATCAAAAGCCAGAAAGTAATGGGACGTCACTTTGCTGTGGATAAGCAGTGGGGAAAACTGTCGAGTGACTGCCAAATGTGCAGTGCGGTTCGAAAGATACGCTAGGTGAACACACACACACACACACACACACATAGAAAGAGAGAGTGTGGTGTGTGAGGGAGACTGGCAAATGGTGTGCAATCAAATGTGGACTACGGTGATGGCAGGCAACGGGGCAGCTTGAAGGATGCTGCAACTCATGCAACATTTAACCAACTTTTAATTATCGTACTTGAGGCAAGTCGCTGCCTCAGTTCGAGGCTGCCACATCTAGACTCGCAGCTGCAGCTGCTTTATTGTTACCAACGTAATCACAAACACACACACACTAATATAAATGTATAATATATACACACACACACACAAACACACCCACACTTCTGCTTAATGCAAGTAAAAATGTCTCCTCTGGCTGGGTGTTGTTGCATTGCTGTTGCTGGTTTTTGTCTTTAGTTTTTCCTCAGCTAAATGCTCTAATTACGCCTAATGGAATGCCACTCATATAACCGTTGGGTAGGTTGAGGAACTGATGGTGGTGCTGCAACAACAAGGGGTGGGGTATGGGGCGTGCGGCGTGGGTGGACTGTTTGCGGATTGAGCGGAAGTTTACTGCATACGTATGTATATTTTTATAATTGTTTGACTCCTCTGTCTAACTTTATGTACCCCCTCTCCCTCTCCCTCCCCCTCTATCTCTCTTGTTCTCTCTTTCTCTGTGTGTGACTGTCTGCATATTCATGACTTTGTTGCCCGTTCGTTGTTCGCTGAGTTTTTAAGCCAATTTAAAAAAGTAAGAGGGCAGTGGGGAAACACAGAGACCGACAAAGGAAAAAAGAGTGCAAGAGATAAAGAGGAAAGGTGGAGGAGAGCTGCTACTGTCAGTAACCCACAATTCCCAATGTGTGCTTGTGTGTGTGTGTGTAGCTTAATCCTTTGCCTACAATATACAATCAAAGGATCAAGCGGGTGTATTCAGCTTAAGCCCAAAAAGTTCTAAAGCTAAGTCAAATTAAGACTGAATTTCATATACAACACATATGCATAGCTATTTTTAACTAAACGCGCTTAAATAAACTTTTGAACTCCTTCCAAGATATCTTGTCTAGTCTTGTTTATTCAGCCATTTTTAACCACACAAGCTTTAAGCATTAAGAAAACATTTTTAAAGTCTTTTTGGGTCAGTGAAGCGTGTCTGCAAGTCGCGTTTGCTTAGCTAATGCATTTAATTATTATATTTGCATTTTTGCTCCGTTAAGTACTTTTAACTGCAACTGTTTTAATTGTGCTTAAAGCGTTATGTGTCTCGTTAACACACACACACACACACACACACACATACACACGCACCCTCACATATCCGAGATGAGTTTATTAATAATGACCGCAATCATCCCACTAAAAATTCAAACTCTCTAAACCAAAGTTGGCTATTGTACACTTTGTTGGTGTTGTCCTGGTTGTTGGCCATAATTTGCATGATTGCAGTTTATTCTAACAATTTGAAAGCATATTTAATTTGTTTTAATTGAATGTGGCATGATGTTGTTGCATTCGCTTACCAAACTTTGTATAGAGAGAAAGCTCATTAAAATTAAACTGCAATGGATCAAAAGTTTGAATAAATAACACTAAATAATTGAAAAAGCATAAAGCGTAGTCAAAGTCAAATGCTTGAATTGTAAAATGTAAGCGAAACTTTTATAAATTTATTAAAGGAATATAAATTTTAAAATAATATATTTGACTGATACAAATATCTAATTCAAATTAATATATTTCAAAAATAAGAATAAAATAAGTCAAAGCAAAGCATTTAAATGAAGCTTTAAAATTAGCAAAACTGAATGGCATTCGTATTGAAAGTCGAATTGTAATATTTAATTATCAAACTGTAACTATAATATAATGTTTGTCCAATCAAGCAAAAAGCGGTAAAATCAAACACATTTTGCATTTCTCCTTGCGAATTATTACGCATACGCAGCGTTCACGCTATGCACTTTATGTGTATGTTTGTGTGTGCTCTAAGCAATCCAAACTTGCTCGAGCATAAGTTTGGTTTCACGTCGTATTGGTCAAAAAAAGTTGCAATTGACAAACACACACAACTCACAACACGCAACATGTTCGAAACGAACCAGCGAGCTCTTATACGCCAAGCAGACGCCAACGAACAGCTGAAACGTTACCGTTGCGGCAGCATAAAATATATGCGATTGCTGCGCTCATTGGCCATTTGTGTGTGCGACGCTGACGCAGACACTGCTGCTGCTGCTGCCGCTGTCTCGCCTCTTTGCCTCATTGTCTCAGCCATAGTTTCAGTGTTAGTCTCTAGTGTCGGAGTCGGAATCGAAATCGGATCCGGTGTTTCTGGCCCGTGGGTCGCGTGCAACGGGCGCTAAGTGTCTCGTCTTTGTGGCGCGTGACAGCGGCGACGATTGCGACAACAACAACAGCATTAATAAAACATATTAATCGACTGAACGGTAAATGCAATAGAAATAAATGCATCAAATACCGAAAGCTATAAACAGCCGCAGTAATCAGCAAATCATTAAGCCATTATCATTTGGACAATTGTCTGGTGCATGTGTGTGTGTGTTTGTGTGTGCGTGTCTACCGTATAACTCACGGCATTTTCTTAACGAAAAAAAAACAAAAACAAAATAACATAATAAGTGAAAAATATGAACGTAAATAAATCAAAATCAAACTGTTAAGTTGATTAACTTTTGGCCTTCTAATCGCAACACGTTGCGGATGCGTAATAATTTCACACACCATGACAACTTTGAAACGTGTCCGACAAACATATAATAAATAAGTCAGCTGTTAAATACTTTCACTGTTCCCTAGCTTAAAATAAGCGCAAAAACCCAAATTGATTTGTGGCCACTTTAATAATGTATTGTGAAAACGATTAACATTCAATTAACGGCACATCAAAAAATATCACCATCAACACTGACCCACTTTTGTATAGTATTTTCGACTACACTTGTGTTTATATTTGTGTGTTTTGAACTTGTCTAATTACTACATTCGCTTATCAGTTTCTGGAAATTGCTTTTGCCGATAACTGCCAGTCTAATAATCTTTAGTTTAGATAAAAATGCTGCTTGTTTGTTTTATTACAGTTTCGAGTTAGTTTTCTAATGCAGAACTTTCGTAGTAAATAAATAAATCATAAAGAGCATATCCACTTTATATACTATACTTATTAGGATGAGAAATGTTATCGGAATTCGAATAGAAATCATTCTTAAATTTATTTAATTAATTATCTGAAATGCGTAACAAACAGTTGCAGCTAATGACAAATCCAAAGCTAATCCAATGCCGAGTTTTATTGCTCGTTTTCACATTTCACATTCTGCAACTTTTCTATAGGTTTTAATAATTGCTCTCTTTGGAGCACTTTACTTGCCAGTTCCCTCCCCTTTTCAATTATGTTTGCATAAATGTTAAATGAGTTAATCACAAACTTTAGCCACCGGAGATTTCAGGTAAAACACTCTGATAATTAAATTGAACAAACATGCCGAGCACATAACTTAATTAATTATAATTAAACAGTGCAACCAAAAAAAGGAAAACAATAATAAACAGATTTGCGTGCTTGAAATGCGTAATTTACGTAACTAATAATCAAATGTTTCTGTTTTACTTAGTGAAATACAACGTGAAATTATTGCCAAATAATAATTAGTAATAACAACAAAAACCAACAACAACAAAGAAACGTCCGCATTATTTGCTGTCCAAAGGAAATACATAAATACAAATACAAAATATCAAAAAATAGAAAAATTTAATTCAACATGCGTCGCAATATCAAATTAATTGTTTTCGTCAGCATCATTTGGATGTTTGTAATGGTCTATTACTTTCAGTCCAGCACCGAAAAGGTAAGTGCCACAATATACCAAATTAAACTTAGATTATTTCAGCACCTCCCCTCCCAAGCCCACATCGCTTTCTTTTCCACTATTTGTGTCCAGCTCTTCCGCTTCACGAGCATTGATTATCCACGTTACGTGGTATGCAACTCGCATTGTAATTATTTACCTACCATGGCTTTTGATATATCTATAGATATATGGGTTTCATTGTTTTTGCTCTCTATCTGTATCTCTTTGAATTTCCACACATAATTAGCCTCACGTATAGGTGCAGGTGCAGAAACGCCCCGTGCTGCCCACATCTCCATCTCCATTTGCAACGCAGTTGGTTTAAATTTCTATATACCCTTTAAACATACTTAAACTTTAAAATGGTATGTCAGAATTCTACAAAAGCTAATCAAGTTGCAAGCCAATTCCACAACATTTTGGCAAGTCTACTTTTAAAAACATTTTCTTGAAAAAAAAGGCTTGAATATTAACAAAGATGTTATTTTTTTATATTATATCAACTGGCTGTCGCCCAACCCTGAACTCTGGCATTGATATTAACTTCTTGGTTTTTTGCCTTTTATATTTTAATTAAAGACTCAGCTTTTTAACGCTGACAGTTGCAACTGTCAAATGTTGGCCGTTGGATGTGGCGTATGCGCAACATTCAAAGTTGAATTTGGGTCAACTGTGAGAGACCAACTTTTTTTTTTGGTGCGTCTCGGCGTGTGGCAACAGCAAGAGCCACAGCGCCACAAATGTAATAATGAGGCACTTGATTTAGTGCGTCTAATGTGTTTTCACTGTTATCAGCTTATCGTTATCTTCATCGCTATCGGAATGACTTTCTGCACTATATGCAAATCCTACACTGTTGTCATCAGATTGTAATATAAACAAGAACAGTTGTTAGATTTATGAACATTGCTTGTTAATTTATGACCTTATCAATTGCCGCAACGCTTTAATAAAAACCAAAGAGACAAAACATTCTTTTTTCTTATCAATTGTTGTTATCAGTGGCAAATCATTAAATTGAACAACATTCTTTGTTGCGTGAGAAATCGTTTCCCGGTATATTATTTCAAGCACACTTCGGTCTATTTTATAAATTCAAAAGTTATGTGGAATTTGTAATTTTATGTATGCTTATCAATTTCTATAAATAGAAAAATATTAGAAGAATTTTTTATTTTTTATTATAGATTGAACTTTGTTATTATTTTTTGGGGCAACATTTTTCGTTACCAAAAATTTACTTCTTACGGGACAAGAAAACTTTTTTAAAACAGTTTTGATTAATCAATACAATTATATTTTTCTAACTGGAACTGTAGTCTATATAGAGTTTTTTTGAGAACTGCAGTCTTGATAATGAAATGTTTTATTAGCAAAAAAAGGTTACTGTGCATCAAATCTAGTTAAGATAGTAAAAACAGTCTTATCAAGAATGAGTTTACGGTATCGGAATAAAACCAGATTAAAAGATGAAAAACAGCACCGCAATGAAAACAGAAAATACCAAACGAATCAAAATGAGTCAGATAAACTCATTGGCTGCATTTCATTCATTTACCAAAAATGCAGCTTATGTGGTAACAAAAAATTTTCAGGTTGATTCGGTTGTTTCATATGTAATCCGGGTCTGATTACAGCATGAGTAAAGCATCTGCTCATTTACACTAATTGTATTATACATATAGACATCATTATAAACGGATTTAATTTGAGCCGTTTTTCTTTGTGTGTGTTTTTTCAACATTTTTGACCTTTTCACATTTTGCTCAATTAAAAAATCATTGCAAAGATCAAAAGTATAATTAACAGCGTATTATTGAATTACTTTGCGTACTCATTATATGTAAGAGCTGATGTGTGCACACATTTTGTGTGTGTGTGTGTGTGTGTGTGTGGGCGCTTGTTACCAGAACAGCGGTTTACAGCCTTTTTCTGCTCGGCTCTTTCAGCAGTAAATTAATTTTTTTGTTGGGTTTAAAACATTCGCAGCTTAATAACTGTTTGCAAAAATTCCTACAAAATTAAAGCAATTTTTTATATACCCATGAAATATGACTAAAATGGGTTGGACGTGATTTCGGCTAGATTGTCATTTTATCAAGTATTTTCGGTCAGAATTATTAGAAGAATTAAATATTTTTTGAGTTTATCATCATAAAATTAATCTTAAGTAATCATTTTTTCTAGGGTATTTACGCTTCTACATTCCAACAATATGGCTGTTTTCTTCTATTTTTTATGTGACAGCTATAAAATGCAACTATTACCCAGGCCCCAATTTGCGTCCTCAATTAAAAGACACGAGCAATTTTCAAATATTAAAAAATTGCTGGTTTTTCGCATAGAAATATCTGCATTTAAAAGCATTTGTCGAGTGAAATATAATTTTTTTTGCCGCTTAATAGCAAAACAAAAACAAATAAATGAACTGACAAATATTTGTGAAAAATGAATTGACATTTGCTTTTACAAATGAGTCAACAATGCTCAGAATAAAAAAATTTTTATAGTCCATATATACAAATTATTTTATTTAAGGTATCTTATAAATCTTATATGTTGTAGAAAATTTAAAACCTGACCTTTTTTTGAAAGTAACAAATTTACGCATAGATTTTTCATGTCTATATAAAAGAAAGTTGTTGAGTGTTAATGAAACTTTAATCAGACACTTACCAACTTAATTGAGTATTAACAGCAGGGTGTTAATTATGCAATAGTTTGGTGATTAAACCAAAACAGCTGATTAATTGTATGCCAATGTCCCGCTGGGCTTCCTCCGCCGAATGCACTGAGAAATACACTCACGTTTATGTAATGCTTTGTATCTTTTCACGCCAAAGCAATTTCAACTTATCTTATACCAATTTCTCATGCCACCCACATAAACATAAACACAAAAGTTCACAGCCACAACAACATGTTCATATTGTGGCATATAATATTTTTTTTTTTGCTTATATGCAAATTGTGCACATCAAATATGGAAATGCCTGAAAACGATTTCATAAGTTTTGCCAAAGAACCAGTATTGCTAAAGTGGGGCACATCATTAGAATAAGTCAAAGTTTATGCAGTTTCTAGCAAAAAAAAAAATAAAAAATAAGAAAAATATAGAAACGAAAACGAATATAAAAATATTCCAATAAAAAACGCAACAAACGAATTCCAAGTTCAAACTAAAAACCTTTGAAATTACTTTACGCATCGCCGATTCGATTTATGGTCAAAGCAGCAAGAGAGGGAAATAGAGAGAGATGGAGAGAGAGAGAGAGATAGAGAGAGAAGGACTCAGTCGTTCTGTTGTGGAGTCAGAAAGATTGCAAATGTCGAGCTTCGCATTGCGTGACATTCAGTTCCGCTCTGTTTGATGCCAAAATGACAATATAACGTGCTGAAAGCGAATACCATAAAAGCTGCGATTTCAAAAGTTGAGAAAATGTAATTTTTTCAGGCGTGTTCTGAATATTGTGGCAGGTGCTAACTCAAATCAATCAACAGTTCGAGTTGCTTAAGTCAAGCAATACAATTTAACTTGTTCGCAAGTATATCAAAAGTGGTGCTTGATTTGAAATAAATATGTTTCTAAATCTTTATGTATATTTTATATAATTTTATATATGCTAATATCGACATCGAGCATAACTTTCTATTAAATTAATTATTTGATAAATCAATTTAGTGCCATGTTTAATTTAATGAATTAAATTGTTTTTTTTTTTAATGTCTTGCAAGTCAAAAGCATTTCGAAATTAGGTTAATATTTATTTTACTTATGACTTTGGGGGATGCCATATTAATAAACATTTTCATTTGGTATTCGGTTGAGCAGAAGTACTTCAAAATAAATCCAAAAGCCATTCAAAATTGTTAGCACAAAAATAAAATAAAAAGAAACCCCCAAAACTGAAATTAATTAAAGCTTAAAATTCTTGAGGTCAAGTTAAACTTGAATCTGTAACCGAAACGGGTTTTGAATGCAGTCGATAAAAATGCTAAACACATCACCAATATTGAGTATTTTAGACTACCTGAGATGCTCTATGCTGACAGAATGTTCTTCTCGGTTCCAAGACTAATTAACATTTTTAACAGTCACCTGTGGAACTGGCTCTGACGCCCCTCCGCGCCCCTCCCAGACAGTGGTTAAGTCAAGTCAGCTTGTTGACTGTCTTGTAGCACTTCTGGCATTTGCTTGGCTTAGATTTACAATGAATAATAATGAATAATTATCGACCGAACTAGTCAGGCATATGACTTTACCCGTTGGCCTTTTTACACTTTGTTTTTTCTTATTTTTGGCTGTTGTTGATTCTGTTGTTTTACTAATTTTAGACACAAACATCACACAGAAATGAGCAAAAAGTGACTTAGTTGAGATTGCCTGACTGCAAAATACCCGTCTAAAATAACTTTCGGTATAATATGCTTAAGTGCATAAAGGGTGCAGTTTATGGTTCGAAGATGTCAACTTCTGCAGATAATATACATTTTTATAGCTGCACTATAACGGTTATATATACTACTCTATAGGGTATAACAATGAAGAGTCAACTGTAATCATCAGTAAAAAACAGCTTATTGAACCGGCTCTTGCTACAATTTTTGGTCAGCAGCAGCCGGTTTGCAGTTGATTTCATCTGTTTCAGCTTCTTCTTCATTTTCAAGCTTCTCTCCCCTCCTCCTTCTCCTCCTTGCTCTTCACTTCGTCTTCGTCTTTGTGTTGTTTTTGGGCAGCCAGCTGTTGACTGGCCTCTCGATTACGCAATGTAACCCATCGCATTTGCGCAAGGTCGCCAAGCATTTCGTTTAATAACTTTTATTGAACTCGAGTTGCGTTCATTGTACGCCGCTCTTGCCGCCCTTGCCCCGCTTGCCGCACACCTCCGCACTACAACTGACACGGCCACGGCGACTCCCCTCGCAATTGCTTTGGAGTGGGCTTTGTAACATCATTGAATGTTATCGCCGATGTTTGGCAATTGCCACTTTCAATTTCGTTTCGATGGTTTTTATTGTTATTTTACAACTTGTTTGGAGCCCGTATTTATTTCGCATAATTGCCAACAACAGCCAACAGCAGCGTCAACAGTCCTTACTAAAACTAGTTGATCGATGAGCAATGTGGTTAGCCAGGAAATGTCTGAGAACTGCATTTTTATGGAAAAAAAAAACATTATACTTGAGTGGAAAGTTACCACATTAAGCAAAAAATTTAAAAATAAAATCCTTAAACATGTGTAAATTTACTTTGCTTCTAAAAAAGTTTACTTGGTTTTACATAAATCACCTTTGGCTTATTCGAGTTTGTTTTTCGGAGAACTTACAATTTTAGCAAATTATTTTGCAGTTTTAAGCGCACTTCTAATAAATTATCAGCTTCATTTTTAGTTTTTAGTATCTCTTCAAAATTCCCAGAGATTACAATACATTTAATGACAAGCCAGAAGACTATATTTTATAATCATGATAAATTGAAGAAGTATTTATTTATGTGTACCGAATTTGGTTTTTTTTATTTATTACAGATTTTTCAACGTATAACAAGTGAAGCGTAAAGTTTTCACAGTCATCTTTGATGTAATATAACAAAATGAATTGGCACAAAATTACTTTCGATGTTTATGAATGAAATGTGATGAAACATCAGGCAACATGACAATGTGGAAACATCAACGAATCTGTGATATTTGAGACATGCTACTAATTGAATGACATAATGCTCAACTTAAAATTGCCAACTTCGACTCGTTCCTCCTCCTTGTTTGTCAATCTTCTTCTATTTCTTATTTTTTGCTTTGCTTTGAGCAGCTGGGCTGTCTACCAGTGAAATTAAACCCGGAAAAAGAAGAAGCGAATCCACACATATGCAGACTCGTAGAGAGGGGTCAGCATTACAGCATGTCCCTGTCAATAAAAAACGGAAGCTTGCAGCTGCAAAAGAGCTAAATGTAAAAAAAAGCAGGAAAAAGAAGAGCTAAAAGTGCTGCACTAAAAGATACTCCGCAAACAACTCAAAAAAGCCATTCATATTTTATGCAAGTAAACCAATTGTTGCAATTAGTTGAATGGATCAGAAAATAAACCAATTGTTGCTTTAAAAAGTATTTTGCGGCACAAATGTTGTGGTGGCAACTTGGTGAGACCCGTTTTATCCCATTAAATGATTACAGGGCATACAGAAAAATAGGAGAAGCTGTTAGTCCGGAGGTGAATGCCACTACTTAAGTGGCCAAAATGGCCAAAAGTTGCGACTGGAGATTTACAGTTTGTTTTTTGCATCCGCGGGGGCTGTGGCAGCTGCCACATAGCTGGTGGAGGGGGAGGGGTGATCTCTTAAGCATGCACAAAAGCGAACAAAGACGATTTTATTTTTATTTTTGGAGAGGTGGGTTAATTTATTTCATGCAATTCGCATTCGAATTTGAATTGAGGTTTTTTTTGTTTTTTGTATGTTGTGCTTGACTTTCTCAAGTTGTTCGATTATTTCGTACTTTCACTTGTAGTTAAATTATACTTCAGTGATTATCTTAAGGCATTTAGCTGGCATTTAAATGGCGAGCACATTGTGTGGGCCCATTAGGACAGGCAATTAGGCAACGTGAGCGAAAGGCGGCCAACAAACAATGCTAAATGTCAAACTGAAATGTCAACATGGCCAAAATGATAAAGCGTGCGAATCATTTTAACGGTCAGCACAACCGTTTGTGGCCAATTCATGTGTATGTGGCTTAAAGCGTCTCTTAACAACGGCTGCTGCCAAAACTCAATCCAAAACGGTACAATGCAAATGCCATTAAATAATAATTATTTAACAACGGTTTTTATATTTTTGTTTTTCCTATTTGTTGTTTTTGGACATTTTCTGTTTGAATTTGGTCAGCAGTTTGTGTGTTTTATTGCCGCTGGTTTCACTTTTTTTGTTGTTGTTGTTGTTATTTTTGTGTAATCTCTGCAAGTGGTACTTAACATTATTTTTTCCCTCTTCGCTTTGCCCCCTTTTTTTATGGTGGGCGCCACATTATTTGTGTGTGTGTGTGTGTGTGAGTGTTTGTTTGTTGCCTGCCAGTTAACTAGTTGTTGTTTTAGCTTGCTTTTGTTGCCGCTGTTACTTTGCGACTGTTTGTTGGCATAATGAACTTGAACTTTATGACGCAAAACACGTTAAGTGAGTGATGAATGCAGAAGGAGTGGAATGGGGGGGTGGGGATTGCCGCTGGGAGTAGTACAAGTAACACTTTAAATATTATGTAGCGAATGACTCTTAAAGCTCTCAGGAAACGAGCTGCTCCGATAAGATGAGCTTGCTCAAGCTCCTGCTGGGTGGTCTGCTTTTAGACTGGGATCATCATCTGGGTTTTATGGTGCTTTACTTTAGAGTAACTACCAAAGTGCAGTCCATAAAGCAGATGTAGTGGAAATTAGGGCACCAACTAGCCAGAACTTGGCTAAAGTGCAGAGTTGTTTGCTCAGAGAGGTATATAAAAAAAAGGGAGAAAATTTTTGCAAATGGAATTTTTCGTAATGAAAAACATGATTAAACAAAAAAGATTTCCGCTTGAAAGCGTTTGTTTGACCAAGCAAAATAATTTCCATTTCGAGCTAAATATTATCCCACTCAATTTAAATATATATATAAAAATGTTTTGCATATTGTTTTTATGCTTTTCATTTAACAATTTAAGTGATTGAATGCGCCAAATATTATTTATGTTCTTGCACCACAGAAATTTATAGCCCTGAAGCTAAAAATATTTGTTGCACAATTCAACTTGACGTATTTAATAAATATGCGGTTTAAACTTTATGATTTATGCAATGCATTAGCATTATTATTTATTTTATTGCGATCATGAAAACCTGCACTAATATTCAAATAAAATTTGATATATTATTTATAATTTTTAGCAGCTTCAAATAATAAATGGCCAAATTGTGGCCGCATATCTAATCGAATTATAAATCCAATTTCATTGGAATGAGCTGCCAAAATAAACAACATAATTTGAGTGGTCATATTTGAATATGAATATTTAAATAATCAACAAAAGAGGAATAAACGACTACATTGAGTGTTCTCGATGTATTCAATTATTATTGTGTTATGTTTCATGTTCCATGTTCCATGTGACTGCTGCTGCTGACATTGACATCATCATCAAATTATTTGAGAGAGCTCCAAATGGACTCTGCGAGACATGTCTAATTAGAATGCGTCACACATTGGCGTCAGATACATTTGTATCTGTATCTGTATCTGTATCTGTTTCGGTTTTATGTGCCTTTTGTCGTTGCCTTTGCTTGTGTGCGTTCAGCGGACATTTGGCAATTTATCGCATTTTGTTGTTGCTTGCCTTGTTTACTGGTGTGTTGCATGCATCCATCAAATGTCTAAACTTATCTGCATATGTATCTGTATCTGTATCTGTATCTAGAACTGTGGCAATAGCTAGAGCTGTAGCTCAGGGCTTGACTGATGAGCATAGAAACTGACTTCGTCAGCGCAGTTCAGTTCTAGTTGGTGCAGTTCAGCTTGGTTGCATGCCACACATCTACACATTGTGCAACATCATGGCATATTGTTTTATGACTGACTCATATGTTTGACATTTAGCTACACACTGACAAAAAGATGTTGTTTTCAGTTTGAATAATTGTTATTGATGACAGCGAAAAGCGCTAAAAATAATTAGTATATAAAATGTAATGAGAAAAACAAAAAAAATATTTTTTTTTTCCCTTTTTATATATTTTTCTTTGAGAATTTAAATTAAGAGTGTGAAAGAAAGAGAGAGAGAGCAATCCAAATTAGTAACTTCAACAATTTTAAATTCTAGATTTTTAAATTATAGAGTAAAATTTCAAAACTATTGTCAGCTTGTACATTTTATGTGTATTCATCTAAATTATTTAATTACAGTCTTAGTATTCATTTAAAAACATTAAAATAACTTAAATTATTTTATAAACAATAACAAATATCACAAGGAATGAAATTCAAATTGACATTTCTTACTGTGTGCGCGACTCGAGTGTCTCCTAAATGAATGCCCCGTTTCCAAAATTGAGTGGCATTTGAATTTAATTCTCATGCCACTAATGAATGCTTCAAACTGTGGAAAGTTAATTTCCCGAACGAGACGCTGCATCAATAGCTGCTCTGCTGTGGCAGACTGTGGCAGCGACCTTAATTGATTCTCGCCCAAAAGGCAAAACTGAGATAGTCTCAGATGTTGCATACCACGCCCAACCCTTACATCAGCCAGAGCCAATAATGCATAGCCTTCGGGCAATGCCAGCTAAAATTAATGCAAAGCGCTTTCAATATATTTTATGAAGATCTGTTGTTTGCAGCAGTCGCAGCAGTCTGCAACAGCCGCAAAATCTAAAGTCAGCTGCAAGTCACTTGGTGGCAGGCATGGCCACTTGAGCTGCATCCGAGTCAGAGTTAGAAGCAGTTACAGCTTCACTCGTTGTGGCAATTTGGACACACTCTGACACACACACACACAAACACACACACACACTCGCACACACTCATACACAGAGGGAGACAAATGCAACATCTACTATTTATGCCACATGCAATTTATTGCTGCTTTTGCAGCAGTAACTTCTCTTTGCCACCGAGCCCTGCCTCACATCTAAGCCAAGTCTAGACCACAGCAAGAGTCAAGATGTTGCGGCTTCTCAAGAATATATATAAATTTTGTAAGCCAACAGATTAAATATTTCAAGTCACAGTAGAATTTGTGGTAAATTTTAGACAATTGAGCTACAATTCTGTGTACATTAATTGTTTGGATAGTTGACTAACATATTTGATTCATAACATTTTAAGTGTTTGTTGCTGATGAGTTTGTTTTTGGTTATTTATTTTTCTGGCATATCTAAACAGGGGTTTACCAAGTCTCTTAAGTTGACTATTTCACTTAATTTTGTCAACAATTCCTAAAGGAATCCCAGCAAAATGCTAAGTTTTAAATATCATCTCGCAATGATTGCTGACTTTAAAATAATCATATTAACTTGATATAATTATATTAATTGATACCAATTACAGCAACCTTTTAAAACAATAAGAAATAAAAAAAAAATATAAAAAAAAAAAATAAGAAATAAGTATTTCAATTAAAAATAATATTGTTGATAAGGAATAAAGTTACTACTTTTTAGCTTAAAGTTTAATTTTAAAATTTTAATTTTACTACTTGTTGCTGAAGTTTTTTCTTTCGGTTATTTAATTTGGCATATCTGAACAGGGGTTGCCCAAATCTCTTAAGTAAACTATTTCACTTATTTTTGTCAATAATTCCTAAACTAAGTTTTAAGTATCTCAAAATATTGGATTTTTAGACCATCTCGCCATGATTGCTGGCTTTAAAAAAATCATATTAACTTGATATAATTATATTAATTGATACCAATTATAGCAACCTTTTAAAACATTGAGAAATAAGAAATAAGTATACAAAATGTAAATAAGAAATAAGTATTTCAATTAAAAATAATATTGTTGATAAGGAATAAAGTTACTACTTTTTAGCTTAAAGTTTAATTTTAAAATTTTAATTTTACTACTTTTTGCTGAAGTTTTTTCTTTCGGTTATTTAATTTGGCATATCTAAACAGGGGTTGCCCGAATCTCTTAAGTAAACTATTTCACTTACTTTTGTCAATAATTCCTAAACTAAGTTTTAAGTATCTCAAAATATTGGATTTTTAAACCATCTCGCTATGATTGCTGGCTTTAAAAAAATCATATTAACTTGATATAATTATATTAATTGATACCAATTATAGCAAACCTTTTTGAGAAATAAAAAATAAATATAAAAAATATAAAAAAGAAATAAGTATTTCGATTAAATATAATATTATTGATGAGGAATAAAGTTACTACTTTTTAGCTTAAGGCTTAATTTTAAGTACTTCAAAGTTTAAGAAATTACTATTATTTTAATTAAGCAGTAGCATTTCAAATCAAAGTTTTGCAGCTTAAGCAAAACACCTTTCGAAAAAAACCGCTTTGACCAGCAAAGTTTGAGGCTAAAATTGTTTTTCCGCTCAAACACAAGCCACGGGCAAAAGAGAGCGTCAGCTTAAGCCAGGTGAAAAAAAAGATGCTTGGTTAATTAAGTTTTGGCTGAGCAAGTTGGTAGCTCGAGAAAAAAACCGCATGCTTTTTGGGCTTGTGGGCCAAATGCCCAACTACTGACAAAATATTCAAGAAGAAGGCTAAAATGGGAGTCGCATTTTAACTGACAGCTGCAGCTACTTAAGCCATAAGACACAAGGAAGCTTTTGACTTTGCGAGTTTATTGCCACATCGCTCTGAAGATGCCACACACAGACACACACACACACACACACATACACTCATACACAAAGAAACAACACTTTGCTACACAACAATTTGCAATTGTTGCTTTGTCCGCAATTTGGTTTGGCATCTGCGTCTCATCTTCAGCTCGCAGAGCGGCAAATGAATTTCAAGTTGCGCAACTTTACATTGCCACAATCACTCGACGAGACACCAAAGCCAGCTGAGAGATTTACCAAGTAGACAAAGAGAGAGACATATATATATGTAGAGAGAGAGAGAGAGAAAGAGAGAGATAGAGAGAGAGCTTGTGAGATTTTTCAATTAACCTCTAAGGCCAATCATCTGTGGCTTCTGCTGCCTCGTCACACACATTTGACGGCCTCGTAATACATTATTTTAATCTAATATCCATTTATTTATTTATTTATTTATTTGTGCTATTTTTGTGTAGCGCCAAAAAACATTAGTTCGTCAACAGATTTATGTCGCATTGTTTTTGGCCAAAGACACTGAATATGTGCGATAAATTACTTGTTAAGCTCCAAGTTTGGCATTTTATTGTGGCTTATGCAAATTGGACGCAGCTGAAAGAAGGCAAACAGCGCTTTGAGAGGAAAATCTGATGGAAGCCTGTCTTTTGCTTGTTAACCTTTTCATAAAGTTAGGCAAAATAACATATAGCCAGAGGGATCTTGTGTGACCTGAAATTCATTTTACTCTTTATACTTTTTGTGCTAAATGGATTATTAAAATTTTAATATGCAGAATAACTCCTTATTCTACACACATTTTAATGTGACACTAAAAATATGAAATAAAAATGTACATTATATAAACAAAATAGCTCCTTATTCTCCACACTTTTCAAACTGACACTAAAAATATGAAATAATCTCCACAATAAAGTGAGAAGCCTTTACGGCACTTAAGTTCTGTGAGGAGTACATTATTTTGGTAAGCCTCCTTTGATCTGGTTGTTTATGATAATTATAGCAGAGGGTCTCTTATCATTTTATTGCCAACAAATGTTCAAATGTTAAATGCGACCTCAGCTAAAATGAGTGAAAATTATATAAAACTCCAAAACAGTGCTTAGCGCCGACAGCTCATTAAAACTGAGAGAAAATCATTTTGTGGTTTTGAACAGGAAATTAGCCATTGCCAAGTTTTCGTGTTTGTCTTCTTTATGTGCCATAAAAAAGTGACAGAGAAATTTCAGCACGCAAATGTAACTGTTTGCTCAACAATTAAAATCAAATGATAAAAATCAAGAAAAAGAAATTTTGACTTATTTTTGACACAGTTTGCAGTTTGTCGTCTAATTATCAGTAATTCAATAAGTAGGCTTTGCTCTTTGAGACTGTTAATATATTTCACAAAATTTGTTCACATCAACAAAGCACTTAAAACAAAAACACTTGGAAATCAGATTTCATATTTTGTTAAAAAAATAAGATTAAAAGTAAAAATGGAAATTTTGTTGGATAACCAGGAGATGAGTAAACTGAATATCCACAATGAGCTCATTGTCAACTTGGAAGATGTCCACAAAAGCGAAGAAATGTTGCAGAAAGCAAAAATGGAAAATTCTTTGGATAACCAGGAGATGAGAAATTCGAATATCCACAATGAGCTCAATGTCAACTCGGATGATGAACAAATGTTGAAAACTGTAAAAAGTTCTTTAGATAAACATGAGATAAATTTCGACAATGAGCTCAATGTCAACTCGGAATCCCAAGATGTCCTAAATGATGAACAAATGTTGCAGAAAGTAAAAATGGAAAGTTCTTTGGATAACCAAGAGATGAGTAATCTGAATACCCACAATGAGCTCGTTATCAACTCGGAATCGGAGGATGTCCCCAAAAGCGAACAAATGTTGAAGAAGCTGAACATTTTCGATGATACTTCGAATATGAGCAATGAGATAAATGACAAGCGCCCCACCAAACGCTGCTCCCTTCGTATTTTGGCCCAGATTGTGCTGATGTTGCAGAAGCGTTTGGCCAAAGCCAAATCGATGACCGAGGTTCTTGATGTTAACAGCGATGTGGCCTATTGGCGTGCTCTGGCCACGTCTCGTGCCGAGGAGATCAAAGGCTATATAATTGTCATTGCGCTGCAAAAGAAACGCATCGATGCATTAGAAAATGATCTGTGCACACTGGTGAGTCTGGCCAAGGAGACTCAACTGATGCTGGCTGAGATCCCGGAACCAAATTAAGTTTTCTACTCTACTGACAATGTTTTATTTTGGAAGGGATCCTTAAAGCTGTAGCATTTTAAGCACAACCTGTTTTCTGTGTCTTATTTTTTAATTCAAATAAAGAAGATATTTAGACGTGTTTTGGTAGATTGAAATCAGCAGTAACAAGATATTATATATATTGCCTTGCTTACTAACCTTCGTCTGCCAGATAATATTCCCAAGCCATAGCTTTTTCATATCAGTTTACCATCCGGCTGATATTGTTTTTTTAAGTCTGTTTACCGCTTCTTTTTTTTTTTGCCATGCTTCTGCGTTTTTCAATTCTTTTATTAATTAGTGAAAACTTTTCGCCAATTATTTCTTTTCATGTTTCTCGTTGCGTTTTTAATTTGTTGTGGTTTTTATATCACGTTTTTTTTTTTTTGTTAGTGCGCCCCTCAATCGCTGAGGCTGAACCTCAGTTTTGGTTCGTTTTGTTTTTGTTTTTTCTACGTGTTTTTTTTTTATCTTCTTCTATCTTATTTTCTGTCTTAACTCAGCTGTTCAGTCTTCCAGCTGAATGATTTTCTCGTCGTGTTGTTCCATGTGGAGCGGCTACCAAGTAGAGTGCATAATTTAGTAATTGGAACGTATCAAATTTATTTTCACCCGAAATGTCTCTGCCAAAGCCTGAAGAGAAAGGAACTAATTTCCAGCAATGAGGTTAATTATTAAATTAATCTAATGGGCAGACATTATAATTTTTAAAATGTGATAATTTCAATATTGTTTCTCGGAAATTGAATTTATGCTTTAAACTTAACTGTAAATTTGCAATGCAAGGCAGACCATTCCTATGCCAAGAATTAAATAGGGGGCACACCCAGCAAACTAAACATTTATGCATTCAACCTGTGGCATTATTGGCCATGCGTCACCAGCGGCACAGCATAAGCAAATAAACAGAATAATAAAAGGCCAACACAGCAAAACAACAAAATTCGATTAAAAATCTATGCACGCCCAAAAACATCGATTCGGCAAACACAAAAATATTTATGTCTGCAGTTGGCAACACAAACACACACAATCACACACACACACACACAACACACATTGGCAAGAATAACAGCCAAAGCAATGACACATTCATGAAATGGAAAATGAGACATGACCTGGGCACAAGATTTCAATAATAAGCTTTAAGAATTCGATTCAATTTGTGGGTTTTAAGAAATCAAATAAGCATTTCACTGCTGTGGTCAAATAAACTTTGCTGAAAGAGAAAATATATTTAGAATTAATCTCTAATTATGCGGCTAACATAGAAATCAGTATTTACTTGATTTTCTTTTTAAATTTTAAATTTATGTTGTTCTTAATAAATGCTTTAACCACGTTGTCAGATACCTCCAAGAAACTCCTATATTTTTGGGGGTGTCAATGCCCTCTGAACTAATTTTAATGATGTGTTTCAAGACGCTTTAAACATAAGAAAAAAGAGAAGAAAAATTAAAAAAAAAAAAAAATAACACAAGTCAGACATTGAACCTAACCATTGAACTTAATGCGATGCGCTCAAAAAACTAGAGCACAAAATAAAAAAAAAAAAACCATTTGTGGCAACTTGTTGCCTGGCAACGACCGAATTGATGAGGCTGTTGTTGTTGTTGTTGTTGTACATTGACTAATGACACAGTTTTGACAAGTAGCATGGAAAATTGTGCAGTGTAGGTCAACGAATATAAGTGGCCTTTGAGTGTTTGATTGATTGATGCACAGACAAAAGGTGACGACATAATTGCCTTGGTTTCTCCCAACATTATGCAACTAAGTTTACTTAAGCCATAAAGATCATGCCCCAGTAACCGACTTCAGCATTTAGCCACAAGTAGCGCACGAATAGCTCAGATATATTTCATATATAGGCAAACTTGTATATAGAGCATATCTGTGAGTTTAGTTACACACATTTGGGACTACGAACCTGATTATTTCGAGAATGCCAGTTGAACCTAAAAATATTCTAAAAACCTTTAAAAATATATATAAAAAAATATATATAATCAATATCGTTTGTAGATCAACTCGAAGGCATACAAATATTTTAAATTGCAATTCAATTTTGCGGTTTACATATTAATTACGTTTTTTTTATTCTATTTATATTTTTAGTGCAGTCTGTGTCCTAGTTTTTTTTTTAAGTCTAACACATAATTTATTAATCAAGTTTAATTATTTTATTTTATGTGTATGTTTGGTTTCAGTTATTTATTTTTAATGAAATTATATGTTGAATTATTATTAAATATTTATTCATAATTATTAATAAATTTCTATAGAATAGCGAGTAGTTCACTTTATTTCACTTGAAACTTATATTTCTTACTTTACTTTTAGTTGCAACAACTAAAATGAAATACAGGGAATTTGGTATTTGCAGTTCTTCTCTTCAACACACACAGAATATCGAAATATATCGCACAAACCAAAAATAAAATTAAAAAGAAAACTTTGCCAATTTTCATATGTGTTTTAAGCTCATCATAAATCCTGTGCGAGCCATCGAATTGACCATTTATTAGAGGGCTTAACACGCATTTGATTTATGCCTAATTGGGATGTTGTAACAAGTTAATGAACAATATCGATCGAATATTCTCCTATTTCGATTTCGGTTTAGTATTTAGGGTTTTGTATTTCTATTATCGTTTAGAATTTCATGTTTGAGTATGATTTGGGGCTATATTTGTTGTTTCCCTCAAATACCCATAATGATCTGTAAATAAGCCGCAAAACTAGTTCAGCATATAAGCCCCGGCAACAGCGTATCCAAGCCAATCAATGACCATAAATTCCCAATCTGCAACGTTCGGCTGCCCAAGTAAACATCCCACCCACACACACACACACACACACACTGAAACTAATTAAGTTACACATGACCGAAGCGAACTGCAAAAGCCTCAAATAATAGTGAAATAGAAACAGTTTACAACAACATTTGCTGAGGGGAATGTAAACTATCAAAATGCGATAAGAACCATTTGTATTTCATGGTTGATACATTGCGTATACGCAACGTGTACGCAAATAGCTTTTCCAATCATTTACATAGGGTATTTTGATTTTACACATATATGTACTTTTTTATTTATTTATTTCAAAAAACAATAACGACTACTTTAATAGACAAATTAAATATACAAAAAATATATTTTATACTTCATTAATTTTTTTCGGTGGTATTCCATTTTCGACTATTTTCCATGCTCATTTCTATGCCTTTTGTTGTGTACGCAAACAAAACTGAATGCATTGTTCAATATACACATTGTCTTCTTAATGTTCTGCTATATTTATATAAATATTTTTTATTTGTTGTCTGTCCATCATTCGTGCCACAAAAGTAAATGGCAGCTCAGAAAACTGTTCGTAATTAATGGTAATAAGAGAAGGCGTCACAGCTGAATGCTTGATTTAAGCACACATGAAGCAACAATAAAAACAAATTAAAATGTTGGCAGACCGTATTAAATATTTAATCTTCATTTATATCGTAAAGCTGTTGTGGAAGATAAATTGAGAATGGATACAGTCAATATATAAATATTTGTATAAAGAATTGGATTCGAAAAATAATTGAAATTGTACCATCAAATGTATCAAGAAATGAACAATATCATATTTCAGCAATTCTCAGATATATGTTTTGCCAATTTCAATTATATTTTAAATATATTTCAATATTTAAATATTTTATTGTATTTAAATTTGTCTATTATAAAGCGTTAAGATTAAATTCCATTTTTACTTCATTTAATAAGAATTATTAAAGAACCATTTTATTAAAAATTCAAATGTCCAACTTCAGACTCAATTCAGACCCACAACACGCTTTCCGCAGTCAATTCAAAATAAATGTGGAAAATCACTTACAAGCATTTTAAATATTTAACAAAGTAAAAAGGCTGAAAGGAGACGGAAAGTCGTATTGAAAGTGCTGAAAGGTTTTGACTCGGATTTTATTCTCTGTCTTATTGAATTGGCATAAGAAATGCTTTTGAAATGGCGCTAAAAGGGGCACGTATCAAATGTAAGTCGTTGGAAAATGCAAAACCCAGTCGAATGAAACAGAAGTTGAATTTGAAAACGTGTCCGCAACATGCTTAAAATTAAAAACACGCATACGAAGCGTATAACAAATGCGGGTCTGTATTAAGAGTATTTATTTGTTGGGCACATTTAAACGAGTTGGCCAAAGAAAAAGCATGACAAATAGATTCGAATGCGAGCAGCAATTAATAATCGAGTCATGGGCAGCACCCGTGATGACCAAAATGACCCTCTCGCCGAGTGAAAGACTGGGCGGAGAGTGCGAGAAAGTGGGCCAAATTGCTGAGCGGATAGCCGCCCACTTTTTGTCCGACAGCAGCAACAACAAAAATAAAAACAACAAAAATAAGAACGCATCATTAGAAAAATCTCAAAGTATATTCACTGACTCCACGACAGAGAAAAGAAAAAAAATTAAAGGCAAAATCGCTGCCAATTGGTATTGGTAGAAGTTTCGCAAGTAGAAATCAATTCCAAACAGCTGCTGCCCTTTCAACTTTTGAGGCTTTTGGCATTTAATTGAGATTTGCCAACAATTTTGTACCGAATTACAGATTTCAGCTTAAAATAAATGAGAGTTAGCTGCCCTTTAAATATAATTTCTTTATATATATATATTTGTTTAAATTTGTTTTTCCACTATAAATAACTTTAAATTTTATACCATCAAAAATATATTTATGCTGAACTTGCTGTGTCTTTTAAAAAAGATTTTGCACATTTTATTCACCTTTTTGTGACCTTAATTGACGAATTAAAAATGAAATCTATTTTGCTTGCAAACTCTTTGCGAATATCTCATTTACTAGCAATTTATTACAGGATTATCACGTTTATTGCATGTTGTGCATAAATGTATTGTTTTTCCGGTTAGAAAACTTTAACTGGGTCAGAAATTGTGAAACTCCTGCCATTTATAGATTGTTAATCTTTAAACAAAGCACGAGACTGGAAACAGTTTCCCGTTCTGCGCGTTTGAGCCATAACTCAGCCTCTGGCTGTAAAACTGTAAACTGTATGGTTTTTTTTTTTTTTGATTTGTTTTTGCTTATTTTTATGCGTGCTTGTTGCCAACTTTTTGCAAGTTGTAAAACGCTCTAATCCTGCGAGCCACTTTGAATTCGCAATAACTACCACCACGCAGCATCTGTTTATACCCCGTAATTCTATATTTTCATAATTTATTTATATTCCTAGTCAGCTTTGTCAACTTAAAAACGTGTTTATCAAGCGGAGAGCAATTTCTTCGATGTTACAATAGTTCTCCCTAAATCTTAAAATATGGAAAAAAAAAAAATTATTTTTCGTATCATTTTTTTGTTAATCTTGAAGGTTATACGAGATAGTAATACAAGATTTAATTTGGAGGGATTAAGAGCAAGCACATATTTTTGAAATTGCATGCCTAATCCCAAAAAATATTGTAAACCATAATTTTAAAAGTAATGGCTTTGATTCTTGACATATTTGTGCTGGTATAATTTGTTGCATACCGTAAAAGTTACATCAATTTCTAATACAGAGTATCTTGTGGTCGAGCGCTCTCGACTAGAGCATTTTTATTTTCATTTGTGTTGAGTTATTGCCGGATTGGTTGCGGCGACGTCACCAAAGTGGCGCAGATTAAAGATATAAATAAAATGGGACACACACACACACACACAAACTAACCATCTCTTTCTCTTTCTCTCTTTGTGTGCTTTTAGGTGGAAAATCGAGCGCTACGGTTACGTGAGGTGGCAACGGCGATGCAGCAGTATCAGGACGATATATCGGCAGGCGCATCGACGGCACGACAGTGGGCGCCAGCTGCCAAGTCGGGCATTCGGGTGGCGGGCGCCATTGGGGGCAGCGGTGCCGATGATCCCGGTGGCAATGTCATTCTTATCGGCTCCCTTAAGGACTTTGAGCGCAATGCGGTGCATGGCCTCAAGTTGAATGGCATCGTCGCGCTCGAGGAGACATCGCAGGGCATCGTGGGTGGCGCCGCAAATAGTGGCACCGTCAGTAATTCACGCTTGGCTGTCGGGCCGAGCGCTCGCGGCACCGGCAGCGGCACCGAAATCGAATACTTCGATGAGGCAGGCTACATACGACGCGGTGCATTGCGCAGCGGCGAGGACCCTTATATCCGTAATCGTTTCAATCAGGAGGCCAGCGATGCATTGCCCAGCAATCGTGAAATACCCGACACAAGGAATCCTATGTGAGTGATTTGCGAGCAGTGACAATTGCAGGATGTGTGTAATAATCTTGTTGAGTTTAGGTGCCGCACGAAAAAGTATCGAGAGGATCTGTCCTCGACGAGTGTCATCATTACCTTCCACAACGAGGCCAGATCGACGCTGTTGCGGACCATTGTTAGTGTCCTGAATCGCAGTCCCGAGCATTTAATACGTGAAATTATTCTCGTTGATGACTACAGTGACCATCGTAAGTATTTGTACAAAGCATTTTTAATTTTCATGCATTCCTGATTATGTATAGAACATTATTGAAAATAAAATTGTTTCGATTTATTTCCTAAATATATATTAAATTTTAGAACTATTTCCCCAAGTCCTTTAAAAATCTGATCAATTTCTAATTTCATATGTTTTTTATCTTTACATATAAATCAGATCAATTTGTAAGATAATTTATATATTTTCGCATGTCATGTTTAAAATTCTCTCACTTAAATTATCTTGAATAATATGTCATATATATTAATATTAATTATATATAATATAATATTTAATATTAATATATATTTCCAAATCCTTAATTTCCACAACACATTTGCTCTACCCCAAAACCTTTCCAGCTGAGGATGGCTTGGAGCTGGCCAAGATCGATAAGGTGCGCATCATACGCAACGATAAGCGCGAGGGTCTGGTCCGATCTCGGGTGCGCGGTGCCGATGCGGCAGTGAGCAGTGTCTTAACCTTCCTCGACAGCCACGTGGAGTGCAATGAACAGTGGCTGGAACCGTTGCTGGAGCGTGTGCGCGAGGATCCCACACGGGTCGTTTGTCCCGTCATCGATGTGATAAGCATGGATAACTTTCAGTATATTGGCGCCTCGGCAGATTTGCGCGGCGGCTTCGATTGGAATCTGATATTCAAGTGGGAGTATTTGAGTGCTTCCGAGCGTACCACACGCCACAATGATCCTACAACGGCGATCCGAACACCAATGATTGCGGGCGGACTCTTCGTCATCGATAAGGCGTACTTCAATAAGCTGGGCAAATACGACATGAAAATGGATGTGTGGGGCGGCGAGAATCTGGAGATATCGTTCAGGGTCTGGCAATGTGGTGGCAGCCTGGAAATAATACCCTGCAGCCGTGTGGGTCATGTCTTCCGCAAGCGTCACCCGTACACCTTCCCCGGCGGCAGTGGGAATGTTTTTGCGCGGAATACGCGTCGTGCCGCTGAAGTTTGGATGGATGATTACAAGCAGCACTACTATAATGCTGTGCCCCTGGCCAAGAACATACCATTTGGCAAGTGAGTAATCCAAAGGAGCAAAACTTAATCTTCATTTTCTAATTTGCTCGTCTTTTGTGTTTTTTTCTGTTCAGCATTGATGATCGCTTGGCTCTGAAGGAGAAACTGCATTGCAAACCATTCAAGTGGTATCTGGAGAATGTATATCCCGATCTGCAGGCACCCGATCCACAGGAGGTGGGCCAATTTAGGCAGGACATGACCGAATGCTTGGATACAATGGGCCATCTCATAGACGGCACTGTGGGTGAGTACTGATAATAATAGCTATAAGAATTTGGTTCAAATATAAATAAATCATTCAGTAAATAATGTAATATTTATTTTTTAATTTGTTGTGCTTTCTGAAAATCAGTTCTTAAAATAATTAAATTTTATTTCATGCAATTAATTCAAAACAATAAAAGTAAAGCCAATCTAAACCAAGATCAATACTAAATTATAAAATTAATAAAATATATTTAAAATACTGATTTGATTTCTTCCCTCAACTAAGAACAATTTGCTAAAATACTGTTTATTAGTTCTCAATTTTTAAAGTAGTTTTTAATTTTAAATTATAATTATTTTCTTAACAGGACTCTTCCCCTGCCACAATACGGGCGGCAACCAGGAGTGGGCGTATTCCAAACGTGGCGAAATCAAGCACGATGATCTCTGTTTGACACTGGTTCAGTTCTCTCGGGGCTCCCAAGTGGTGCTCAAGTCATGTGACGATACGGAAAATCAACGCTGGAATATCAAGGATGGCGGTCTGGTGCGGCACAACAAGATCAATGTGTGCCTGGACACCAGGGATCACAATGAGCAGGGCATTAGTGCGCAGCGTTGCAATTCGGCGCTGTCGACTCAACGCTGGGCATTCACAAAATATGCGTGAGAGAAGCAACCACAAAAACAACAACAACAACAACAACAAGTGACCAACTAAACAGAGAGAATTGCGAGAAAACGAGAAATTAAAGCTCCTAATTTAAAATTATTTAATTCTGCTGATAAAGCGAACACAATAAGAATTGGGAGCGAAAGCCGTGATTTAAATTCTACAACTACTCGGATATGATGGTGATTATAATGACGATGTCGTATGTGGTTTCTTTGAGTATTTTACAATTAACAAAACACACTTACACACACACACAGACACATGGACACGACAAGTACAACAAATGGTTTATATATATAAATGTATAACAAAAACAACAGCTATACCATATTTAAGTTAAAGTTCGAGGTGTATAAATCTAGGCGTTGCGGCTAAAATTGTTTAAATGCATTGATATATATAAATATATATATATATATATATATATGCCTGTATGTTTCTGTTTTAACACGAAAATGCATAAAAGAAAGCATACATAAAAAAAGAATGGAAAAAACACGTACTTAGACTGATTAATTTTTTGTATATGTAAAAGAAAAATATTTAAAAAATATATAAAAATACATATATGTATATGCATGTACTCGCAAAAATGAAAAAATGAAAAAATGAAAACAACCTATGGAAAGCTACTTAAAACTCAATAATAATTTGCATTAATCAACACTGAACTCAACTCAACTTAACTTAATTCTCAGCACATTCCTCAAGTCAATTAACACTATTCATCCCTAGATAGAAATCCCTAACAAGAACCAGAACAATTTCCAACTATCTAGTGACTAATCACAAAAAAAGCTAAGAGTCTTCTAAACAAAAGGCGATGCAAGTAAAGCAGAGAGGAGAGAGAAATGTTATCATTAGTTTTAGTTATAAATTTAAGTATATGAAACCTTATAAAAAAACAAGTGAAATTTAAGTGTATATAATATGATTATTTAAATTTTAAAAGGCCAAACTGCACATCTAATTATTATTTAACAAAAGTATCTCTTTCACATGCTTCCGTCTCATCTGTAGAACAAATTTTCAATCTCAATCAGAATTTGCATAAAACCTGTATTTTTCTAATTAAAATGCTGTTCTAAAGTTCTTTGTTAATTTGTATGACAATTTTACATTCCATCTACAACATTTCTCACTATGTTTTAGTTTTTGTAATTAATTGTTAAAATTGATGATTTGTTTAGTTGTTTTATGTATAAATAAATTTTGATAGTTTTTATGAAATGCATAAAAAAAATCGTGAAAAAAACGAAAAAAAAAAAAAAAAAAACCAAATACAGAGTATTGTGTAATTATTTGCCTGTGTACAGTGCGTATACGTAATCAATTGAAATGCGTTCTTACGTCAAGTACGTCGAATAAAAATTGCAAAAAAAAACGAATTACAAACTAAACATAAAATGTTGTTTCATTTCAAAGAAAAATAAAGCGAAAACTAAAACACTAAACGAAAATGCTTGGTCAAAGGAAAAGCATTGCACAAATCAGCGCATACGTAATGTAATTGCTTTTAAGGGCCACAGTGGACTGTGGGCGCGGAGGGGAGGAAAGCCTGAGACGGTCATCAAATGCATCAAGCGGCAAGTACTACTGTGCAGCATGTAGGTTAAACAACTTAACATTCTCATCTTTCGCGAAACCACGGCAATCTTCAGGCACATTGCTCATACGACACGTGATACGCAAGTTTGTTGCGCTAATTTTTCCTTTTTTTCAAACTTTTTTCAAAAAAAAAAACCACAAAAAAAGAAAGGTAAAGTAAGACATCATAAAAAGCAAAAGCAGGGCAGGCATTTTAAATTATATGACGGTAAGTGTGGTGAAAGGGGGGCGTGGCATCTAGTCTGGGTAAGCATGAGCAGCATAAAGCATAACATAAAAAAAAGTTATAAAGTTTTATGCTTGTTTGCCTTAGCTACAAGAAGAAGATAAACATGGTGTTTTAACGGGCAGTTTTCAAAATCATTTATGACACAATTTGTTTAAGCCGTCGCAAAAGGAGAATTTTAATGTAAGCTTCAAATTATCGAAGTTGAGAGAATATTGAAACAGTTAATTTTTTATGAACTTAACTTAGTGATATATCCTTTATTTTGAGTTGTTGAAAATTTACTTTTATATTTTTGCTTATATCAACAGACTTGAATACTGCCTGAAAAACTTAAAATTGTTATTTTTTCAAAAAATTTGTCAGTGACAGAAATAGATATTCTCCAACAACTTTTTCGTGTCTTAAACTTTCCGCTACTTTAACCTAATAAAAGCTGACTTTCAGAAATTGAAATAGCTTGCTTAAGAGAATCAGACCAAGCAGCTACTCAACTGGAGAACTCTTTCAGCAACTACTCGAGACTTGTCGGCTGCTGCTGATTTAGCTGATGAAGAAAATGTCCACAAAATGCAACACGGCAATATGTGCAGGCATAAGGCATGCCGATTTCCATTTTGTATGTCCTTAGGGGAACTGAAGACACTCGGAAACCACCGAAGCGGATATGCCCAAGCCTGAGTGAAATGCTGTTGCCAACGACAAGGTTAAGCCAGAGATAACCCAGCAGCAGCTGCACAGGACTTAAGGTTGCCCAAGAGCGGAAATGCGGAGGAGCGAAGTGGCCTGGGGCAACAGGAACAGATTCTGAATCGCTTATGAGCATGTCACGGATAAATCGGGGTCTCATATGGTTAGCCTGATGACTGAGGCGTTTAACTTGTTTGCCTGTCACGACAGGTGAGTAACATTGCCCCCCATATTTTTCTCAGTGCAGGCATCGCATGTGCCGGGCATACAAAAGAGGTGAACAGTTTGACGATGCGACTGGCCCCAAAAAATAATAATAACAATAAAAAAAAGTAAGCATGCACGAACGCCTTCAGTCAGCAAACAGAAGATTAGATACACTGGTTGACAGTAGTTCTAATTGAACACAATATATTAAAAGGAAATTAAATATTTTCTATTTGTGGCAGAGTTTTGTTAAGAGAAGGAAATAAAAATAATAATACTTTCCTCTTAAAAGTTAAAAATAATTATTGAAAACTGTTTGTACTTTTCCATTCCTATTCGCTGGAGCTGATTTTTAGCAAGATATCTTCAATGTCATATAAGAGATTCAAGCAAAAATGTTACACTTTACATTAAATAATAAGTTTAAAAAGCGAATAGATTTTTATATATGATATTTAAATTTTCGGTAAAAACTTGTCGACAAAGTAAAATTATTTATTCATAACAATGATTTATGCACTTCATGCGAAAATTATAATATCCTTTGCCAGGGTATCCAAATAACAAACGACATTTTCATCATTTGCTATGCGGCTGAGATGCCATCGGAATTCTGAGCACTTCCGAAATTTTATCGGGGTCTCTCGTTACTTAAAGTGCCTACGTCTTGCTCCATACGTCACAATCTATTTACGTGGCACCCGTTAATAACCAACATACACACACACACACACACACCTCCACACATCTCCACACACATGTGAGTTGTTTTTGTTTTTGATTTTGTACACCTTCACAGCTCTTATCAGCAGTAGCTCATTTGCAGGCTTCTCGATTCCTGTCCCCCTTTAGACACTTTTTAATTAATCATGGACTCTTTTGCTTGTGGGTAAAAAGTCTGTTCTTGAAGCATTATTAAAAACACGTTTACCACCTGAGTTCGCCAGGTATAAATTATTTAGTGTTACAAGTCAGAGGGGGCATATTTGAACAGCTTAAAATTATAAGAGGCCTCACAAAATAATGAAATTAAATTATATTATAGTAATTAATTATGGAATTGACTTATAATTCTAACGTATGCCTAACTGACGTATAAAGCTTTTATGAAAATAAATTTGCTACGCATTCGATTTGAGAGTTGTAAGTAGCTCAAAAAATAAAGCAACAAATGTTGGCCTAATAAAGTTTTGGCTTAAATGCCATTTACTGAAAAGCCATAACTTTTGTAAAATCTTTAATGTATCTTATAAAATTGCCACCTAGTAAAAATTAATCTCAAATCAGTTGATGTCAACTCAGTTACAGTCTCGTTAACATTTGCTCTGGATAATATATATATATATATATATGTCTGAGCTATCAGCTTACAGCTCAACAACTTACAATGACAAATTTCCAAGAAACTTGCTATTATATTGTGGCATTTGTTGACAACGTCTTCGAGGTGAAAAATCAAATATAGCTAAGCAGATTGTGATTTTGATATCATATACGCATCGAATTGGAAATATTTAAGCCAGTGCATTGCACGAATACAATTTGATAAATTTGTACATTTTCTGTAATACGGCATTTGACAGTGGCAAAGTGTAAAATAAAGCTGATTTATAGCTTGTTTTTGTTTGCCACCAAGTCAATGGCGCGCTGTCTGTGTGTTGTTTGTATGTGTTTGTGTGTGTGTGTGTTTGTGTGTGCAGGGTGTGTGTGTGCAGGGTGTGTGTGTGTCAAACTAATCCGCTTACGTGAGCAATTTGTACGACAACTGAATAATAACCTTGAATTGCGCCAAAAAATTTCGAAAAGCCAACATCAGCGTAATTTTCGAAAGAGCAAAACTCAGATTAGGCAAATGTTCATCGATTGTAAAGTGGACTGAATTGTGGCAGGATGGCAGAGTGGTAAATGGGAAGAAGTGAGAGATAGGGGAGGAGTGCTGAAACAGCTACCGATTGCTGTCGACTTAATAGATTTGAGTGGCTTTTATCAAGTCGCCTAAAAGCAGGCAACACTTTCGGCTCATTTCAACACACGCTCATTGAGCAGTTAGTCTATGGGTGTGTGCGTGTGTTTGTGTAGAGTTGAAAATAACCCCAAATTTCGAACAATGTGTTTAGCTGTCATAACAAGCCAAGTTAGTTACGCCACTCATTGGCATTGTAAACGTTAAATAGGCAAACGCCAAACTTCATTGTCTTCTCGGCTTGAACTAACTTTGGCTTTCACCTCACTGATATCTCATGTTTTCTCTCTGTGGCTTAATTGGAAAGCACACATCTACACACACACACACACACACACATACATTTGCGTAACGTGTTCGCTTTTACTCACGTCTACACAAACAATAACATTAAGCAAAAACCACATGGAACAGCTTAGCAAGCGATGCCTTGCCAAATATTGGAAGGGAATTGAACAAGTCGGCAGCTGTTAGTTTGCCGCGTGTCATTGGCAGCTGTGGCACGTAGTTTGCAGTTTGTGGCTGCCACAGGCTTCAGTTTATGGCAAGGCACTGAAGGTGTCTACATTCTTGTAGTTCGCATTGCTCAAGTAGCCCATCAGCAATTTATACGGCCCCAAACAAAAGAGATAGAAAATGGGAAATGGTGAGGAAGGCATTGTCATGGAGAATAAGATGGAGAGGAACAGGAAAAGGGACAGAGCCGGAACCCAAACTCAGCAAACCCAGCAGCACTCATTTTATGGTATGTTGTTGGCATTGTTTCACTTTCTACTTGTTCATTCCGATACCCTTTTTTCATACGTAAAGTATTAAAAGCTGCTCACAATAAATATAATATTAATTATCTGCATTGACAATCAATTTTGTTATGTAATTATTAAAGCCAAAACAATTCTGGCATATTTATTTTTTTTAGATTTATTTGCAATCTTACAATAGCAAAAATGTTTTAATTATTTTATTATTATTAAAAAAGTATATATAAATTTGTAGACGACTTTATAGGATATTTGCAGTTCGAAAGTTTTACAACTTTCTGCATCCTCAAACATTAACGTAAAAGTGCGTGTTGCGATGAATACAAAAGAATGTGTTATGTAATCTATGCATTAATAATGATGCCATTTAACAAAGTGTTGCCCAACTAAAGAAGTTCGACTGACAACAACATGCCCTTAATATGAGCGTGCAGCTATTAATATAAATTATGCACTTAACCCAGATCAATAGGTTAGGCCTTCAAATGCATAATTAATTAATCTAAATGGTGATTTGATATTGCACTACATGGGGCGCCACTAGCAAAGTGTGAAAGTTAAAACAAATATGTAAATATAAATTTTGAAAAAATAGCTCAGCCAAATTAGACCATATTCTGCACTTTTGATATGAATTAATTTTAAATATAAGCTCAAACCCATGACTCTGAAATAAGCCACATAAAACCAAACCAGTTTACTGGATAATACTTTGAAATTAAAATCGAATTAACTTGATTATATAGTAACCGATCAGTTATAGATATGAGTGAGAAAAAAAGAGAGACAGATTGGAAAACCGCTTAATTTGATGCAAAGTCAAACAGCTTAATGGATTGCATTTGTTTGGCCAATAAATTGCGTGTGGCCAAATGCCAGAGTTCGCATCCCTTTAAGCAAATGTGTATTCGCTTGATTATATGCAAATAAATTGGCAACAGCAAAAGCAATAACAATACCAGGTGAAACTGCCAGCAATTACAGGTGCAATTAAATGAAGTGTGAGAGGAGTGTGTGAATTGAGTGGCAGCTCATCACCCAAGGGAGCCATTCAAATGGTAACAATGCTCGACTCCAGGTCAAATCAATGTTTCGGTCCCCAATGGCCAAAGTCCGGCGTCGTTCAAAGTTATGGCGCAAATAAAAGTCAACAGTGGTGATAAATGAAGCTCCGAGTTTTGCATGCTGCATGCGGCAAAAACATGCAAGAATAAGTAAAAACCAGAAAAATGCACCAGAAAAACAAAGAAAAGAAATAAAAGAAAAAGCGCAAAATGAAAATGCTTCCTTTTTTGCGCAGATCTCGTGAAGGCGGCAAACCGAAATCCGTGCTCCAATTGCCAGATGACAGAGATAAGCAACCGAACGAAAGGATAACAATGTCACCGACATACCCAACTGCAAATGACAAGCAACAAAAACAAACATGTCAGAATGCAGCTATAGTCGAGTCAGCTCGACAACAATATACCCTCGAATGCCATAAGTAAAAGTATGAGTGAAAGTGCTCTCAAGAAGTGCAGATCAAGAATATATAGTTTATGGGGTCAGAGTTGCTTCCTTCTGCCAGATACATACATTTATTTAAAATCATTATATCCCATTTTACCGATTGTATTGCCAGGGAAAAACACAAAACACACAACGGAAACTGATGAAAAATCTATACATATATTTTTTGAACAGTTCGCAGCTAGCTGGGCGGGTCAGCTAGATAGAAAAAAGCGTAATCTGTTTTTTCCGCTTTAGTTGTACTGGAAACCAAAAAAAATGGCGGAACACCCACTCGGAAAAAGAACAGACGCTTAACTTGTCTGACATGTTATCAATGCAGATTTGAAGCTGAGTGGAAGCGAGTGAGTTGCATTGGAATTATTAGCAGAGATTGTGGGAAAAGTTAAAGCTGAGCTGGGGAATTTGCACTTTGCCAAAGGGGCAAAGGACCGTAATGAAATCAATTAACAGTTAACAAGTTCTTCGGCTTCTGCTTCTACTTCAACTTCGGCATCAGCATCAGTTGGCGTGCTAAATCAAATTAGTGGAACGCAACTGAACTTCTCAGCAGTTGAGTTGCCCTGGGGCCAGTCGGAGAAGGAGTAGAAGAGTAGAAGGACTAAAAGCATTCGACAAATTGTTTTTACTGTCCTGCAAGTATTTTATTGGCATTTGAGATTGTTTTTTTTATTACGTACTCTGCCATTTTTATCGTACCAAATTCAATTCGAACAAAGCAACAATTTATTACAAGTTTATTTCAAAGATATCTTCATCGAAAATGGCTTAAACCAATTTGGCAATAAAGTTGATAAGCAACAAGATTTTAAACTGATTTTATTTTTTAATTAGTTGTTAGTAAACTTAAGTATTGCGAGTTAAATAATACAAGTTGATTACTAATTTGGAATGGAGTCTTTTTTAATCTAAGTTGGATTTAAGAAAGTCTGAATAAAGATAAATTAGGTAGGAACTTAAAATATTTAATAAACAAGCTTAGCTTTTTTTCATTCCTTTTCTCTCTCATTCTCATACACATACATGTAATAAGCTTGTAGTACAACAAACATTTAATGTATTTGCATGCATACAAATCGAATTTATCATCCAAATGCTTGAGCATCTGTCTAAGCATGCAGGAAACAAAAACAATTTGAACTCTCATTACTGTCAAACACCCGATGCGTGCTCCCCTCTCTCTCTCTCTCTCTCTATCTCTTCCTCTCTCACACTCTCTCACTCAGTTTGTCGCTGTGCGGGCTCTTTGGCACTACTCAAGTCACACATTTGGGCACTTAAACGACACTCATTCATAAAGTGTGTAGAGTAATTTTCCAGCTGCTTCACTTCCTTCGTTTTGCGGTGACGCCTTCGAACTTCGCCGCCTCGCACTTGTCTCTCAGTGTCTCTGCTCTCAGCTTGATGCTTGTGGTTTGGGTTTTGCTGCTGCAGCTGCTGCTGCTGCTGCTGCTTCTGTTTCTGTTACTTTTCGGTTTTGCGGTCTGCTGTCGTAGTATAAATATATGTTGCAGTTATATTTGTAGTTGTAGTTGTAGTCAGCATCGCGCACTTGGCAGCAGCTGTGCTCGTCTCTCCTCCCCCTCATTCTCCTCCTCGTCTCTTTCCTTTATCATTATTGCTCATCATGCGTTTCTAATGAAGTCGTAAAATTTAAAACTTTCAACACATGCGACTTTGTGAGAGTCTGTCTGTGTGTGTGTGTGTGTCTGTTTTATCTTGCCACTCTCACTCGCTCCTTCCACTTGTGTGGCTTATGTGTTGCTTTATTGCCTCGTTCCCTCGTTCATCTTGCGCACGTCTGCTTTCAGCTTCACTCTGCTGCTATCCCGCAATCATTTTTATTCATTTGCTCATTTTGCTTGCCTCACTGCCGACATTCCTCTTCTTTAATATATATGTCTGTGTGTGTGTGTGTGTCTTTTTCAATGTTTATTTTTGTATGTTTCACACATTTTTTAACATTTATTTTGTTTTTATATTCTTTTATTCGCTTTCGCGTTCGCTGTGCAAAATCAGCTTTAAGCTAAGCCGCCAGCTTAAGCGTAATTTAAGTGTTTAAAAAACTAAATAATATTATATTTATTTAATCCCAGTAGTCGACGCGAAAGCTAGTTGTGTTTTACTAATCTTTGAGGTGTTAAAATTCTTGTTTATTTCAACAACTATTTTTATAGCATACTTTTTAGGGCAGGCAGACAACAAAAGTAGTAAAGACTCAGCAAATGGCAAACTTTATATCAATTGTAAAAACTTTAAACCTTTTTCAAATTACGAGCATCCAGGGAATAAATCGAAGTACTTGCATTGAAGAATTTTTTTTGTTTTCTTTTCAGAGAAGTATTTAAGTGCTCACATTGCAAATATTTACATTGGCGTTCCATACATACACAAGAACTAAATAGTCTGTCAATATCACAGCCAGACATAATACGATAAATCTATCTCACATAGCAACTCGGAGTCCCTTCATAATCGGCTATGCATATTTAAAATAAAAAAAGAGTTTTTACCCTAGCAACATTCAGTCTGATGCTTGACAAGCTGTTGCCAACGTTAATGGGGCTCAGCACAGAGCCCACACATCTATAAAATTTTTGCGATTTTAAAAATACATAAAAATCCAGGCTTTTTTTATAGTTATTTGATGGCAGCCGGCATATTTCGTTTTCGCTCCATTTGTTTGCTTAGAACGCTTTTTTAGGTTATTTGAATTTTGTGATTGAACAAATCGAAAATCATAAATTTGCAGATATTTTGATGCATTTTTAATCGGTCAATTTGATGAACTGTAAAATTCAATAAAAAACAAACTTCGTTTAAATCGATTTGTATATCAAAAGAAAACATAAAAATAAAAAACATTTAACAAAGGACTTTTAGCATGAGTAAAATTTTCTGTATTTGCACATTTTTAGAAAATCTTTTTTATTTTGGAAACATTTTAATTTAAAATGACTACAATGGCGGATATAAGAACAATTGAAATTGGGTTTTTTGACAAGAGTACAAAATTCTTGGTAACCTGCAAAAACTCATTTTTCCCACTTAGCTTTGTTAACTGCAATTCGTTATTGTCTGGTGAAACCATAAAAGAGGCTAAGAATGTGTTGTTGCATTGCTTATAGTAGACAGTAAAAAACATATATATGTATAGATATATATATTTGATTGGCATTAAAAGTCAAGTCAAGAAGTTTTCGTCTGCTAGACGTTCTGAGAAGCTATAAATTATAAAATATAAGTTCTCGTTCATCCTACGCAGTTCAAGATACATTTTTTTTTATCGATATCTTCCCAAATTGTCCCATTATCAATATAAGCATATTAACATGATATGCATCAGTGAGTTGGTTTAAATAAGACTTGGTCGAATTGAGGTTAGTTAAGGACTAGTTTTGAGGGTATCTTCCTGTAGAGCTCTCTCGACTAGAGCGTTCTAATTTATATTTTTTTCATTTGGATAGTTTTTGGTTTATATTTTTGTAGTATGTTCGAATGCTTCATTAAGGTACCGCAACGATATTTGCATTTTACACCACAATTATTTTGTAGTTACTCGACAATTCCGCTCACATTTTAAATCCCATTTTCCCGATTCCTCTTCACTTAGCAGCGGACTGCCGACCAAATGTTTTATTGTTGCCACAATTTATGCTCGTATCTTTGTCGGCAGGTTCGAAGGGCAGACCAATATATAAATATATATATATATATATATGTATGTTGCTTGTTATATATATTTATAGAAATAATCGTATACACTTTGATCCGTCGCATGTCGTCACTTCAATATCCGCTCACAAAAAACAAAATTGTGAATATTTTGTTGCCACGGATATCCGCTTGATGAGGAAAAACGGATGTTGGCCTGCAACTACAACAAACTTCAACTGCCGCCAATCATGGCATACCTCAATGGGTTGACAAACATGGTAAATGAAGTCGATTTAACTTTCACCCATTTTCTTTTATTTTTTTTGTGTGTTTTGGACCCTGGCTGACTGCAAGATCTTAATTTCGATATTGATGTCAAATTGTCGCTGGGTTTAATTAAAAATACACGTATTGCACCAAAATGGCGGTTGGCTTTTTCTTCTTTTATTTTCGTTGCCTTTTGGCATTGCATGTGCTATTTTTGTTGCATTTCCCTTTCGCCATTTTGTGTGTTGTGCTGTTTTTTTTTTTTTTTTGGCAGCATTTCACATTTTTTCTCTGCGTATTTTATTTATTTTGTTTTCATTCTGGTGTTGACTTTGCGAATTGAAAGCGACACGTTTCAGATTTTAAATAATAAAATAAATTTAATTGTTAACACAGAAAGACAAATGATTTCTTTAAGCAGAAAAATACAATTTAATTTGGTTGGGATACTTTAAATGATTTTTTTTTTTTTCTTTAGCTACTGTCAGCAGAGCGACTTCCGTTTTAAGCTCCACTTCCTCAAGGAAGTGAGTGCAAAAGTGGTTGTCAATGTGTATGTATAAGTTAATAATGGCATCATCAATGGCAACTCATCAGTAGCCACTTAAACGCTCACCAAGCTCCCACACTCCCCTCACTGCCACTCTGTTAAGGGTGGTAAAACCTGTAAAGACGATTGCGCCTACCAAGTACAAAATACATTATTGATTTCAATTTAAAATTTCCTTTTTATTATTTTGTTTTTTATATTTTATTTCATTGTTGTTGTTACTGTTGTTGTTGTTGTTGACGGCATCCTTTCGGGAATCCAACTCGACATTGTCAATGCCAATTGGCTGACTGGCAATGAAAAATGCAAAGCATTCATTCGAATCGCATAAAATATGTATGAAATAATGCGAAACCCATCAACGGATGAGGCTAGAAGCTGCATGTTAGCATTTGTTGAATATATTTGATAAGATATATATATATATATATATTTATATAATATATATATATATGTAAATATGCAGTGACTGCACTTGGGTATTATTTCAATGCATATACGAATGAAAATTCATGCTGTCAATTTTAGATTTTAAATAAATCTTTTTCAATCGAAGTTTATATTAAAATTGTAGTATTTTACTTGAGTATTTTTCATCTATTTATTAATAATACTTTGGCAAATTATAGACACATATATAAAACAAATAAACAATAGTATTAAATTATTTATATTTCACATCTCTCAAGCAAGCAGAAAAAGACAAAAATAAAAACAAGGCCAAAACACATAAGAATCACACAAAGTTTAGATTTAAAGAAACAAATGCTGATTAAATTGATTTTATGACTCTTGTATTTTATTTGGATTATCAGATTATTAGTCTTCTTCTTCTACACTATCCCACAATAGTTTTTCTCAATAACATGCAACATTTATCACATCTTTCGCAAGCACAAAAAACAAACCATGAAAGCTTAATGAGCGCCCAAGGCAGAGTTTACTGTACGTGCATTTGCAAACTGGCCATAAAAACAGCGCTGCAAATGGGCCAACAGCTCGTAAAGCACTTGCCAATTTAATTTGTGTGAATGCCCGCGGCGCAAATTGAAACACAAAGTTAAAAGAGCGTCGCGGTCAAAACGGATTCAGAATTCGAGTGCGAAACAGCGAACAGGAAACGGGAAATGGAGTAAGCAGCAAAGGCAAAAAAAAAAACAAGAGGAAGCCGGAACTGGAGTTGTGTAACAGATAAGTTGCACCAGTAGCTGCCATAATGTTGCCTTTTGCTCATTTGAAGTTGTTCCTCAGTTCTGTTGATTTGCTTCTTCAGCCTCGACTGCATCTGTGTTTCTGTGTCTCTGCAACTTTGCAACGTTGCAGCTGCAGTTGCTGCAACAAACAGCAATTACCAGCAAAAGTTGTTGCTGTCTTCACATTCCATGTTGCCCAGTTCTTTGTCCAAGACTTTGGTCAAAAGTTTTGGCCAAGTTTTTAGCCTCCATTTTGCGCTTGCTTCATTAATCTAATATTTTTTTAGCTAACATAATGAGAGTTATTAAGTTCTAAGTACAAGTGAATTTCCTCGAAAACTTTCATGCAAACTCATTAAACGAAAGAGATGCTTAAAGATAACTTAAAAGGTGTCTAAAGTAAAGAAAACTATTAAATATGCCTTTGTTCATAATCACATCAAGTTGGCTTGAAAAATCATAAATTTTCTGGTATATAAAATTAACTGTTTGCTGGAAAAGAATCGGCATTGAGCACTATTTTTAATTGAAATTGGATTGATTTGATTGATTGATTGACTGAAAATATTACCAAGACTTTAAATGAATCGTAAAATTCTTTTTCTGAACTGAATTGTTTCGCTTTTTGAATCATCCAGGATAATATGGAATTGTGGGTGATTTTTTCAGAAAATGTATGCTGACTGACATCGATGATGAGCTGATTAAATATCTTTTTAACCATATAATCCATTATTAACTGCATATTGAAATTAAAAACGGTATTGTGAAAAATAAATATTTAATTTTTTTTTAAATGAATTAATGAATGAATTAATCTTATTAATGAAAAACCATCGGAACCACCTACGACATACGGACAAAGAAAATCGTTGTTGATCTTGGTGCGGAACTTGCTCCGAAATAATATATCATTGTGATGATTTTGAATAAGAAATTTCTTTATAAAAATATATATTTCTACAGAACTTAACTTTAACGCAGCTCTATGCAGTTATACTCGATTACTATTGATGTGCTGACTAGTTATCGATAACACTATTTTTAATACTGAATAATAATTACACCTAGTAAGAAGCAAATATTTTAAAAAACAAACAACAAACAGATCTTTAAATATTGGATATCAAGTCTAAATGTTTCTTAGAGACGTACGAAAAATCTGTCTGAAATTTGGAGTGCTATAGCATCCGACTTCTTGACAAATAGTTTGCGACGAGCGCACAAAAGTCAAACACACATCTCTCCACGTCTTTTCAACTATATTTGCTGAAAGACAGGGCAACCACAAATTCTGAATATTTTACCGCAAATCCACCTAACCAAACCAACCAAGCCACGAACTATCCAAGCAATTCAACTAAGCAACCCACCCACCCACAACTGAAACTGTAATTACGTGCAATTTATGGCTCATTATTTGCCATGGAAAAAACCGTTTGCATTTTCCTCTTCCTATTTTGCTGCGGTTCTTATTTTTTTCTTTCGCTGATTTATTTTTTTTTTATTTCTTTTTTTTTTGTTGTTTTTAATTTGCTAGTGCTGCTGCTCATTTGCAAAACATGCAACTTTTCATTATGCGGGGGCAACAGACGCCAAGCGTGAATACAATATTTAAACTTGTGTTGCATTATGCACAGTGCTGATGTCATTAACACTAACGACGTCATGAAATTCAATGCACACCCGCCACTGGAGCTGATGGCAACACTAGCCACACACCCACACACTAGCCACACTCACACACACACACACACACACACACACGTAGTCACTTAGCTCCCACGCTGTAGGCAAAAGTCCAGGGAATTCTCGTGAATGCTAAATGTATTTTATACAGCCTGATATTGGAAACTCTGTGCACGACGACCAGACGAGGCATGACCCATCTATTTTTAGAACACTTACCCTGCCCTTATCGCGGCTGCTTTGATTTTGTCATGCATTTGGTAACTGCTCGCCTGAGAATTAATTTTAATTTAACTGACTGTTCATTTATCACACATCTCTATAGCTTAAAATTTAGTTTATAAAGTAACAGCCAGAAATATAAAATTAACCTGCCAAAGCACATTTAACCACTTAAAAAAAAAATCGACAATTTTACAAAAATATAAATCAGAAAACGAAAAACAACGAAAAAGGGAAACCATTTCACAATTCTTTGATTCCATTATATATAATACTAACTGATTAATTTTTAAATTATATAAGGCAACTAATAGTCTAAAACTTTAAGCTTACCTAAATTTTTCATTAGTTAAATCAAACAGATTTTGAAAAATTAGTATTTTGAATTTATAGATTAATATATAAAATATAAAAAGTTCACATTGCGATTGAAGGCAGAAATTCATTTAAAATTTTTCATAGGGTACAACAAATATCGACTTTGCTGTGTTAATATATTGTGTGAGAAATATGAGGTGTATACCAGGCACCCACACACAGACACAGACACACACATTCAGAAGTATAGTTGCGTTGCGGTTATCTAAAAAAAAGTCAACAATATTTGAACTTTTGACTTTGTATTTAGAAAATTTGCATGGGTCAGTCGAGCTGTCAGCTTTTGGCCAGTTCCTGGGCAGTGCACCATATGATTTTAATGATATCTCGGGGAAAACTTGTTATTCTTCCACAGAAGCCAGCATCTATAGCTGTCCCTTTCTCTCCCCCTCTGACTGTGTGTTGAAAAACCGCTGCCGAAAAGGTTAAAAGTTGAGAGCCTTGACATCATGCTCAAAACAATTGAAACTTTGTTATTGCGTAGACGCGCCAACAATTGCATTTGCCAACTCGTACGTGGCATCCACAAAACCAATTTGAATGGCATCAAAAATTGAGTATAGTTGTTTTTATTGCATATACAAAATCATGTTTCGTTTTTGGCAGTGGTTTTGTAATGCCCACAACATAATGCAAAAAGAAACTGAATATGGAAGATAAGTGCAAAGAGTGCGGGTCTAATTTATGTTCGACCATGTGAATCAACGTCCTCCACGTTGGCCATGTAGAGCAAACTTCAAATGTGTAAAACAATGGCAGTACAACGATAGAGAGACAGTCAAGAGTACTGCCAGGACAATGGAGGGTATTTGGGTAAAGAACTCAAAGGGAATGCGCTGCGCACAGAGTTGAAACAATACAAAAAGCCGGATAAAAGAATTGTCCATATGAGAGTACGCAAAGTTGCCAACACTGAATGGAGTATTCACAATCGAAAAGGGCGAAGAATTGAAAATTGTTTCAAATGGGCGAAAGGCACAAAGGAAAAGCTACTCAAAATATGGCATAGGAGCCAAGTAACTCGACCATTGAAAAAATCATAAATGCACCATTTTAATTTGGTTCCACCAGCTGGATTTGGTCAAGCAATTTTAGATATGGCAAAGAATTAGCTTAAGGGGACGGATTTAAGCTCCTCAGTAATATGGCTCTGTCAAAAAGTGTCTAATTTTTAAAAACTAGGTCTAAGATTGAAATTGCTTGAATGAGCGAGTCTCAGCTTCCCATGGCCATAACAAATATCAGAAAAGTATTTGTGCATCTTTGATGACAACAGCAGCAATTCAAATTGTTATTCTTAATTTAAAAAACATTTACGATTAAAATAAATGGATATTGACATATCATTACATAGAAAAACGATTTAAAAATATTCTGTTGAGAAACACATGAAGTAAGATTGATTACAGCTGCTAGGAATAAAAATAAGACTTTTAATCAAAGCAGAATATTTGATGGGTTTGCACAAGTTAAAAGTCAAGTTTGACAACTCATCGATGGAGAAATACATTAAAAAGCTGAAAATGCAACGTTTCCTTTTACCCACTGCAACTCAGTGGAAGTCAAACTGTATATTTCCTTGGGATTGTCAAGAGCAGTTACATAATCCTTATAGCCAAAGACTATTAAAATCCGCTTAAGCTAAACAGAATTTCGCGTCGTATGATGTCTTTTTGTTGTTCTTGTTGTTGTTTTCCTAGTTGCTATAATTTTGTTGTTGTGTTTGTTTTTGTTATTATTACAGTTTGTACACATCAGATTGGCATTGACTGGGTTTCCCACATGCTGCTCCATTCTCCATTCAACTGCAAATTCGCCCCAGCAGCAAACAAACACAAAGAAATTCTCGTTACCAGGCCGAGGGACGAAGCACATAAAACACATAGCTCAGGACTTATAAAACTTGTACATATGCCATTTATGCACACACACACAAACACACACACACAAACACTCACACACACACTCGCAAATATACATATTTTGGTCCCTGTCCAACGAGCCATGCAAAATGACACAACAAACTAGCAAAAGCTAACAAACGATCTTCTGCAGCATATGTTAAACGACTTTGAGATACCCTGTAAAAAAGCAGCGACATAAGAAATACAATTCTTCTTCTTTTATTTGACAACTGTAAGCACTTGGTATTTAGCGATTTTCCTTATAGCTTTCAAGACTGATCTAGAATAGAAGATTTTCCTTATAGCTCTTAAGACTGATCTAGAAATAAAAATGTGTTGTACAAATTTTCTTATACAATATATACAGATATTAAGACCTCAAAAGTGTTTAAGCCGTATCTTATGCCGTTTTAGAATTATTTGCCTAACTGTCATCGTCTTGTAAAGTTTCAATTTTAGCAAAGATAATTAATTGGAATATGTTTAATACTTGCCAATATAATTAGGGGCAACTCTTTTGCCCCTTCTGAGCCTATAGCTCTTTAATCAACAATTATATATTTTTGGGTTAAGGGTTTATATGTCTTCTGGCTAAGGCAACCTAAGATTTTCCTTGCACTTTCTTAATTGTTATCTAAGATTCTTAACTCTTTACCATATCTACTATAATTTTAATATGACCCACAACCCAATATAATTTACAGGGTATGCCGTGTGTAAGCGCCTGGCCTTAAGTTACAACAATTTTACATTTATTTGAGTTGCCCGTTGGCTTTCCAGGTGTTAATCAAGTGGCCAACATGTCAGGGCCATGATAAATGTCTAGAGTTACGTTGAGCCTTGCGCCGTGAACTCTGAACTGAGTAGTACGCAGTGTACGACCAGGTTGTGTTCTGCCCAAAATAAATAAATAGAATATGAAATTGTGCCACTTCATGTTGCAACATCCAAAATTTTTTTCAAAATTTTTGCTACTGCATTTAACGACCCACTGCAGCAGCCGCTGTTGATGCGCTCAAGTAAATGGCTCGTGTGCAAGTAATTGTTGTACGTAAGGACAATGGCGTATTATTAGTTTCATGTGTCCTGTAATGTCCTGACCATTTTGTGTGACTGTCTGTGTATGTGTGTGTGAAACCCTGCCTTGCATAATAAATTAACCACATGGCTGGTTGGTTGGCTGGTTGTCGGCAGAGAGGCTCATTAAAACGCATTTGTATTTAGTTGTGCATAAAACATAATGCGAAAATGGGCAACGTGACCGCAACGCGCACCCAGCCAGAAATTACAATCAGCCACATGAAGTGTGTGTGTGTGTGTGTGTGTGCTGTTGCCACTCGGTAACACGCATTATGCACAAACACAGATTCAGCAATGAGTCACAAATTATAGACATCTTTCTTTTGCCAAATGCGGCATCAATGTCAGCAGCTGCTCTCGCTCGATGGACCTGGACTGATTGAAAATCGTTTCAATTGAATTCATATATATAATTGGTTCATGTCCCCATCATAATTGATCACGTATCATCATCATTCAGCTGAGTGCTGCCCTTAAGGAGCTAATTGCATTTATTTGGCACATCTGATGTAATTCAAAACGATTTCATTTAATTAACTCTCCCCAAAAACCTGAATTTTTGATGTAGCTTTGAGTGTCAAATTGTTTAATGAATAGATTGATTGATTGTAAATTCATTAAATGTGAGAGCTTTAATATTCATTTTAACAAAGTTAAGCCAGTTGAGTAATGCAATTGAAAACGTGTAAGTAGAATATATTGCGAAAGTGTAAAAGTACATACAAAATATTCCATTGGTTGCGCTTCATATTAAAACGTCAGTTTTTCGAATTAATTTTTAAATATTACTGCTGAAATAATATATATAAAAGACATACTCGATACCCGATATACTTGGGTAATCGGATAATTTTTAAGAAGATATTGCAGTTTGAATTTGAATTTATTTTTAGATGTGTCAAACAATCTCCATTTCACATCAAGCAGAAGTTTTAGACGCTGCCGATTAAATTGATATGTGACTGCTTATCGAGTTAAACTTGACATTTTAATATACATTGCGATATTGGCTAGTACAAAAAAATAAATAAATGCGAACTACTCCTGGAATCGTGAGTCGAGTCGGCAGCATTTGATTTGCTTTGCATCCTTGACTTTGAAATTCAATACGCAATTTCAGTAAGCAGACTACAAATAAGACTTGGTTTTCTTTATATCCATTTCCATTTCCATTTCTTGGCATGGATTTGCTGGCGGCAATGTTTTACAAAATATGGTGAAAATTGATCAGGTTTCCAGCGAAGAGGAAAACTGTCATGGAGCGCACACGTGTGAAGCAATCACAAAGGAAATATTCAAATAAATATGTGATTATATTGACAGAAAAAAAGAGAATAAAAATACTAAAAAAAAAACGCATGTTTTACAATTTTTCATTTGTTTATTTTTTTTTTCTTTTTTTAGTTGACATTTCATCTTTGTCTACAGCTCTCTTGCTGTCTGTCTCTTTGCCTATTTTGGTAGGTTAGGTAATTGCTATTTGATACACACAAGCACACACACACACACATACACACACACTCACACACATGGAAAACTTTACCAATTGCGTGTGGATGTGCTTTTGGTGACGGTGGCGTTTTTGTGGAGAATAAAGGCTGCTCGAAAGGCTCGCAGGCAATAAAGGCCCATAAAAGTGAATCTTGCGGAATTCAATTAAAAATTAGTAAGCGCACTCTAAATGGAAGAGAAAGAGTTGAACTATGCGATACCCTGCATTTCTGTTCTTCATTAAAAATTTATTAACTATTTAATTTCATGATTTACTTTAAACAAAATTACAACGAATGAGATTAATAAGTAAGAATCGAACTTGAAATTATTACGCTACAAGATGTAAATAAAAAGTATTTATAGCTTGGATTTGACTTTTAGCTTGGTTGTTATTCGCTTCTGGCATTTGGTCGGAATGATTTTACCAAAAGAGCCAAAACCTCAAACGACTCCATTGAACTTCTGCCAACTTATCATCTGCCAGATATTGCCCTGGGTTAAATTAAATTTTATTCACCAGTTATGTATTTATACTTAAGGATTATAACTAAAGTAAATCGCTACTTCAAAAATTCTGTGTAAAACCAAATCCGAACTGAAAACTCAACTGCAATAAACGAATGCAACTTTGTGATACTTTTAGCTAAAATACTTAAAACTCTGTCTCTAAACGGACTAAAGTTTAGCGATTGCACAACACAAAAGGGTTTCCACCACATAACACACACACACACACACACACACAAGAGTGAGAGAGAGAGAGAGAAGAATGTGTTGCGATTGGTTAGTTGGCAGTCATAAACATTTGAAAGAATATAACGTAATTAAAAAGTTGTGGCACAACAAACGAGCTTCAAACAACAACTTTTACAAAGTGAACATGGCTAACTGACTGACTGACTGACTGACGGAATGACTGAATGATAGAATGATGTGGATAAACACTACTTGAGATGCAAGTGCTTGGACAGATCTGCTGCTCCTTGTCCAGCAACTGCATAATGCCAAAAGTGTGGGTAAAACTATAATACAAAGAAGAATCCATCTCTGATGGATGTCTAAATTATAATAAATTATTTATGTATAACAAGTGCCCCAGGAGACGTGAGAAAATCAACTAAAATTGTCGTTTTTATACTTGAGCTGCATTTCATTTGGCTTAGCACTTAGCAATTAAAACTTTAAAGCTGGCTAAAAGGTAATCTAATAAAATGCGTCTTAATTAATATGAAAATGTGCAACAAAATTCTTTTATACAAATGTTGACCTCTTTAAACATGTCTTTTGCTGAGAATTCCATTTAATTTTATGAAAACTTTATTGCAACTACAAATAAAGAAACTTTTGTTTAACTAATAAATGGATTATTTATGCAAACGAATCTAATAAATAAGAAATATTTTTATAATTTATAAAGCAGTTTAATTTTTATTAAATTGTAATAAATATTGCAACATAAACTTAATTGCAATTTTAGCTTAACTTTCTGAAAATATCAGCTGTTTTGTAAAATTTACAAAAAATTCTCCAAATATGTGACGAATGTTGAATGTTCAGAATGTTGTCCTATATGGGAATATATTTTGAAATATTGTTGAAATTCTAGAATATAAGAATTTGAATAACAGTTGTGTGAAAAATGTGTTGCCTACCTTTCGGAGTTGGAAGTGAGATGTTTTTGGATGCAGCCAAGCAGACATGGAAAATCGAAATTTCTTTCTCCTTTTTCTCGTTAGTTGTTAGTTGTTAGTTGTGACGCAATCAGCATCAAGAAAACATTTTAGAATTTGGTGAAAAAAAAAACTTTTGGCTTACTGCCTGACAGCTCGTAAGAACTGTCACCCACTCCATATACTTCTCTATCTCTCTCTCTCTATTTCTATCTCCCTCTCTTGGTCTGCTTCTTTGTCATTTAGTATTCATATTTTAAAAAGTTTTTCATGCAAAACTAAAGCCATGAAAACCTAATGACAACTGTGCAAAATGGCTAAAATGGTGCTGAGTATTCAGAGATAACCAGGCGACAGATGTTCTTGATTCTGCTTCTGTTCAGTAAGCTATTTTTGGGCCTCCTTAAGCCACATCTGTTGGCCAAAATTAGCTAAGTGTATTTCTTTTTTATTATTTTTGGTGGTGGAATTCCTTTAAGAGTTGTCTTGTTTGGGGGACACCATTAATTAGAATGCCACGCCTACAAATCATTATAATGGCACCACCGAGCTCCAGAGCCCAATATAAATGGTCATGTAGCTGGGGGGGGGGGGGGGCAGAGGGAATAACATGACAAGGGGCAAGGCGCAAGGGGCGTGGCTGTACTCTAGACGTAACTGCTGTAAGCTCACACATTATTCACACGCCTCGCAACACACAATTTCGCGCAATATGCAAATTGCGCAGCAAATCTGAGCCAAATCCGAGCCATCAACCTCCCTGCCCCAACCAACCCGGCGGCGTCAAACGAAGCGAAATAAAACTGTTTGGGGTGGAGTGAGGCGGCCAAACACAACAAACAACAACAGCAAAAACACAAAACGAATCTGTCTAAAAATAAAATAAACAACAATAAAAATAAAATAACAACCAGCCCCGAAACAATTACAAAACTATAAGCCTCCAAAGGATTCACCAGCAAATAAACAAAAAAACTCTGTGAGCCGAGCCCAACAGCCAAAAACTGGCGAGAGACTACAATAAAACACAAGTGAGAACACTGCAGTTGGGTGTAACCGACTGTGGCATACTCTATTATCAGCTGAAATCTGCAGCTAAGAAAATTGTGAATAATTATTAAAGTTCTTCTAATATTTTGTGATATTAGCTCAAAAACAGTGGCAGATTTTGGAGAGGGTGGCTAAAAAAGGGTAGCGATAGAGCTGATCTGATCGATATCCATTTATCTATATTATCGATATCATAGCAATATTTTCACTCTGCTCGGTGTATGTCCTTCTCTTGAGGCTATAGACTATCTACCAGCTATCTATTCTACAAATTTGTATTTAAATTATGAGTGATATGTGCGTCTATCGATTTGCATTTGTCGCAGTTATCGACTTCCTAGCACACTCACGTTTCAAGGTTGATAAACAGCTGGACTGTCGTTGCACAAAACCAATATACTCCTCAACCTTCGATAAGGAGGAATTAAACAAAAGCCCAAAATAAACAGAAAAATTGTTCAAGTTAAACGTCGATCACCCTGCAGCGACTTTGAAGTTTCGCACAAATTAAAAATGTAATTTTATGAAAAAATTACAAGGTTCATTTTAAGCTCCATTGATAAAACACAAGTCAATTAAGGACTTGTTAAAAAGATTTTGTGCGCACATTTTTTTTAAAATCAGTTTTATTTTATAAATAATATCAAAAGGAAAATTTAAAATTTAGACAAACTGCAATTAACTTTTTACAACTATAACTGCTCAATTTATAATATAACTTTATTTAATTTTTAATCCTTGCAATTAATTAGTTTAGCGTTCATGCTTTTTTTGTTGATCATATACATATGGTATTTTAGAGGGTATTTCTCCACTAAAGTGCTGGGAAAGTGTGCTCGAAAAAAGTGTTCATATATGGAAAATGTTTGTAATCAGCTGTGGGACTTGCGCTGTTGGCGCACATTAAGTGGAGCCTAATTGGGTGGACATGTGAGTGGCGAGTGTCGAGTGCCCCGAGGCCGCATGAAGTAGCAACAACAGCAAATCAAAGCGACGCATAATTAAGCGAAACAAATTCCTATGAAAGACCACAACAACAACTGAACAACTGAATGTGCCCAGCCCCCGAGGCACGCATGACTAATGAAGAGGCGAGAGAGCCCAATGTTAATTAGAAATTAAGTATGTAGGATCAAAAACCAATCCCACTGCATCAAAGTCCAAAATGGGACTGCTTAAATGTTACAGAAAATTTGAAAAGTAACCTAATTTTATGAGGAACACTTTCGCTTTACAAATAATTTTAGGCAATGTGTAATAATTGCAATAATGTACAATAATTTTAAATGTTTTGGAAATTATATTAATATTTTTAAAAAGCCTTTATTCGTGTGGTTATCTGCCAATTTAAGCTTAAAACTTTTTTGAATTACTTATTTTCGTATGGAATCCTTATTGAAACTTTGCTTAGATTTATAATTTTATAAATGATTTGTTAAGCAGCCTAATGGCTACTCTACCTATCTCTGTCTCTCCCTCTCTATCTCTCTCTCTCTCTCTCTTTTCGTCTCTTTCTCTAACGCCCTCTCTGTCTGTTTTCTCTATCTCAAACACTTATTATCCAAACAGCCAAAAACAATTGCAACATAAAACATTAACTGAAATCCTTTTTGCCACCACAGACTCTCTTCCTCTTTATTTGCGCTTCTCTTACTGTGCTTCTCTCCGACTTAGCTTGGCTTATTGCTTAGCACTTCAATATATATATATATATATACTTATAAACAAAAAAAGGCATTTTACTTTTAGTACAACACTTTACCCAACCGAACACTTCAACACTCCTTTTTTTTTGTATTTGCTCCCGTCTCCCAGTGAATTTCCCTTTGTTTTCGGCCGCTTCACAGAATGCCTTAATCATGGCTCGTAAATCTTTGATGTTTCATTTGTGCCAAATACTAAACGATTTTTAAAATACCAACCAGTCAGGGGAAGGGAGTATTAAAGGGAACAAGCCCCTTTCATATATATTCCGAACCACACCAACTGAGCACTGAGGAACACAGCCTTCTAGTTATTCGAGGCTGAACTGAGGCTCATTGAAAAAGGCCAGAATTTTAGTGGGTTTTGTGAAGGGGTTTTGAGGTAGGGTAGGGTATAGTGAATGTGCTTGTGCCGCGGCAAGAGATTGTGTGTAGTGTTAAGCAGCGTCATAAATTATGCCATGAAGATAAGGCCATAACAATCTGCGGCCAGCTTTATATTAGCCAGAATGTGAATTGAGGTTATGTTTGGCGCAGTGGAAAGTTATGCAGAAATATGAAATAGTAATAGAGTGTGTTGCTGTTGTTGCCACCAAATATGGGAATATACATACATTTTCCATATTTTTATATATTTATAAAAGAATTTTTGTAGTCATTTCAAAATAAATTGTTCATTTAGACTTGCATATTTGTATATGAATGCTTTAAGCCAAAAATATTCGATTTGCTTATAGCACAAGAATCGTCTTATTTCGAACAAATCGAATTAGAAAGCTCTTTGCTGACTTTTCACAAATCCAATGCTGTTGCATTTCGATAGCAAAACATCAGCAACAACAACAACAACAAATTTGTGTACAAATTTGACTGCAGTCAAAAGATTTTCCAGCTAAACGAAAAGGCCACAAAAGCCGAGTAACTAACTGCAAAGAGAGAAAGAGAATCAAAGTGAAAGGGGGAGCGAGGGAAGAAAACTGAAAAAAATCGCAAACACAGCAGCAATCAAAGCCAAATTGAATATAAATACAAACTCAAATTGAATTTGTACGCCAAAGATTCAAAAGGGAAATGGTTAAGAATTATAAAATCAGCATTTAATTTTTTCTTTTCTCGTTCTCTCTTAGCGTAATTGGCAAGCAGCAGGCGAAAAGGATTTAAGAACGAGGAGTGAAATTAAATCAGCAACCAAAATACTTGAGCAATTTTTGCACCAACAGTTTTAAAAGCACTTGAAATGCATTCCAATTAACTGCGACTTCCAGCGCAAATCCCCAACACCTGCACCCACTCCCTTGGCCAGAACTTAATGCTTTGCCCGCAAGTGTCGCTTACTGTTAGACTTTCAGATGGTTGTTTGGGTGGTGGGGGATATTGGATGTATTTTTGGTGAAAATTGTTTTGCTGGCTTAGCTGCTGTCAAAGGCATTTGCCGTGTTCGAGTTTAGTGCTGAAAGCCAGTTGGAATTGCGCCAGTTCTTTGATTCGTGAAAAGTAACGAAATTGTCTTCTTCTTTTTGCCCGGAGTATGCCGTAAAAGTTAAAATTGCGCAATTGAAAACTTCATGTGTCTCTCTCTCTCTCTTATTCCCTCTCCCTATCCCGATCACTCCGATATGCACTAAAAGTTTCGTTGCTGGACGCTTTTAGTGATTAAATAGTCACATTGAACATTGTCAAATTGAGAACAGTTTTGCAAACAAAATTGATAAAAAAAAAAATAAAAATTAATCTTTTGTTCTGAGTTTAGCTTTTGGTCGCAATTGAAAAAATAAATGTACTTCACAATTTTTTTAATGCAACACTAGATAACACTGCTTACATAAGCAGTTTATACGGTTTTGATTTGTTGTCACTGTCAAGCACTCTTAAGCGCAGCTCATTTTAGCTACAGTTGCAGAAGCACTGTACACAGCTCTTCCTTCATCCTTCATTCAAATGTGCTTTAGTGCTTTGCAGAAGCACTTGTCTACTTTTGAGAGCGGCTGGAAAGCGATACTTGCCAATAACGCTCGATATACACACAAAGGAAAGCATTTAGATGCAAATTTTATACAAGTGCTGACGCCCAGCCACGCAATAATAAATCAAATTTCCGGATCCAAATTACTTGCCGAACAAATTGGAGCATGAACAACTTATATGCCGACATATAAATGCCTAATGTTTGACACCCACAACCCCAAAAAAATAAAAATGAAACCTATTACAACTTTGGACAGGAGTGCACCACTGGAGTGTGTGTGTATGTATGTGTGTCAGCACTAAAGGCAACAGTAGTAAAAAGTAGTTTATTTAAGTAGATTGGGTACGGGCGCGAAAAAGGTATTTGATAACACTGGTAAGTAAGTACAGGCTGGCGGCATGCAACATGGAAGAAATGCCGTAAAGAATTTTATATTTCTTCTACCCTGCTCTTTCTCTATTTTCTGCACACTATGCAGTAAATGTGTGCATCCATGTACACATGTGTGTGTGTGTGTGTGTGTGTGTTTGCATGTGCCGTCTGTTTGCTTATTTAAGTCGTTTTCAATTTCTGTTTTGCTTTTCTTTGCTTAGTCAACGCATAAAAAATAATGTGAAGCTGCAGCAAAAATACGATTTTTTTATTTTCGTTTTCACTCTCCCTCTCTCTCGCTGTTTGTGTAATGGAACGCATGCAAATTTTATTTCTTATTCTCTCGCATAGATTTTACAAGCTGCCCGCGAGTTGAATTTCTGTGCTTATTTTATTTATTTTTTGATAGTAAAAACTTTATTTTGGTATGTTTAAGAACAACTTTTGCAATTACAAAACTTTCATTTGCAAAAACAAATATGTACGTTCTTCCAATTACCTAAAATACATGTACAAGAAATTGAGAAATTCAAAAGTGCGAATTAGAAACTTATCAGTAATCCAATCAGAATACTAAATTCGAAATTTTGCATGAAAATATTGTACCATTGTACAATACAGTTTCAAAGAAGTGTAAGAAGAAGCGCAGGAAAGCGAACTTTACAGTTTAAACTTTACTGCTCAACTATCAAGCGCAAGTTAAGCAAGCCTGGAAGCTATCGCAACATGTCTCTAATGCTTTGTACTGTCAATCTGCAGTTATCTGCTAAGAAAAAAGTTTGTGTCACTGGTGGACTAGTTGCTTGAGCCTGTGCGCAGTTTTTGGCCCCCGCCAAAATGCTATTTTTCACTCTATTCAAGCGACAGAATGCGAAGCACGGCAAAAGCAGCCAGAGCCGGATGTTTTAGCGTGCTAACAGACAGACAGACAGACAGACAACAAGTGCATGCGACGACTAGCAACAGCTACAAGCAAAAGTAATCTTATCAAAGCGCACAACTACAAAATACACTGTAAAATATTTACTTCACATATTAAGAAAAAGCTTATCAGTAATAGTATAGGATTCAGTGAAAACATATTTATATATATTGCTAAATTATTATATTAAAATAAATAAGAATATATTTTAATCGTCTAGCAAGCGAAAAGTATATGCACTGAAAATAGCCCAAATGGCAGCACTGCCAGTGTATGCCAAATGCAATAGAAACAGCGAAGCGACAGCGACGCCGATGTTGATGGGAACGTAGACGCTGACGCTGACGTTGCCGCACACAGTGACAACAATTGTGCATTTCAATGTCGTTTGGGAAGGCAGTTTCCTGCTTTTATATTCCCACAAGGCAAATGCAGGCGAATAAAAAAAAAGCGGACTCAACAAGCATATGTTACACACACACACAAACACGTCCATAAATAAAATGCCAGCACATTAGAATCCGCTGAAACGCTGAAGGAGTAACAAAGAAGGGCGCCCGCTGGCGTTGCCACATTTCAATTGGAATTTTTGCAGCTGCTGCGACTGGCTGGGAACGCCAGTCATTGCACTCGCAAATGAATTCGACTGCAAATTCTTTCGCTTACACAGCTGAATGCTAAAATTTATAGAGTCAAGTTTAAATGGCACTTAAGTCAGATTAACGTGACTTAATAGAAAATATATTAAGCGCTTTACTTGAGCATTTTGATGCTCACTTAAAGTTGGCTTCATATCTTATACTGAAAGTATTGATGCCATTTAAATTTACTTTAAAAGTTGTTGTTATAATATTATTTACAACTATAATCAATGTACTACTTACCTACAGGTATCAACATATTACTATTAGAAGAATGAAAAACTCTTCATTTATTTTAAAATGTGCATACCCAATTCCATGCTTTGCTTCAAGGGTATAGCAAATAAAGTCAGTTTAAATTGAAGTGCACCTAAGGCATTGATTCAATAATATAATTAAAAGCCACTAGTACTAAAATAAAAAGAGGAAGTATACATACGACAAGAAAGATGGTCACAGTCGGGCGTAGCCGACCGCCAATTTTCAATAATTATTTCCTAAGTATTTTTTTTTTTAAATTTTTGGAATGCCTAGAAGATATGCTTTGCCGATTAGAACTTTCGTAAATATCACTTTTGGCCATTATGGGCGCAAGAGTGTGCGAGGCCATATTATTTTTAACACTACATTTTTATAGATACTTAAAGGTAACAGTAATGTAATATAAAAAGCCATAAAGCCATTTCCGATATTTGGTTTAATACCATCGTCATAAGAGTATATAAACTGCACGCAGAATAGAAGATTCTGCACTATTCAAAACTGCTTAAGATTTTCTCACATATACAACTGTGAAAATCTTTTGGCACGTAGTGTTTGCTAATTATTAAACCCGGCACCTGACTGAGTATAAAGACAATTCCCACTTCCCTCCCCATCTCCCTAACCCATTCGGAGCGAAAGCAACTTAGAACTATGCACGTAAAGCGCATAAAGAATTGTGAAAGTTATTAAAAAGCAGACTACCAAGGGGCTTAAAATCTACACACTAAAAAAAATTGATAAAAAGAGGACAAGAGAAAATCCTAGCATTGTTTTTGGCTGGTTGCCAAATGCACATATCGACGATGGTCATGCAAGCCTTTAAAATACGCCAAGCGAGCATTTCCCCAAACAGGAAGTTTAAAAGGAATCCGTCAAGGAATGAATTGGTAAGTTGACTATCAAATGCTGCTGCTGCTGCTACTGCTGCTCCTTCTGATTTTCCTTCGTGCCACAAGGCAAAAGGAAGCCAATGTAATTTGGGGGGAGCATTTCCTGTCCCCAACCTTAAGCCGTGTACACTTGAAAAAAAATATAAAAACTGAATTGAATTAAAACAATAACAAAACAGTATAAATAGCAAGCATTTATAAATATTTTTATACATGTGCCTAGAAATACCTCCTGGAGTTAGAAAATATTTTTCAAGTTAAAACTAAATACAAACCTTTATATAATATTTAAAAAAAAAAACTCTCTCTTTATAAAATTTCAGTAAAATTTAATTTAAACATAAACATTGGAAAAGAAACAATTATCCAGATGAAATCGTTTGTGTTAGAAAAAAGACTTGCTTATTAAGGTAATGGAATGACCATTTCTTACATTTTAAGGTCACGTTTTTTTTTTTAAGTGTAGCTTCCTGTCATGCTCAACTTTGCCTGCCAAGTCATGTTTGCATGACGATGTTAAAGTTCGGGCCAACATAATTTAAGATGCTGCCAACGTGCCAACAACTGCTGCATCAGAATTTTTCCCTGCAGCTGACATTTCTACGAATTTTTGCCTTTGATAAACTCCAAGGAGAAGTCCAAGGACGCAATCGGAAATTGGCGCTAATCTGTGCAAGTTTTATGCAATTTCATGGATTTTGTTTCTATTTGCTTTACTTGCCTTTCTGTGGATGCATCTAAATGGATGACTCTCAAGACGGTTACGTTAAATCGAATGTTGGCATGTCCAATGAGGCGAATGCGTAATTTTCAAGTATCGATGCGATTTATTTGATTATAAGGATGTGGCTTTATAAGCATTTATAAGGATTAGTGTATGTGAGCTGCATCTTGAGTTTACAGCATTTTCCCATTGATTGCATCTGCTTAATATTAAACTATCGCTTGCGTTGTAAGGGCCAAACTTACACTTTAAAAAAAATACTTAATTTTATATGTAATTTAATTAATACAACTATACTCTTTACTGATGCAATTTTTGATAATGTCTTGAAATCTGCTATTGTTAAATGTCTGCAAAAAAAAAATAATAATTCTAAATAATTATTTTGTTAAAATTATAAAGTCGTTTTTAGAATTTTTAGAAATATTTTCTATTAATCAATAAGAAATATATAATATATAATTGATTTCTAAATTTCACTACATTTTTTTCTGAGTGTAAACTTGAAGGATTTCCCTTAACAAATAACCGACTGGAATATATTTTAAAGGAGGAATCCATGCGAACATGGCTTAAGTAAATATTTAACCTGAGGTCGTCTTGCCAACATGAGTAAGCAACTAAATGCTGCCACTTGGTGATTACCTACAATTTCTGATAGGTAGCATCTGAGCTTAAACTCTTGCTTTTCAGCTAATTAGCTACACGCACACACATATATATATTTCTATATAGAAATACGCACAAGTCAGCATTTTGCTGCTTTCTCAGTTTGCTTAAAATTTGTACCACCCTTTAGGGCAGTGGCTTTTAAACTGTAGACTGCATTAGTTAAACTTCTTCAAACTTGTGTTTGCCAAGCAAAAATTAGTTATTATCTGTGGAAAATGTGATGGCAAAATAATGGGTTTTAAGTTTGCAGTTGGGGGATGGGTGTAGGTGATAGTTACATCAAAACTCCCACTTTATGCACCTAAGGCAAAGTTTTCGATCAACTTAGCTTTTGTTTTCGCACTTTGAACAGTTCGTTTAATCTGACTACCCAAAAACATAACAAAGAATGCCAAAAATTTAGATCGAAACTTGGCAACCAACTTTGCGACATTGACCAACAACAGGCGGGCGGGCTGCAATGCCCCTCTGCTCCCAACTTACGCCCCTTTTTTTGCCAGACTCGACTGCATTAAGTTGGCTCTAAAATATGCGTGGGCCCTGTCTGTGGGCATTTTTAGTGTCGACTCCATAATGTTGCACCAGCTGACGCGACGCCCTGACAACGACAAGGCCCAAATAAAACAAGTAAGAGCAAGCTGGGTGAAAGAGACAGAGAGAGAGTAAGGGAGACAGACAGCTGGTGCTCGACTGCAAGATTCCCTACAGTCAAAACTAATCCAAAGTTTGTTCGAGTTTTGACATGAAATTTAAACTAAAATTTCCAATTTGAAATTAACTTTTAAACTAAATTTCAACCAACGATTTAAAAGACATTGATTTAAAAATTTGCACAAAATTTGAAAATATCTCCAAATAAATTTTTTTATTATAATTTTTACGCATTGCCAAAACTGATTTCAATCGCAAATTTAAAATATGTACGTCTTCGCAACGTGGACTTATTTCTCTAGAAATTGTAAACCACACAGGGTATAGTCAATAATATATATCGGAAAAATGGACCAACTGACTCAACATCGAGCACGGACAAGATCCGAGCAGATAACCCTTCAGGAACAGCGTCAAACATATTGTCAGCCCAGCAGTGACCAGAACTAACCCGAACCTTTTTCTGTCTTTGCATTCCTCTCATATGCTAACCCAACACCGTGAAGAGGGAGAGGTTGGAGACGGAAAGGAAGGGAATATACGACTTTACATATGTCTCTGTCCAAGCTTCATTTCTCTTCGGCTCTTACACAAAGTTTGTTAATGGCTTAAATACCCTCTCAGGGCTGAGATGTTAAGACCCTTAGTTCATAATACAGTTTTCAAAATTTCTATGCGAGGCATAAACAATCTTTAAAAAAAATATGCTTATTACAAATAAAGAATATTTGTCTAGTCGTAACAAATACAATAAAAAATTTAACAATTTTTGTTCCAATTTATTTGCCACTTGAATTAAGAGCATCTCTGATTAATTTTTCTGTTGACATTTGCGAAAATATTCTCATTTTGCGTAGATTGTTAACATATCATTGAGCTATCGCCTTAACCTGTGTCAAAACAAAGCTCAATTGGGTGCGTGAACCTTTTTGACTCATTGGAACTCCACCCAGCTCAGTTTGACTCCCTTGTGCCGTGGCACACAAAATTCATTCAATTTACACACAACACACACAACAAGCATGGAGCTAGGTCTGGGGTCAAAACGAACTGAACAACGTTGTAGCCCCGAGTCAAGCTGTCCCTGGCTCTTTTTCATTTATGCCACAGACCAGCAGCTGCAACAGCAGCCAGCCAGGAGTTGGATCAGCAGCAGCAGCAGGCACGAAATGTTTTGGTTTTCTTCTCACATTTTTTTTTCTATCTTGCTTTGCACAGTCTTCAATCAAAATGCGTCGGCAAAGTTTTAATGCACCACCTAAAGTGGTTGATGGCCGAGTGGTGTGTAGCGTATGGGAGTTGTAAGGGGCGTGTATGGGGGCGTGGCCAAGCTGCTGTGCAGTTGTGATAAATGATGTGTCGAAAATAAATGATTACGCCTCACACTTGGCCAAGAACAAGCGCAAAAGTTTTGTTCTGGTGCTTTTCATAGTTAATACTTTGATGTTTATGCATTTAACTAGTCATTGAACTCGAATACTGAGCAGCTCCTAGACTCGAAGTAACTAAGGCACTCATTTCCATATCGGCATTTCCTCTAATAACAATTGCTAAGTGGATGCCAAGATGTCAGGGCTAAGAAATGGACTCTCCAAATGTTTTCAATATGAAACGATTTTACGTATTTGGATTTTTATGCATTGGGGAGAAATATAGGCAACAACAATTGAAAATTGATTAAATAGAATAATCATATTGTGCAAAAGAATGCAACAGGTAGAAGGAAGCATTTCCGATGCCATAAGCCATATGTATAGCCAAGTCAAAAAGGAGACTTCAGATTATTGTAAGTAGATCGAGATTGTTACAGGTTATCGATATTTCACAGCATTAAATAAGTATGTATATTAAAAATCACCATCAAAACCGAATCGATCTACTCACCTTTCTGTCTATATATACAACCCAATATTAGCGCTACACTCTTTTCAGATTCGAATTAAACTTTCTTATCCAATAAGCTGATCAATATATATTTCATTTTATAAGCCCGTTTTACTAATATCGATTCAAATACTAAATTCGGATAGCCAAAAGACATAGCTTTGCTATTTAACAGAAAAATATGCATATATGAATATATGTATATATTCGTAGTGAGTTATCTACTATCAACATTTTCTGAATACATTCATAATTGTATATGTCCCAAAGTCGTGACCTGTATTGCAACAATTGCTTTTCCTTCAGTCGCGCTCTCTCGTGCGAAACGCTTATAATAATCCGGAAATAACTTAACAGAAATAATAATTTTTTATATGACTTTCACCGTCGGAGTCAAGAGTGCGTAAGTCATCTGAGTAGATTTTCCCTGATTACTATCCACTTACTGGGGACATTTTCAGTTGAATGCGTTGCTGTCCTTTGCATTGTGGCAGCTGCATAAAAATGTCATTAAGTGCCCAATTTACAGCAATTGTGCATTAAAGAAATGGCCTGTATGAGTGTGTGTGTGTGTTAATGTGTACAAGTGTGAAATTGTTGCAATTGCCGTTGTTTCCGTCGTTTTTCCATAATTTCGCATTCAAAAGTTCACTCAATGCTTAAACACCCCAAACTGTGAAACACTTAGCAAGGCACAGCGCATGCAAAACTTTTGAACAATAACTTCTTTTAACTTTTAAGACTTTATAATTTTGCATACAGGATAATTCGAATGTTTTGAACGCAACTACAATTAATTTGAACAGATTCGTTTTATAGAAGTAGAATTTAATCAGCCTGCTGCTCCTTGGGAATGCTGGCTGGCTGTTTTGTGGGATTATCGCCGGAACCCTCGATGCCCACCATTGAGGCTGAAGATCCTGGCCGCATGACAACGCTGCTGTCGCTACTCTCGCTGCTCGAATCGCCCACACTCAGATCGGTGTTCAAAGCCTCGGCTGGCGGTGGTGGTGGCGCCACAATTGGCTTCGGGGGCACCAGACTCCCTGTCGCCGGCATTGTACCAATGCAAATACGTTTCGAGGGCGGCGGCGCCGCTTGACCCAAGCGTGCTCCGGTTATCAATGTGCCCGCTGTAACTGGGTCGAAGGACATTAGTTCGCCAAAGTAAACATGCTGTATTACGGGGAACTTGAACAGAATCTGGAAAAGATTAAGTGGGAGATTGATTAAATATATATACATATATATGTACAACTTATATAACAGCAGAATACGCGCCTCTTTTTGAAACATTTTAACCAGGCCCGAATTGATTTTGATCCAGGAAGGCACGGCCGAAATGCTCCAAAGCTGATTGGAGTGCTCGCCAAAGTGACCCGTCTTCACCTTGCAAATGTAATCGATGCAACTGATGAACATAAACTGATTTTTATAATCTGTTATAATCTTCTCATCCACAAATTTGGCGGGATCGAAGGGACTCTTGACTGAAATATAAAAGTAAATATTTAGTTAATGAACTACAGGAATATAGATGTGGAATACAATTACCCGCTAGCTGAGCGCTGCCCCAGATGAAGGGCACAAACTGAAAGTCGTCCAGCGCCCAGACGCCCTGACTTCCAGCGGGTTCCATGTTGTAGGTGCGCTGCAATTGTCGGGCAAACTCCAAATAGCGCTGGAACAGACGCAGTGCCGCACCCACAATATCTTGCTCCTGCAATACCTCCGCCTTGAAGAGGGCGCACAGAAAGAAGAGAAACGAGAGCTCATGCCCAGTGCCATAATCGATGCGTGTCGCATTCCCAAATCCCTCCATCAGATACAGCTTTAATTCATTGAAATATTTGTGCTTGGAATCGGGTAACATCTCCTTGAGCACGCTGGGCAACTGTTCGTGCATAGCTCGCGACCAGTCCCTATACGCTTTATTTCCGAATCGCTGCGGCTGGTCTAGTGGTGGGTGCTCCGCGACCAAATTTTCCAGTGAATCGAATATGCCAAGCAATTTGTGAAGCATATCCGATTCGTGTATTTCATCCGTCGTCTTAATACCCTGTATTGCAGAGCTGGTCCCATTGATATAACCAATTAGATCGTGATACGCACGCGATCTTTGCCACTGGGCCAAATGGTGAATATTCTGAACCCGCTTCTCGATAACCGGCAACTTGCCTGCGGGTTGCAAATAAATGAAGTGATTAAATGAATAAATTTTAAGTAATTCATAATGTTTGAGGTTTCACCTTCTGTCATGTCATTGGCATCGGCCATGCTTTCGACTGTTGATTTCGTTTTCTTTTTCTAATTTGTATATTTGTTTGCAGAAATTACGCTTTGTTTTGAGAAGTATACTTGTTATTGCATGCAGTGTGACCGCGTTTGCCAGCAGCTGTTTGCTTAATGTGACCGCATTCTGGGAATATAGCGCAATAGTGCTGCATACTTTGGATTATTTGAACTCACTTATTAACCTTTTTTTTGAGACAACGGAAGAACATTACATATCTATTTTTGTTTCCTTCTTATTTGTCATTATTATTATTAAGTCAATTTAATTTACAATTATTATATATCATATTAAATTCGTCATTCCTTAAATCCACTCAACATCTACTTTTTATTTTAATTTACGCATTACTTAACTAACTTGTCCTTTACACTAGTCTGGCAACTCTTTTATCCCAGCAACTTCGAAGACTTCGTTCAAAATAGGCAATGAAATTCAAAATTATTTCTAGAGAATACGAAATTTGTTTGTGTGTAATCCAGAATGCTGGCAAAAGGAGTATTTGCCAATGCTTTTCTTAAATTACAAAAATTGCTTTAAAACTTCTATATTTCTGATGTCTATATGTCTGCCGGTTGCTAGGCGATTGTACTGCATTTGACGGAGAGGATTGTTTTGCGATTAAGACTGAGGAGGCCATAGGCATATTCTCCTCTCTGCCGACACATTATAAGAAATGCAAGGTAAATTTGCCTGCAGCATACAGAACAGTTGTGGGATTTAAAAATCTGTAATGCATCTTAGAAACACTATAGTAGATTATTCTGGATTTTTATTACTAAATAAGTTGAATAGCACCCGTAACAACATTTAAATACAGTCCTAAAGCTTCACCACAATTTTGCCTCGCATATGACCGCTTCTTAAGCGCTCGAAGGCTTCCGGTAAATCCTTGAAGTCAAAGCTGCTGTCGAGCTGCGGTATTATCTGTACGGATGATATACAAATGATTAGATTTTGAACAAAATTATAATGGAATTAGAGATTGGGCACACCTTACGACGCTCGACAAGACTCTGCAGGAACTGAATGCCATGCGCCGCTGGTACAAAGAATCCCCACTTGACCAATCCACCGCGCTGGCTAAATGCTTTCACATTCGTCGTTAGCAGGTCGGAGAGGTTTTGAAGGGCACCCAGGCCCAATCCCTGTTTGTCAATGTTAGCCACCAGCGGTGACGAGAAAGTGATGTACTGCCTGAAATCGTAAGGCAAATCAGCCGCTTGCTGACTGCCCTGCCCGGCGCAATCCAGGACCATGTCGTAAGGCGCATAGTTCGATAGCTGTTCCATTTCAACGGGATTCGTGTAGTCTACAACGCAATCGGCGCCCAGAAAACGCACCATCTCCACAGCGTTTTCGCTGCACGTGGCCAGCACTTGGGCGCCCTGCGACTTGAGTATCTGGATGGCCAGTGTGCCAACGCCACCCGATCCTCCAAGCACCAGAACACGTTTATTTGCACCACCACCGGCTGATGTTGTCGCGCCACAGGGACCACCCAAGCCGCCAGTTATATATATGCCCGACCAGGCAGTCAATCCGGCATAGAGCACACTGGCTGCCTCGCTGTCATCCAGTTCCTTTGGCGCCGGAGCCAGCTTGAGAAAATAAAGTGGACTGAATCAAAATTGAACTGAACACGACTAACGTTTTGAAGACTTACACAGGACGCGGGCACCACAACGTATTCTGCGTGGGCACCATTGGCATTTGATAGAGGAACCACGCCCCACACCCGCGAGCCCAGCTTCAGTGCGCCCTTGCATTCACCCAATCCCATTTGAACCAGATCACCGCAAAATTCGCGACCCAGAGTTAAGGGGAATTCGATATCATCGCAGGGATCGCAGCGCATTTTGTTCAGTAGTGTGGATCCATAGCCGCGAAGCATGGCTAAATCGATGGGATTAACGGTTGTGGTGCGCACTCGCACCAAGCAATCATTGGAGCTGCGGATTTGGGGAATCTTGAGTTTTTCAGAGAACTGCAGCTCGTCGATGTCGCCATAACTGTGCAGCTGCCACCCGTTCATTTTAAGAGACGATTTCGAAGAAGTTGGTGGAATATGTGCTGCTGCTGACGCTTTTTGTTTCACATCTTGTGTGTTCGCCGTATCTGTAAAGTTGCGTGTGGCGAGCAGACAACGCGACAGCAATGCAAATCGTTGCAGCGGCACTCGTATATTTGCGCCGGTTGCTTGCATTTTAGAATCTCGTACTTTGCTTTAATGTTTACAAGCGTAACCACCGCATACGTAACGCAGTGGCGTATTTTAATTTTAACAGAGACGTAAGAGAGAAACGAAGAAGAACAGGCGTTGTACGCTGATCAACAATTCGTTGGGATATAGATTCGAATTTATGTCTCTTTTGTGATTTTTTTTCTTTATTTTTAATCTCTTGAGTTATGTTAAACGGTTTTTGACCAAGTTCGGTACACTTCGGCGGAAAGTTTTTGTTGATATATCAATTTATTTTTAACTCCAGTTAGCATTGTTACTTTTGCCTAATGTTAAAATGCTCTGCATACTAAGCTAATCTATCGATATCAACGTCATTTAGATACTCTCATCACTAAAAAAAATACTATTTGCCAACAAAAGCCGGCGAAAAATTGCAAAGTTTGTGAATTGCAAAAAAATTAAAAAAAATTAAGATGGAGCCAACGCTGGACAACTATAAAATTAGCTGCGAGCTGCTGGGTCACAGCCTAGATGTGCGTGCTGTCTCTGCCGGTGGCAACACACCAGACGGCTCCCAAATGATTTTATCCGGTTCACGAGACAAAACCACAAAACTGTGGAAAGCAGTTGGGTTCGTATACAAAGACAAAGAAACTGTATTTTCGCAAAGTCAGCTTAAACAAAAAATGTTTATAAACATATAGGAACGAGTACATTGAAAGTGTTACGCTGCAGGATCACAAAAATTTCATATCGTACATATACTTTCTGGAATCGGAGCAATGGATTTGCACTGCTAGTAATGATGCGACAATCTGTATTTATAACAAGGATGCCTTTGTGCCCCTGTTGACGCTAAAGGGTCACGAATCGACGGTTTGCACGTTGGCCGCCGGTCTCAAGTCTCGCAGTCTCATTAGCGGCAGCTGGGATAAAACTGCCCGTGTCTGGCTCGTTAGCGAAGCGGGCGATGTAACCTTCACTGTTCTACAAGGACACGAGGCTGCTGTTTGGGCGGTGGCCACGATACCGTCCCAACAGAAATATGTGACTGGCGGCGCCGACAGGTGTATCTACTACTGGAATGCACAAGGCGAAAAATTGCGTGTTCTCAAAGGTCACACGGACTGTGTGCGTGCTCTGATCCCGTTACCCGCAAATTCTCTATTGTCCTGCGGAAACGATGCAGTGCTGCGCTTCTGGAATGAGGATGGTGAATGTGTGCGTGAGATGAGCGGTCATACAAACTATATTTATGCCATGGCCTCCAATCAGGCATTGGGCGAGCACATTGTTTTGTCCTGCGGCGAGGACAGCACCCTGCGCATGTGGAATGTCATAACGGGTCAACAATTGGGTGATCCCATCGTCCATCCCGCTATTTCAGTGTGGTCAGTGGCATGTCTGCAGAATGGTGATATTGTCACCGGTTGCAGCGATGGCGTTGTTCGGGTATTTACCAAGGATCCGTCACGCCAAGCAAAAGAGAGTCTCACGCGTGCCTTTGACATGGCTGTCGCCACACACAAGTCCCAACTGAGTGAGGAAATTGGCGGTGTCAAGAAGACAGAGTTAGTGATGATTCAAGGTGATTTCCCAATTAGTGATTAATAAATGAAATTCTATCATAATTACAGTTTGGCTGGACCGGAGGCCCTTTTGTCGGATGGCACGCGAGAGGGACAAAATAAGATGGTGCGACACGTAGATGGATCGATCAAGTGTTATGTGTGGGAGTTGGGCAAGTGGAAACTGGTGGGTGATGTTACCGGTGCCACGGGTGGCACACAAGAGAACTCTGGCAAGAAATTGCACGAGGGCAAGGAATATGATTATGTGTTCAATGTGGACATATCCGATACGGAGCCGCCCATTAAGCTACCCTACAATCGCGGCGAGGATCCCTGGCAATCTGCCCAACAATTCATCCATCGAAATAATCTGCCTCAGGCCTATCTCGATCAGGTCGCCAATTTTATCATGAAGAATTCGGAAAATGGGCAAACGGTGATCGCGCAACCTGCAACGTAAGTAGAAGTTGAATTCTAACCAAGATCCCCAAATCGATTTTAAATACTCCTACAAATTTGTTTTACAGTGGCTATCAGGATCCGTTTACTGGTGGCTCCCGATATGTTCCCGGCTCCAGCAGCAGCGGCGTGCAAGGCGGCGGCAATATGGATCCCTTTACAGGCGCCTCCAGCTACTCCACCGCCAGCAGCAATACGCAGTCCGACACCAATGTGAACTTTGTGCGTGGCAGCGATAAACACTTCCCAGTTAGTACTTATCGCACCTTCGACACATGCGATGCCAAAAAGGTGCTGGAGAAGATGAAGTGAGTTGTGAATGACCACATAAATACAATATCCAATAGCTGATTGCATGGTGTCCATAGCAGTAGTAGCTATAAGCCAAACTCATACTCACACTTAAATTAACAAAATGTTTATACAAATCGAGACTAAATTAACTTTTCTTCGTTTTATGTTTTTTTTTTTTTAGAGAGTTCAACCACAAACTTACCAGCGAGGAGGGCAAGGTGGGCGATGAGGTTTTACTTACCGTCATTCGTCTGACGGAAAAGTCACCCGAATTGGACCCGACCACATTGGAGGCGCTGATGATGCTAATCAAGTGGCCAGCTGGCATGCTCTTTCCGGTGCTGGATGTACTGCGTCTGGCTGTACGCCATGAGGTGGTCTTCAGTCTGCTGCACAATAGCCACAATGTTTTGAACTCCGTGTTGCCACAACTGGGCGGTGCGGCGGCCAATCAACTGATGGTTTGTCGCTGCCTGGCCAACGGGTTGACCCACCCTGTGGGGCGTAAACAGATTGAAGCGCAATTACCGCATATTGTGGAGCTTGTCAGCGGCATTCGTGCCGGCAGCGCCAATTTGCAAATAGCGATTGCAACATTCTATTTAAATGTGAGCATTTCGCAGACGCTGGATGTGGCACGGGCGGAGGTCTGCCATGCGACTACCTCGGGCATTGTGGAGCTGCTAAAGTGGGCCAACGATTTGGAGGCCTGGTATCGCTCGATGCAGGCCATTGGCAATCTGACGACAACGCCAAGTGGCCAGGAGACGATCGCTCAAGTTGTCTCCGTCGACTATGTGATGGACAAATTGCGTGAGCTGACAAACACACAGCAGGAGGAGAACTTCACCAAGGTCAATCTTGTGGGACAGGCGCTGCTCGCCGTATTCTGAAGTCTAGCGTTGCTCCATGCATTAAGTTTTACAAATTTCTACATATTGGGAAAGTGTCGTTTTGAGAGTCTAATTTAATAATAATAAAAACAAAAAATATTTTGCTTAGCTTATCAACTATCCATATATATATATCGGAATGTGTTTGTATGCATTATTCACTTTTTGGTGGCTGCTCTGCCGCAACTGCTTCTGTTTTGTCCGGTGTCCCCTTCCGCGTTTGGATACGCTCCAGCAGCTCGTGCTTCCAGCGCTCCTCGGGCACACCCTTGGCCCAGTCCGGTACTGTCACATTTGGCAATGTTATCTTCGACATTGCTTTGAGTATCTGCAACACAAACTTATGTTAAGCCTCATATATAGATTGCATTTATTCATTTTAATCACCTGCTCGGTACGTGTTTTGTCAAGCTCCATTTGGAGCTCCTGTGGTCGCGGCTCGTTCCACACTTGACGCTCGATTTCCGCATCGGCACTCTCAATTGCCGGCATGTTGGGGTCACCGTGTGTCACTTCGGCGGCCATCAAATCGACGTCCCCATCGTTATCCTCACACGGGTTTACGGACTCTGCTGCTGGTCTTGCCTCATTTGGCAGAACGCTCGCATCTTCGGCATCTGTTGCCAGCGGCTGGTAGCCATCATAGGCATCTGAGTTGTCGCTATCTTCGCTTTGATCGCCAATCTGTGGATGCTCAATTGCAGGCGCTTGAAAAATATGCTCCTCCCCAGGATCTGTTGGTAATTCGGGACCGCCCATTTTAGCTGCTGCTTCCAATTAAAATAAATAACAATCTTCGGTTGTTCGATAACGATAGGCATTAATCGGTGCAGCGCTGAAAAATCACTGCAAACACTATTTGAGCAGCCAGTACCTCTGTTAACAGAATTTAAATAAAATCTTATTTATACACAATGATATGTGTATTTTAAGCCAACTCTCAAGGATACTTAAAAAGCAACTTTCTGCTACGCTGGGAAGTTGAGGTATCAAGAATGAGACTGTTTGCCAAAAATTGAGATTTCTACTTTTTATATAAAAGCAGCCTAAGTTACGGTTATAATTCCTAGATGTTTGGAAATAACGGAAAGTTTGCTATTATAACATTTATCCAACACAAACCGCAAAGAAAATCAAATAAACAATAAATATGTAATTTTATGACTAATTTATTTGATATTTAGAAATCATACAAGTAAACTAGATGTTAATACAAGTAGCCCCCTGCTGAACCAGATGAAGTGCTATCGGCAGCACTTGCCTTCTGGAGTGGAACTATTGTTGATTTGATGTCACGATTCGAGGTTTTACGCAGCTCAGTTGCCGCATGTTGCAGCTGCAACGTGCACTCGCTGCCAACGCCATTCAGTGCGAGCTGTGCGGTCTCCTTCTCGATCAAAAGCGCCAGCGCCTCGAGCAGCTCCACAAAGCCAAGGGCCAAAGCTGCGCGACGAATGCGATTCAATTCCTTGTAGAAATGCTGCGTTTTATCGGGCATCTTCTTGGCATGCCGTAGCACCTTCTGTACATCCGATTGCAGACTGGCCTGCCGTATCCAGACGACGCTGCTTTGCGAATATGAACGCCGTTCTGAACGCACTGGAAAACTGGCACTCTCACCAGGCGGCGCATCTTCCGGAAAACCGAGTAATTCCAGGTCACCCAGCCAGGGTATGACATTGGAACCGGGAGGCAATACGTTAAGCATAAAATTGGATTTCTTCTTGCTGTCGTTGTAGGCATACAAGAAGCCATACCATCTCTCTCCGAGTAGCACCAGAGCAGCCATATTCTCCAGCTTGAGTGCACCATGCAGCAGCACACACAGCGTGTCCTTCTGCTGCTCCGCGTGGGGCGCTGAGCTGTGCTTGAGGACGACATTCACATCGACATCATCGCCACTTTCCTCGGCTTCTTTGTTATCCTTCATGTAAAAATCGCGTACATCCTGTTCGAGCTTCTCCAGCTCATAGTGTGGATTGTTTGCGTCCAGCGTCAGCTTTGCGGGCTTAGCAACTGCTGCCAGGCCGCCGGATCGACGTGTTGGTTTCTCGCGGTCCACCTTCGGCAGAACCCAGTGGCGACTTAGCGTGGCCGGAGAGCCGATATCCGACAGCGATAGGAAGCCACACACATCAATGCGCTGTGCAATGTGTCGCACTATGGGCTCATCACCGTACAGCGGCGCCTGGTCATATGGCACCGTTGGGGGCCACAGCAGCACTTGGCCTTCCATGCGGAAATAGTGGCCGCACTTGAGTGTCACCTCCGTTGACTTGTAGCTGTTTTCGCACAGTCGCTCAATTAGCTCGAACAATGCGGTGCGACCCAGTTCGCTCTTGCTGCTACCACTAGTTGCGGCGTCTCCTGCCTCTACACCCTTTGTGGACTTCGTCATAAAAAGTTGACCTAAAAATTGCCAGGAAATTAGAAAACTCAACGAGAGCAGACTCATCATGCAGACCCCAGATATCTCTGAGTAAAGAATTTACAAGTTGCAATCAAGACTTACCCTTTAGCGCGGCATTGTCCAACAGCTGTTGATACAACGTAACTCCTCTTGTGAAATATAAATCTCCATGCATGCCGAGACAGATGAAATTCAGATTGTAGGCGGCCAATAGCTTTAGCCAGGCATACTCCGGTTCCGCCTCCTTGCCGGTATAGCCCTCTAAGAAGGCAGCTAACGATGTGCTGCCAAAACCTAGCCCACAGTCTGTGAACACAACCAGCTGGAGCAGATTCTGAGTTCCCCAGGTAGCCATAAGGCTGACCGAAGTTTTTAGCATCGTTATCAGGCATGCCTTATCCAGTGGCTCTATTTTTTTAATCACTTGACGTATTTGATCGTAGTCCCGTGTAAAGTCCACTTTCAATTCACAACCTGTGGTGTACACCACCAGCGCCAAATGTTCGAGTTTTCCTGACGCCGTCAGATTGTCGAGGAGATGTTGAATGCCTTTAATCGCTAGTGATAGATAGGTGTGTTCGTTGCGTCCCGGCACAGGGCGCAGCATCGAAAGCGATGCATCCAAAGCAATGATTGTTGGCATTGTGTTCAACTTTTGGAAAATTAAAAAAACCAAATGTGTTTACCAATTTAAACAATAGCCGGCAACAGCTGATAGCCTTGCATCGATTTTCGATACACATTCACAAGTAAGCCTATCGAAAGCCATTCGCCCCGAGCAACTAAGAACGAAGAAAACTGGTCAAAATTGCATGGCGCAAATGCAAATGGCTTAAAATCATTTTCTTGACCAAAATTATAATGCTTCTAAATTGTTATTTAATGTATATTTTAAGATATTTACAAAAAAAAAGATAAAACCAGGCTTAATTATGTTTTACGTTTCGGCCTTTTACTTTCTATGAGGCTCATAATTGTTTTGCGCAAATCTTCCGTTTCGTTTTGCTCCATTTCGAGCTGTTCGACCTGCTCCTTCTTTTCCTTCAGTTGCGTTTCCAGCACACTGATGAGATCCACGCACTTTTTACGCCCCTCCCTCTGCTCTTCGAGTGCCTTGTACGTTTTGTTAAGCTCCACGGTGCGCTCCTCAATGGTGTGCACCTTCTCCTTGATGTCCTGCTCATAGGCAAACACCGTTTGCTTCAGCTTATCGATGCGTTTGCCATTGTCGTTGTTGAGCGCTTCTCGTTTTGAGAGCTCTTCGCTTTTGGCGCTGAGATTACCGCGCAGCTCCTCGTTGTCTCTTTGAAGATTGTCAATTTCCGATTTCTTGACGGCGAGTCGACGTTCGCTGGCCGTCAGCTGCTCCGCTGTTTCCGACCAACGCTTGAGCAAATCGCCCAGATTCGTTTTCAGCTCTCCCGCCTGCGATTTGAGATCCTTACACTGTGTTTGCAGCCGCTCCTGGCTGATGAGAAGCTCAAAGTTTTTGCTCTGGAAACATTCGAGTTGAGCATTTTGCACATGGGTCAGCTGGCTGCTTTTGGTCAGCTCCACGCTGGCCTGCTCCAGCCGTTGTTGCATTTGATGCAACTGACAGCTGAGGCTATTAATTCGATGATTATACAATTCAATCACCTGCGACACAGGCAGCTCGTGCAGCTCATTCCTTTTCAGAGTTGCCCCAATGTTCTCGATCAAGGCATTCACCCGCTGTCCCAGCTCCTTGTCGGTAAACGTGTGATGACCCTTTAGAATGGCACTCAAATTGCGCCACTGTTCCGACGGATCCGACTCCATGTTGCTGCTGCTCGTTGTTGCTATTTTGGACATATATTTTGCAACGGCTGCCTTGGGAAACTGTTCGAATTGTGATATTTGGAACGTGGCGGCGACTAGCTGCTCGCTGCCGCTGAGCATGGCTCGAGCGAGGGCGTATTGCAGCTGCGGCAGATCGAGCAGGGCGCAGCACTTATCCAGATAGGTCTTCTTTGCGATGCTGGCAAAGTTCAGCAGAAGCAGCAGGCAATAGACGACCTTTTCCACTTCAGCGGCGGCGAGTGTCTGCTCGCTTAGCATTTGGGGCGGCAATGAAAGCGGTGAGGCTAGTATCTTATTGAAATACGACTCGGATACTTTGGATAGGACCAGTTTCTCCGTTTTCGGATCGCGCAGCAGGCTTAGCAGTAATCGGAGTATGGCCGCCACTTGGATGGGCTTCATCTCGCTGTGCTCGGCGCTGTTGATCAACTTGAAGATGTTGTCGTTGGGATCGCGTGCGATCAGTTGGGCAACAGTCGACTGCTTGCCATGTTGTAGCAGCGAAGATACCAGTTCGATGGCTGCCACGCCGCACAAATCGGACTCTAGCCAGACGCAGAGGAGCTTATACAGTCTGGGCGTGATTCCGTCTAAGCTAACCGCATTGTGGCTACCCAACAGCTGCAGCATATACGTGATGAGAGTGAAGATTAACCGCATACAGCACTGCTGATGCTTGCGCGCATCTTCACTGGCGTCATCCATCTCGTGTCGTGTTTCAATTTGATTCAGCAATCGTTCGATATCCTCGCAGGTGTGACCATAGCTGAGCATGGCATGCTGCAGTCCCACATTGCATTTCGCGTCCAGCAGCATATCGACAATGTGCCGGAGCCGTGGCACATCCCAATGATTCAGGCAATCCTCAATGCCTGCAAAGGCGGTGCGTAAAAATGTGTGCAGCTCCCGCGGCTCCAAGCTATGCACATCCTCGGACAGTATTATGAGCATCTTGCAAGCCACCAGCCCATAGTTCTGGATGCGATGACTGAAACTGGAGATGTTCACGCTGCGCATAAAGAGGAACATCACCACAAAGTTCTTGTAGCACACATTGACTAGAATCGAGAGCGCCAGCTTTGCCAGCCTCAAATTGAGATCATCAGCGTCCTCGACGTTTTCATCGGTGTTGCGCACTAGCTCGACAAGCTTCTCGAGCAGCACCACAATATACGGTTCCTCCCAGCTAATGCGTATACCATACGTGAGATCTTGGAGCAGGAGCAACAACCGCTGTACACGCTCCTCGCGCGTTGTCCGCTGCAGCAGATAGCTCAGCAAGGGCACAAAACAATATGTCTGCACAATAGCCGCTCGTGCCTCCAAGTTTTTGCTGCAGCGCTGCAGAAGCGACACACAGCTCCACATTGCTTCGCCATCGTCAAGGCCGTTCATCAGCGCGTGCAACTCAACAAAGAATTTGGACAGCTCCAAATTGCCGGCAGCATAACAATGTGGCGACACTTTTGTGCTGAGCAGTAAAATAATTCGCTGCAGGCGCAGCAGCGACTCCTCCGATTTAAGCTGTTGATAGGCCTTGACCTGGATGCCGAACTCACGTACATAGCTAATTGCCTGTGTCAGTGTCGCATCCTGATGTGGCAAGGTTGAGTCGCCGTTCAGGTTGTTATTGCTGCTGCTGTTGTTGTTGATGACTGTGCTGCTGTGGCGGTAACCGCTGTCGTGAGTCTGTAGCCAGGACATTGTGTTCACGTGATTTATATATCTTGTACTTTTAAAAAATGCACAAGTCCAGTTTTGCTGTTTTGTTTGCAGCGCGTACTTTTATTCGAAATTTGTTGACGTTTGGGGCGAGCTGTGTATCGATAACGAAACTAGTTCAATTAAACAGTTGATCGCTGAACTAACATTCGAATTGTGCTTGTTCACTTCGATAGTTGGTGGCGCCAGGTGGTGTAGAGTGCTCTTATCTTCCCTCCGAAAGATGGTGCTAACATATCCGTCGCTCTATTGGTCTATATTCAATATAAATTGCATTCTAAAGTTGAATATATATTTATTAGAATTTAATTTGTTTGATATTTGCCGCTACTTTAAGATTGCTATCACCCATATAATGAATATGCATTGAATAGTTTTGTATTAAAACAAATTGAATTTTGATTGAATTGTGCTTTCCATGAAACGCCGGTTGTTAGACTAAGGATGCGGGAAGCTACAAACTCGACTTTTTGCTCTTCTCAATGACTGTGCTCTTTTAATTACATTTAATTAGAAACATCTTAACACCGATCTCTTCTATTGACGCTCTCTCTCTTTCTCTCTCTCTATCTGGCGCTGCCTCTCAGACAGAATTATTGGTGCCAGGCGGCAGAATCTTACATTCATTCATTGTGCGCTGCTCGTCCAGTGAGGACGCTATCTGCTCTTAGAAAAATTCAAAAAGTGTTATTTGTTAAGAGTTGAATATTAAGTGATTGACAGTGCAGAATTTAAAATCGAAACCAATTCAGTGTTTGAGGTTTGAAAATTTGATTTGATTTTCAGTAACCATTACTTTAAAATTAATCCTATGTGTGTGTGTGTGTGTTATGTATTTTGTAAACTTATTATAATTAATTTAATAAAATTTCCCCATCACATGCATGTGCACTTGATTATACTCTATATACTCAAGTGTCTATCTTAAAATTCACAATTTTTCAACCTTTAACCCAAAATATTGCGATAAGGACAAACATAGTATTTTTTATTCCATTTAGTTCTTTTTTAATACAAATAATTAAATCATTTTTTAAGATCGGACTGTTCTCATAAAAACATTTCACTTACATATTTATGACCCATTTTTTAATTTTTTGCTGGCATTTATTAATGACCAGAAAGGCAATAAATGGAAATTTAGCTCACGCTTGATGAAAGATCTGCGTCTTTTGTTTATTGTTACAGCGTTCCGTAAACGACAATGTATATGCAGAGTTCCATATATATATATATATATATATACATATATATATATATATACATATATATATATATATACATATATATATATATAAATAAAGAAATCGGCATTGCAACAAGGAAAAAAACGTGTCCATGCAGCTGCAATCAAATTCCTATGGCTTCTAGCTGCGATACGTAGTTGTAAAAGAGAAAAACAAATAAACATTAAATGGACAAATTTCTGACATCTCCATTGCAGTTTTCAATTTACATACAACACATGTGTGTGTTCTTTGTGTATTGATGTAGTTTCCTCCATCCATCTACAGCACAGATCACGCACTTTGAATTCATTTGGATTTGCATACAGCATCAGTGGCTAATTGAAGATCTGCGAAACGCACCTAAATGGCAACTGCAGCGGATCGATCAATTGGTTTAGTGTTCCTAGCCCTAATTGGCCTGGGCCTGTGGCAGACATCCGTTGAAGCATCGCCAGTCACGTGAGTACAGAATATCCAAATGGAAAATACGAAAAGACATTTGGTCTATTTATAATATTGAAGAGGCTATTATACTTTTCTCAAGAAGTTTGCAACGCCTTCAAGGCGAAATCTCCGACCTCAGAAAGAATATTTATTATTGATCAGAATTTCTAAACGAGTCGATTTTGCCATGTCCGTCAGCCTGTCTATAATGTATAAATCATATAGCTCTCTCACTCCAAACTCGAGATAGTAACTATCCAAAAAAAATAATAGTTATTGTATGAATATTTATTTTTGGTTCCCTTCAATACACATTAGATTACTATGTCATACAGCTTTTATGGGAGCAATCCTTTGGTTTGTTTTCTAATTTATTGTGAAATTTATATGCAGACCATTTGTAAACTTTGGTATTTATATGATATTTGTGATTTATGATGTTTTCATAATCCCCAAATGGAAATGCATTTTGTGTCAATATTTAAAGCTTTTGGCTATATATTTTTTTATTGAATATATTTACAAATTCTCACTATATGAAGGGTAAAATTGATTTAGTATAAGAGAAGAAAATCCGTTTTATAAAATGCTTATCCATTTAAGGAAAATTGAATTAAATGTAGACATACATAAAATATCTTTGACAAATATAATCCTCAATTATTTCTGAGTTAAATTTTTGTAATCTGCGAAAGAATAATATCGCAGCTCATGGCGGTCTTTATTTTTTACGCCGTTGATGTGCCAACATTATTCTTTGATTTGGAAAACAAACAAGTTTGACACATGTCAAACATTCGTTGGCACTTTGCTTTGGATTTCCACAAACCCATTTGAAACATAATGCACTAAAAATGTTTCTGTGCGAAATGTGCAAGACATCAAATGCGGCGCCAGGACTACCTAACTCTAAAAGAAAAACTCCCCCACATCCGACACCCAATTCGAAAAAGAAATAAACCCCAAGCCCCTAAGACCCCCAACCCCTCGCCAGTTTACACCATATGCTGACACAGGGCAACGCCTTCATCCAGCAGCTTGCATCTAGCTTCTAGCTCCTAGCCCCTAGACAGACTGACAGCCCTGCCAAAACTAATGACTATTGCCTTCAAAGAAACAGAGATGTTGGTCTGTCTGTTCCGACTGTGTGTGTGTTGTTTATTTTTGGCCCAGAGCATGTACACACTTCATGCAAATGGCCTGCGGAACAGATCATATGGGGATGGGAAATCGTAATGGGAATGGGAAAGGGAGTGGGATCGGGTACGGCGTATAGTGCTATTAAAGCACAGCCATCATACATATGGCGCTGGGCACTTGGATATTGAATGCGATGCATATCTCTATCAACATCAGCAGAAGCATCAATGCATTTTCCACAATACTCACATATGGCAACTAAAAGGGTTTCTGACCCTGAGACGCCACCAAGTTGTTGCACATACATCGATTATTAGCAGGCAGGGTGAGCAGTGGATGTTTACGAGAATTGATTTCGATCTTTACATATCATTAACGATGACTGACTGCAGGCAGCCATCCCCAACCCTCTCAGCTGTCGATAGCTAAGCCATAAATGCTGCTGTGGTGGTCCAAAGTCACAGGCCCCTCACCCACTGAAGATTAAGGAAATCATCTTAATCTACAAATTATATGTGCACATGTGTAAGATTCAGATAAAACTGACAATTACTGTCTATGGACAAGGTTATTAGAAATTTACTTAAAGATTTAGATTTATCAATATTTTCATTCATTATTTTTAAAATATAACCGAATTTTTCTAATGAAGAAAAACTTTATGACCCATTTAGAATCAGTACCACAATTAAAGTCTTTCTATTTATGGATATCGAGCAAATTCCAATTTTTAAGGAATTTGTATTTATTTATTTTAAAATTTTATTGAATAATTTGTAGATATGTAATTGTAAATATGATATATCTTTTTTATGTATATTATTTCTGTATATGAATATTGTTCTTGGATATATTTTGTTAATTATTATTATTGGAATATGCAGATGATTTATTAATATTTATTTTAATAGTTTAATATTTTTTTGTTGTTTGTTGATATATTTTTCTTTTCTGATATCCATCCAGTAATGAAGACTTGAGCGGAACACTTAAATCGCTGATATACTCGTACAATCAGCTGGACAACAAGCTGGAGCGTCACGAGCATCGGGAACGTGCTCTGGGCGATCTGTTGAAGAAGGCGATGCAGGTTTTGCAGAAGGGTCAGAAAAGTCTGGAGCCCATAAATGGCATATTTGCGCGACTGGACGAACGTGTCAGTCAGATCGAGACAACGCTGATCACAGTAAGTAGTCCAAGTGGGCAAATTACCAATCTGAAGTCTAAGCTATAAATTTGCATATCATCGCAGCAAGAGGAGAAATATAATGCGCAGACGGACAAGGTCAATCAGGCCATGGAGCATATGTTCAAATGGATGCGTGAGAATGACGAGTGTAACAAGAAGTCCAAGGCTATAGCCGCACCAGCTGCCACTGCAGCACGCGCTCTGCCCGATGCCTTTGTCCAGGAGCAGCAGCAGATCAACAAACAGCTGCTGGAGCAGCTTACGCAGCTATCGAACAGTGTCGCCAAGCTAGTCGATAGCAGCAAACAGTCCGCCCAACAGACCCAGGAGAGCTTCGAGCGCATGCCCAAAGCTGATGAGCTGTTGACCAAAATCGAGAAAAAGCTGCAGGAGCACAGTGATGCCGCCGCAGCTGCTTCTTCCGCCGCTGCTGCTGCTACCGTCGCCACCACAGTTGCTCCGCATAAAAACGATGAGTTCGAGCTGCAGCTCATGGAACGCCTGGGCGCATTGAGCACCGATGTGGCACAGCTGCGTAGTGCCCCGACGACGGCCGCATCAGGACCAGTCGGTCTGAATGAGAAGGACAGAGCCTACATTCAGGAACTCAATAACGAAACGCTCAACGCACTGGCCGCACTCAAGACCGAATCCTTGTCGTCCCAAGAAACAGGTGAGCGAAAATAAATTTCATGGGAAATGTAATCCATATGAGCACAAAGACAAGGACTTCGAATCTTTTTCGATATTTTTAATATATATTTATTATTTTAGCCTTGCGCCAGACGACGGAGCACCTGCAGCAGACGGAAGCGAACGTCCAGGCTGATCTAAAACAGATGTCCGGTGATATTAGGCTGCTCAACCAGCTCTACAATCAGATCAATGCCAGTCACAGCAAAATGAATGATGGCATCGATGCGCTGGGCACATTCAACGGCATCATGATGAACAACTCGGAAGCGGTGCAGGATACGCAGCGCAAGGTGGAGTTTGGTACGCTGCAGATTGTGCACAAGTTGAGTCTACTGCTGGAGCAGAAGGTTACCGAGCTGACGGACTTGGTGAAGACAAGCTTCAACGAACTGGGCGATCTGTTGGTGACCACCCAGCAGGAAGACAATCGCAACATTAGCGGTTTGCTTGACCTCTCCTTGGAGCAGGTGTGGCATCGCCTCGATATCATGGCCAACGAGATTAAAGATAGTCGGGAAATGCTCGGTCTAATGGAGGCCGGCCAAGTTGGCTATGTGAACAGCACGTTCAACGCCATGCTCAGTATGAGCACCAAAATGGAGGACACCAAGAAGCACATGATCGACATGGACAGCAATTTGAACTACCTGCTGGGCAGGCTTTCCCTAATGTCCACAGAATTCGCTAACATTAAAACAGGTCTCGCCGACTCGCTGGATGATTTACGCAACGCCTTTCAAATTACACAAGAGCGGATGCCGAGCAGTTCGGGTGCCAATAATAGTAATATCGAGAAAAATCAGTATCTGACCGATGTGAATCTTTTGTCCAAGCGACACACTCAGCCCGAAAAGGAATAGGGCGTACAGCTGCCGCATATATACAGAAATACAAAATATACAACAACAATATAAATATATATAAAACTAATAATATAACTTAAGCAAACGAACTTACAGTTAAAACCATTCAAATATTTATGCAAAACACAATTTGGCACGATTTATGTGCAAAACTCGGCAAATACATTTCGTTTTTCAATATTGTAATTTTCTTTTCACTTTTTCTTACATTTCTAGAGCTGTTAGCATTTTTTTTCTTGTCAATTACAATTTTTAATTATATTACAATATAATAATTAGGACATTAGAACCACTTTTACGCTTAAAACACTATTTGCCCCATCGCTGCTCACAGCGGGCATAGTTATACAGGATCTTTACAAAGGACTTGGCATTAAAATAGCGACCAGAGCGATGCGTGTGAAACTCGGTGAAGCGCACATGCCACGGCAGCAGACCATATGTGCATGTCAGCTTCGCAAACAAAATGCCCAGCTCTGGTTCAGGCACCGCAGCAAAGCCCAGCCGCTTGTTCAGCATCGCATTGATGCCGTCGTGAAGCGCCCGTCGATCCGTCAGCATGCCCTTCACCGGCGCCGTATTGCGAGTTTCGTACAGCTCGCGACAGACCTCCGCGATGAGCGCATGGCCATCAGCGCTGCCAATTTGATAGACCTGCAACAGTCAAAAGTTTCGTAGTTGTAGTAGTGATAAGAAACTAATAACATTCGGCGTTTTTCAAAAGTTCAACTATACAGCCAAGTCGAATATGTCTCTATAGTGACCAATTCCCCATGAGTAAATCAGGTTTAAATACAAATCAGATTAGTACTATCTGGAGCTAGTCACCTATTGATTAAAATGCCACTCGTTTAGTTTAAACCAGCAGCAAATGCAACACTGGCGCTGGCCTATAAAATTTCATTATCAATAAAAACTAACCTGAAGCTGAGGGTAATTTGGACCTTTGCTCGCGTAGCCATTGACTGTGCCATTTGTGACGACAGTCGTTTTACTACAACAACCATTTGAATGTTGGTGTTGAACTTGTTCCTTGATTTCTTTTGGCGGCCAGAGAAAGTGTCTGCCTTCGTCATCGCCATCCAAGCGTTGACAGAGTTTCGATAGGTTCACGAAACCAGTGCTGGGCGTACGTTTATCGTAGACACTTAAATAGGGTATGCCGACAAATTGGGCATATTCGAAAATGCGTTTAAGCAACACATCGTTCACATAGCAATCGTCTGGGGCGATGACGAGCACCAAATGCTGCGGCAACTTTTCCAGTTTGTTCAGGGCGGCACGCATGAAAACGAACTCATGTTTATCATCACATAGCCAGTAGTCATATGACCTGGCGGCAAACGCATGCAGTCGGTAATATAGCAGCTGCATCAGCTCATAAGCACCGATGCCCATCAGCAACAGCCGACTAATCAATATGCATAAAATTTGCAACATTTTATGGCGTTCGGAATGATTGTTGGTAATTTTAATTTGCGTTTCGATGTGCCGGGCAACGGGACTCCTGTTGCTTGTTTTGCTGGCGTCTTGCTACTGCGATTTCCCCACATAACCTTTAGTGTGAAAAAAGTGCGTTATTAACTTCTCTTCTTTTGGAAACATGTCTTTTTGACCCGTTCAAACACACTCACGTACGTCAAGCGGCAAATATATAAATTCCTCTGCTGGCCGGCAACATCACTTCGCCTTTAATTTTTCATTGGCCTTTTGGCGCACGTATATGGACACATACGTGTTTTCATTGGGTGCAAGACATATCGATTAGCGGCTATACATCGCCGAAAAAATACCAACGACCCCAATATCGATCAAAAAAAATATTCGATTGAGCTGGACACTATCGTTTTATTAAATGTGGAACTGCGGGAATATTTAAATAAAAAACGGCCACTCAGAATGTTAACTTCCTATGAACCTTAAATATAGCTTTAGACTTTCCGCCATTTAAATTCCAACAATTGAAGATAGTTTACAGGGAACCTGCTTCAAAGATCGTCATTTCTTGGCCACACTCACCCTTTTCTTTGGCATCTATTATCAGATTGTATTACTTATGTTGTAAGAGTATTTAGCAGTAGGATACGCAACGTCATAATTTGTTTTGTTTTTATATGCCTTGATCACTTACGTACCTGACATTAAATTGGCTGGTCATTATTTGTCCTTGGACATGTCTTATAAGTTAAGATTAAAGTAATAATATAATTTAATGCGATTATTGTTGGGATTATGATGGTTGTGTATATACGGATGCTGCAGTGCTGCTCTTTCTTAAGTTTACTTTTTTCTACGATACTGAATTAAATAGTACAATGCAGTTTATTTAAATAACGCTTTTAATTTCAGTGCCGTTTTTATTTGGCGTCAGTTCGGTAATCTCATCTCTTTAAATATTTGAAATAAAAGTATATAATAAAAAGTCAATCTAATTTTAAAGCTAAAATGATCATCAAATTTTGGTTTAGGTAACCTTAAAAACATACAAAAGTATTAAAAATGTTTTTTTCCGCGATTAGTTTAATCAATTTACTATAGTTGGAAGAGTCGAAATTACCTAAAATATGCCATAAATATAACAGTGCCATTTTGAGTAAGGCAGAGACTGAGCATTAACATTATTTGTTAAAAACAACACCAGACGCTCGAGGACCGTGCGACTAAGTATATCAACCAAATTGTGAATTCTGAAAATGTTTTCAAATGTTAAACCAAATGGTGTAATTAAATAATTGATTTGCAAATGTACAAAAATTTACAACGGTAACTTCGTACAGTAAAATCGTGTTCGTTCTGGTGCAATTGCCGCGTCGTATGATTTGTGTGTGTCGTGTGTGCTTATGGGCGTGATCCGCCCTGACAGCTGTAAATCACAGTAAGCCTTTGCGTACAAACTCAACTTAATAACGTAAATAAAATTTAAGTAACGCCAACAGAACATACGGCATAGATTTTATTGAAAAGAGAAAAGAAAAACGTTTGAGGTATTAAGAGTGAAGTGCAACATTATATCAACATCAGTGACACCCACACGTACAGGGAGGGGGATTAACCCTAAAATCAAAAAAGATGTCCACCGCATTTTTAACGCTCGTTGCCGTCATTGTGTGCATTTTATTTCGCATACTCAATGTGCACAGCCAGCCACTGAAGCCGAGCGTTTGGTGTCTCGATGAGCAGTTTCTCGATTGCTTGTACAAAATAGCGCCCGTGCTGCGTGAACCGTAAGTAGTGCAATTTACAAAAATAAACGTATGGAAATTTATACATGTATATTGCCCATATACAATATTCAGTCGCCATTCAATTTGTTTTTCGTTTTTTGTTTTGCTCCCCACACATTACTTTTGGATGCAGCAACTGTTTTCTGTTTTCTGTTTTCTGTGTGTGTGTGTGTGTGTCTGCTCAGCTGTTACTTGTGCGCTGCATACACATTACAGCCAAGCCAAAAAGTTAGTTAACAGCTTAAAATTCATTTAAAAAAATTCAATAAATATAGCTGAAAAAGAAGAAAGGAAGAATTGTTGCTTTTTTTTGTTATTTAATTCGTTATTGGCTTATCACTTTCAACTGGTGTCTTTTGATTTTTACTGTTGTTATATTACAATAAAATACAAAGCGTAATCGTTTATTATTCACTTAATATAAAAATAAACTTGTTAACTACTACTAATGCGCACAAAGTTAAAGTAATCGGAATGCATTAGCTGCCCCGCCGCCCATGAATCATTATTCGCAATTAGTGCCCTCGATTCAGAAGCGATCTTTGTTGTTGTTTTTGATTATCGCTATAGTTATATTCAAAGTGTTGATTAATTAATAACCGAACCATCTATAAAATAGTTTGATTGTAATATGCTTAGCTTGTTGTCATGGCAAACTTATGATTTAAGCAATTTTCAGTTATTTGCAGTTTTCTTATCAATTTTCTTAGCCCTCATATCAGATGCCTAGTCACAATTTTATCAGAGAATTTATTGGCTAATGCTTATGCTGAAGTTGTCGTCCATTTGAAATGGTTTCCTATTAATGTAAAGAAGATTGACAATATTAACAAGTTCATGTACATACATAAATATTTATTTACATACATATATATTTATTACGTATCACCTTTCATATATTATATATAAATATATAGATATATATAATTTGTAAAATTCGCTTCTTTATACTATGTAAGCAATAGACTAATTTTTTTTGTGACTGTCTAGACACGCCTGGAAATTTTTCACAAAATTTAATTGATAAATCCATATGAATAGCTATGTATGGCTATATATATATATATATATATATATATATATATATATATGTATATATGTGAATATATTTTGTTCGCCGTTCGGTTCTTTGAAAAGAAATTTGTCAACAATTTTGTAATCAGCTTTAACTTTACTTTATTTGTTGTCAGCTTTTGGCCAAACATTGATAAGGAAACAGTGCAAAGTACAAACATAACTGCGCAGATCTTTTAAATAGCTTAGCAACAAAAACATGCAGAAATGTTCTGCTTTAAAATAGCTTATACTATAACCATACTAATGTATATATGTGCATATAAGCATATATTTATTTATGATTTTAGTCTGAATCTCTTAAAAATTAACTACATTTACATAAGTTAACCTATATCTTAAATCCATTACCAAACAAAAAGCACAAAAAATTGTCCAAGCTCTCTGCACGTTCATTAAATATCTCTCTGGCTGCCGGCTGACTACCTGTTTGTGTTTTGCTATTGCTGTTGCATTGCCAAAATGTCATGTGGGTTGACCGCTTTTGTTTGACAACAAAGATTACGTAAGCAACATGAGAGCAAATTTCCTTACTCATCAGCAGCAGCAGGCACAGCCACAACTTGTAGCTCTCTTTCTCCCACACCAGCTCAAGCTTGATATTGTTTTTATTCCTCTTTCTGTGGTTTTATGAGTGGTTAACGAAATAATACATATGAGTCACCTGCATAGAAATGTGTTTTAACAGTGTATTCTTTGTGTGTATTAAATACTTGTAAATACAATAAATAAACTGTTAGTATTTATATGTACATAATATATATTTTAAGTGCAATGATTAGCAAAAAATATAATGGGATTAATGGGACATTAAAAATGTGTTCAAGTTGTTATTTTATATCAATCAATAATTATTACTTTGTGTGTGTTTCATTGTTAATTTGTTAACTTGACATTTTTTCTGTTTTTCTCTTTCCCCTTTCACAAAATTATTAAATATTTGTTCGTAATTGCATGTTGGGAATTGTTGCATGTGTTTTTTTGTGGCTAAGCATTTTCATCCAATCCAGACATTGAATTATTTTAATATTTAATGGTCATTGATCTCCACAATTACAGTACTTGGTAAGCGTTCATAAATGTTTCAAGATTAGCAAATTATATAGCAGTTGTTAATATTCCCTTTAATAATTGTTATCAATCCAAAAAATGATTTTGATTTATACTAATTGAAAAAGGGGACTTTTGCTGACAGAGAGAGTAACGGGACAGTTTCTGCACGTTTTTGCGCGCCTGGCAACAATAGCGCTGATTTTCGTACCTCAATTGAGTTCAATTGATTCTAAGAGATGCTTTGTTTGCCGTACAAAAGTTTGCCATTTGCCATTTCTATTGCAGCAACCGCAATTTAAAATTTATAATTGAAGCATTTGGGGCTTTTAAATTGAATTACATATAAATATATCGGCCGTGTTCGTTTTTAGCCTTGTCTTATGTGAAGGTCACAAAGCAAAATATGAAAAAATACAGAAAAAGAAAAAAAAGTAAGTTGCATCGGCCGGGAATCGAACCCGGGCCGCCCGCGTGGCAGGCGAGCATTCTACCACTGAACCACCGATGCTCGTGTCAGATTAACAGCGGCCGACGTACTTAACGTGTCAACAAGTAACAGCTGTTAGTGGCGCTGTTAATATGCAACAGTTTGAAGCTTTTGTCCGCTTGCTATTTTTTTAACCTTCAACTTTATAAATTATTTATTGAACTTAAAGATTCGTAGGTAGTGATTAAGTGAGCCAGCTTGGCCAGCAGTTAACTTCACAGAGCAATTAACTGCACGCAACTCACATGCTTATCAACGGACCATCTTCATTTATATTTGCAGCTATATACCGCCACGGCTGTGGGGATTTAGCGGACATGTTCAGACCGTATTGCATAGCATAGTGGGCCGTGTTCGATGCCCCTGGCCTCTGGGAGAGCGTGTTTACCTCTCCCTGCCGGATGGCTCCACATTAACATATGACTTGTATCAGCCGCTCAAGGAGCATGAGGGTAATTTATCATAATATTCTGGACAATATCAACATGATTGTTCTGTCTGACTAATTTACTAACTCTAAACCATTCTTTAGATGACGTCACAGTCGCCATTTGTCCTGGTATTGCAAACAGTTCCGAATCAGTTTACATACGCACCTTTGTCCATTTGGCCCAGTGCAATGGTTATCGCTGCGCCGTAATGAATCACATTGGCGCCCTACGCACCGTCCAGGTAACCTCGACGCGGATATTTACTTATGGCCATACAGAGGATTTTGCTGCGATGGTCGACCATTTGAACCAGAAGTATCAGCTGAGCCGCATGGTTGCCGTCGGTTTCAGTCTGGGTGGCAATCTTGTCACCAAGTACATGGGCGAAATGCAGAAGACAAAACCGAGTAGTGTCATTGGGGGTATATCCATATGCCAGGGCTACAATGCCGTTGAGTAAGTCCCATTTCTTACCTTCAGAATGAATATAACAACGATGTCTATCAATTTTTATATCTCTTTTCTTTTTAGGGGCACAAAATGGTTATTGAATTGGCAAAACTTCAGACGGTTCTATTTGTACATCATGACAGAGAATGTTAAGAACATCATAATGCGACATCGCCATGTGCTGCTCTCTGATGAGGTGAAGGCGCGTCACAATCTCAACGAGCGTGATATTATTGCTGCAGCAACATTGCCCGAACTGGATGAGGCCTATACCAGACGTGTTTACAATTTCCCATCGACAAAGGAGCTCTACAAGTGGAGTTCGTCTCTTTTCTATTTTGATAATATTGAGAAACCAATGATATATATTAATGCCAAGGATGATCCGCTTGTTCCGTTAGAGCTGCTGCTGCCCATCAAAGAGTTTGCCAGTAAGTTATTAGTTTTTGTTCAAATTGAGCTTTTCCATATTTTTATTCTGCTAGTATTTTAACGTAAAATGTTATCATGCGTTATCGTACGTTTACATGATTCAGTAGATGCGCTCTGCTATGATAACATTCGCTCGTCAACAGTAGCACAATAGAGTTAAGGCGTCTGACTAGAATTCAGATTCCCTTTGGAGACGTAGGATCAAATACAACCGGCTGTGAAATGGAAATTTTGTTTTTATATTTTATTTGTTAAAAATAGATAAGAAATATTTGTACTTAAATATGTAACATTTTTTTTTTTTATCATTTTAGCTACTCGACAGAAATCAGCGTATGTGGAGGTCGCACACGGCGGTCATCTGGGATTCTATGAAGGCGGTTTCCTATACCCCAATCCTGTAACTTGGCTGGACCGCACACTGGTTGCCATGGTCGGATCCTTGGTCTTGATGCATGCGGGTGGCAGCAAAGTGGGCGCATAGGGAGTCAAATCATTCTCAATATATATCAATAATGCCGCAGACCTTACAAAATGCTTCTGTGTTTTTAGCCAAAATTTCATTTAGCAGTCAAAATTATTCATATACAAAGTTAAACCAGAAATATTATGAAAAAAACATGGCTATTTTTGTCATTTAATTGATGCCCACTTTCGAATATGAATTTAAAACTGAGTATTGAAATTTATTGTATTATGTTTAATTTTTGACAACTTTTTTGCAAAAGTTAAACACACATATGAAAAGCGAAACATTTTAGATGTATACGTTAATTTATGTTATAGTTAGTCACGCACATACCATGTACTTATTTATAAGCAAATTCATAATATATAATTTTAAATTCAACTTAAACGCGTAACACATAACTAACAACCAACAATAACTGTCTGAAAATTAAGTTACGCAAAAATAAAAAAAAAAATTGTATGTCCTTGGCCGCAACGTAAAAACAAAAATTGCCTTATTGTAGATTTTTATATGTGTATATGATTTACAATTCCCTTTTTATATAATTATATATAAATGTACTGTAGACGACTATTTACGACGAAGCATTTCAATATATCAAAATATGAAACAAAATTAGATTTTTTGTAGATGTAACCTTTCCGATGATTGTTTTCTATTTAATATCAAAGAAATGTTGTACACCAAATAAACGTTATAATGTATATGTGTATTTGTATGCATATATAATGCAAAACTAATTGTGTAGTATATATATGTGCTTAATTGTTCACAATGTGTTTATATTTGTAATAAAAAAACATACAAACGTTAATTTAAAAGTCGTTATTAATGAATTTCTAAATCCATTTATTATATGCTCTGCTTTTAGCAACCATAAATATCAGTTGATTACAGTCGATTATTCCAAAGACAGTTTAATGGAATATTTTAATCAATAATTATTAATTTATAAGGGCTTAAGAAAATAGTTGGCAAATAACGCATGGAAAATTTCAAGATAATCTCATTGAATTATATTATTAAAATCTATTTAGTTCATTGTAAAATGAAAAGATGGTGTGCCAGAAATTGTTTAGATTTGATCGACTGAAAATATTTGAATGCAAGTTGGTTTATGCATAAAATCACGGTATAAATTTAGGTGCACATTTTCAATGGGTAAAAAAGCTGTAATGCGCATAAATTCTGTCAGAATATCAAAAATATGGCTGAGTTTGTCAATTTAAAAAATGTCCCATAATTTCAACCGTTTCATCATTAAATTAGTTTTGGCCTGTGTGGCTCGTTAACTGAACACATATAAGCCAATGGCTAATTGCCTTTATTAATTTCGGTTCCGATTTATTTTCTTTGTTCGTAGATGTCATGAATCAGTTGTACTGATAATAAATGGAGCAACGGATGATATCGAAATGAACTACAAGTGAAGGGCGTGACGGAGTCAATATACCATAGTGGGTGTAACGCTATGGTCTTGGCATTGACTTGGCTACCGGGCCTATATATAAAACTAGAGCTATTGGAAATTGAGAATAGTTGGGACTAGAAAGTGATGAGGAGCTCTTCTCTATATAAATATCTAAACAGAACCTGTTTCAAAAATTGTAAATCATTAAATTTTGTGTTTACTTCCGAGAATCATAGAGATTTACTGTTTGCTGTATAGTATATTTTGATAAGATTTGATTAATAGTGTGAAAAATGTCAATAGCCAAGATCACCAAGATTACAAGACCACCGATCTATCTAATCAACTTCGAGGATTATTTGCGGCCAAAGAGACCGCATAAGATAACGCCACTTCAATGCTTCGATAAGCCAAAAAAACCCGAAACGAAATGTTCCAAATTCCAAAAAACCCTACAAAGACTCAAGTTGGTCAGATGGTGGCGCACAGCACACATGAAACTATCCGAGAAACTGGAACAGTTTCCGCTGCCCCGTTTCCTCCACTTTCTGCGTGAACGCAACGATGATGGTCTGTGCAAGCGGAAGACGGGCTTTGAGATCTACTGCGAAATGTCGAGTATACACGGATTTCATATATTCGTTGGGGCAAAGACCTGGCAGCGTGTGCTCTGGTGGCTATTGATCTGTGTGGCTATAATTCTGTCACTCCTCGTGCTGATCACGTCCTACGGTTTGTCGGCGGATAGGCCAACTAGAAACTATTTCAAGAGCATGATGCAGCCCCTGGCCACCAATCGTTTGCCCCTTCCAGCCATTACAATATGTGGGCTAAATCGTATCTCCAAACAGCAGCTGTCGATCAGGGCCAAAAAGTGGGCGGTGCCCGAGGAAATGCTACAGAAGCTGCCTTGGCTAAGTCGGAGCAGGTCGCCTGGCATCAATCAGACTCTAATAAAACAGTTGAGTGACCAAAATGAAACTTGGTCGCAGCTATTGGAGCAGCTGTCCCCACAGATTTGTGAGCAACAATTGATTGATTGTAAATGGCTAGGGATGCATCAGCAAAGTTGCAAGCAACTAATGACCACCATTTGGAGCTACACAGAGGGTCGCTGCTGCACCCTAAGTGAGATATCTGGTAATCCTGCAATTGGTATAACGCTGCGCCTGGCCACAAAAATTGGGGATTATGGCAGCACGGCGACTGCAGCAACGGGATTTCAGGTGTTGCTGCATGAGTCACACACCACAATTGATGCAGCCACTCAGCGCGTATTTGTGGCAAGTGGCACTGAGGTGCATCTGATGCTAAAGCCCTACACAACATATGCCACAGCCTATCTGGCAAGCTTAAAGCCCAACACCCGTGGCTGTTATCTGAGCAATGAGCGAACTCTGTTCTCCTTCCTTGTCTACAGTCAGGACAACTGCCTGGCTGAGTGCCACAGCGAAAGAGTCTACCAAATCTGTGGCTGTGTACATCCGCATATGCCAAAAAGATCAGACTGGACTTTGTGCCAACTGGAACAGTTCCAATGTCTTCAGCAGCAGGGCAAGTACACCCAAAAAAGATTGTCCTGAAATTTATACAAGAAAAGAGAACAAATGCGAATTAAAATTAGACATATTATTTATAAATTATGAAAATTCAACCTGATAAAACCAAAAGTATGTCGACTTTCTTCAATTTAGAACGATTATTTTTGAGTTAAAATTTATTACACTTCTAAGTTTTGACGATTTTTTTTATATTTAGTGTTTAGCTGGAATCAGTCGCAGAGCTTCTGTAACTGCTTGCCACTCTGTCAGTTTAACCGCTATGAAGTGCACAGCGATGCGGCAACTCTGGATGCCAGCCAAGCTGCGTCCCCCAGCAATGACGCCTTGTAGTAAGTGGTCTAAAATTTAATATATATATATATTGTATCTGTATATATCATTTGAAACACTACAGCAACAACCTGAATGCCTCAGATGAGCTGCTGCTGCATATATATTTTGACTCGTTGAACGCCGAACAGCTGATATTAGATGTCTATGAGGATTGGCTGACTTTTACAGGTATATAGTATATAGTTATGGCAAGAGGTGAGCAAAGGCAAACATATTGTAATTTAGCATAAAAAGCGGAAATATATAAACCCTACCTAAACTGATATTATTTTTTACCCCGAAAAGACGTTAAAGATTTAAAATTTTATTTTTATTTTAAATATTATGCCAAAGTTAAGTCAATAATGTCAGAGTGGATTATTATAAAATTATGAAATAATATGTCTACTTTATTAAAATATAAATTCCTTAAATGAGTTATTTTATAATAAATTAAATTAGTATATTTTGAAATTAATTTACTTAAATTGAAATAACTTATGAATCGAGAATTTCACATAAACTTTTTTTCCAATTATGGAATTAATTTAGGCCAAAAAGATGAAAGGCGAATGTAAAGAATAAATATTAAGAGGGCTGAATTGTAAATTGTTACCTGCTAACCAATATCGGTTTGCGCCAGAACAGTTAATTTACTTATCAGGAATATATGTTAGTTTGTTCAATTTGGTACACTGCAATTTTAGTTGATTACAGTTTAATGGTTTTGTACTGCTGCCAACAGCTGGAAAAACATATCCCAATAATAAAAAACATTTATATACGTTAATTATAGGCAAGTTTGACTGTAATTGCAATAATAATTATGTACATATCAATGCTAATGTGACAGGCACCTTTGGCGGCATCACCGGACTGTTTATGGGCTGCAGTTTCGTGTCGGTGTTTGAGCTGATATTCTTTGTGTGTGTTCGGCCCACTTGTAATTGGCTGAACCGACAACAGATACGCTATCGATTGCGACGCCGACGTCGTCGTCAACTGGCAGCAGCGGCAAAGGGTAATTAGGACGCGCTAATTAGGTGGCAGCTAATGGCCTCATTCTGGTCAGTCGTCGCAGCGAGTTGGATGTGTTCAGGATGGCGTTCAAGAAGCGACGCATCTTCGATTTGCGACAGGTGCAAACCGAGCAGAGTCTAGCTAAAGTCTCGGCGAGGATCAGCAGCGGCTTTCATCCGCAGACTGGCGCTTCAACAAATCGCACTCGCCAGAGCTGGAAATTGTGCCAGGTGCGCAGTTGGCTTATGGAGAATCTGCGCAACTATTGCCAGACGACATCCCTGCATGGATTTAGCTATATCACGCGACAGGACATCAGTCGCAATGAGCGCCTCTTCTGGCTGGGTGTGGTCATTGCGGCCATCATAGCCGCTATAACCCTGGTTTTGGTATCGTGGTATTCGAATCGGGAGACGCCAACGGTTACGATTATCGAGAGCTCCCATTTTCCCACCTGGAACATACCCTTTCCCGCGGTCACCATTTGCAACTTTAACCAAATATCGAGGACTAAAGCGACGGCCTTGCTGCAGAAACTGTAAGTAAACTCCAGGGTATTTGTTGAGTGTAGCAGGCAATTTGATTTATGTCAGACCTCTTCAGGCAACTCCCACCCACTGCCACAAAGGATCATCTGCGGGAACTGTTTAACTTAACGCTATTGCCCTCGGGCAACACCATTACCAATAGTTCCCTGGAGACCTATGATAGGATATTGAATCTGAATAACATGACACTAACGGAGCTGACGAATCGCCTGTCACCCGACTGCCTGGACATGATCTCTCGATGCTTGTGGAAGGGCATCAAGACGCGCTGCGAGAGCCTCTTTCAGCGTGTGTTAACTTTACAGGGTAACTGCTGTAGTTTCAATTACTTTGGTGCCACTTCCAACAATTTTCCCATGTGAGTAGAATAGATCATACTATACTATTTATAGTAGACGATATAAATATAGAGGTACAAATAAATTTGTATCGATCGTCATATTTATTTTATAGCAAAATCGCTTACCAGGTGCCTAAGCGTCCTTATCGGGTTACTGGCTGTGGTTATCCAACCGGCCTATCTGTGATGCTTGATCCCATGGTCGCCGATTATTACGGCACCTACTTGAGTGGATATGGCTTTCGTCTGCTCATCCACGATGCTTACAACTATCCCGATGAGAACGCGGAGACTAAGGTGGTCACATCCACGAGTGAGAGTTTTATACGGGTCAATCCGGAATCGACGTATGCCACCTCGGACATACGGCAAATGGATTTGCGCTTGAGGAATTGCATGTTCGGCAAAGAACGAATCTTGGATGGCCTAAATCGCTACTCCTTTATCAACTGCATGTTCATGTGCCGAATGCGGATAACTCTGCAGCGTTGTGGCTGCCTCCCCGCCTACCTGGTATACAATGGCACCGTCAAGGTTTGCGGAGTTCTCGATCTGAACTGCATGATCTCAAGCAAGCGTGAGTATGGAAGATTGAGTGGGTTGGCTTCAAGGGATAACCCTTACATGTACCCATACAGGTTTATTTTCTCGTGTTTTGGCCAATCTGAACTCAACGATCTCCATAGTGCAGCATACCATGAGGTTTCCCTGTGACTGTCTGCCCGACTGTCAATCAAATTTTTATGTCTCAGAGAGCGCCATTGGCCGACTCGATAAAGTAGCGATCAAGTGAGAGCCTTGAGCATGAGTCCTCCAAATCGTACTTACCTCTTTCAATTTACAGTTCCACTCAGACAGATAGCATATTGGTGCATGTTTTCTACAGCGACTTGATGTCCACCAGATATCGGATGGAGATTTTTCAGAGTTGGCTCTCCGCTTTGGGTGAGTGGTTAACATTTCCATGGTAATTAATTATTTATTGGCCTATTAATTGACAGCTTCATTTGGTGGCCTCCTGGGTCTAATTCTCGGCTTCAGCATTGTGACTGCCTTTGAGTTTGTCTACTTTCTAACATTTCGACCCATGTTTAACTACATCAATCGAGATCGAGACTAAGCAAATCAATCTGACTTTGTAATCACAATTCCTTTTGTTGTTGTATATTGAGAGTAATTGAATGGATCAAAAGTTGTCATTATTTATATGAACTAATTAATCAGAAGACCGATTGTAAATAAAACACGATACAACAAAAATGTTAATCACAACAAAAATAAATTCAATCAAAAATTGATTCACTCAGTATCTAAATGATGGGGTTTATTTAATCAAAGTAGTGCAATTTCTTAGCCTCACCAACAATGGCGATAATTGAGTCAAAGACCTCCTCACTGGCGGGTACGATCTGATCAGCTGGCAGCCTGAAGCCCGTGAGTATGGAATTCGATTTGGGACGCAGTTCATAGCAGAAGGCCAGGCGCACACCCTGAGTGCCATAGGCCCAATCAACACTGGCGCCAGCTGCAGGGTAGATGGCATCATAGATGTTTCCACCAGTGTATTTGGTACCATAGCGCTGGGAGACAGCGGATGTGGCTGCATCGAAGATCTGCTGGTAGTCTTTGACGTTGTCTGGAAGTTCACTAGTATGTCCGTATGGATAGAGGAGATATTGAGAGTATGCGTGGAAGGAGACATATAGTTGGATCTTGCCCTTCAGCGAAGCAATGTAGTTGGACAGCGAAAGGGTCTCAATCTCAGAGAAGGCCTTGGGACCGGCATAAGTGTCCGAGCAAGGGCTGTCGCTGGCGCCCACCTCGTTCCAATGGAAGCCCCAGTTACGGTTAGGATCAGCCCCGAAGCAAGTGCCATAGGGAGTGCGAGTCTTGCGCCACATGCGATCCTTGGTGTGAGTATACACATAACCATCAGGATTGGCATGGGGAAAGACGTACCAGTTGTAGTTATCTGCCAAATCCTTGATGGAATCCACATTAGAGGTTAACAGCTGGTTGATAATATAGGTGGCAGCAGCTGGAGCAATCCACTCACGAGCGTGAATGCCAGCCTCGAGAAAGATGCCAGGCTTCTCGCTCAGACTCTTGGAGATCTTAACACCCAGGATAGAACGTCCTTGATAGGTTTTGCCGCCCTCAATCAGGGTGACAATATGAGGATACTCCGTAGCCAAGTCCACCATCCATTTGTATGTGTCATCCAGTTCATAGTACTGCGACCAGTTGTATTTCTCAGCGGCGCGACCTTTGATGGCAACTTTTTCCTCGACCTCGTCCATGGACTTTTGGAAATCTGCGGACTTCAGCTCATACTTGATCTCAGACCTGCCCAGCACCTCTAGTAGATCAGGCACCTTGTGTGGCGCAACAACCATTTGAACGTCAGCGCCAACAATGTGAACGCCATCCAGGAATATGATCGAGTCACTAGATCCTTCCAGCTCCTTAAGCACCGCTAACTGCTTAACATTCTCCGCATTGGCTTTGTACATGCGATAGTTGTCGTAGCGAACACGCTCCGCTTGACTTAATCCAAACGTGGCCAAAAGGCCCAACAGGGCAAACAGCAGCGACTTGTTCAGCGACATGGTTGTCGTTGTTCTAAATTGGAAAATTTTGTTAGATTGGCTTATATAGTCGATGGCTGTTGTGACTACACGTTTTTGATAAGCGCCAAATCTTATTTATAACCCTTGTGCTGAAATTGTCCACTCATGGAAGCATAAATATTGTAGTTATCTTGGTCTAAATCGTTATCAGTGCTACGATTGCTGCAGTATAAATCACCGCAAATACCTAAAGCATTCACAAAAAGATTTTATAGATATATTAGTATATTTCTTTAAACCCAATTCAGTTTTTTAACTGGTCATAAAACAGTTGGGTTTAACCGTGTTTTATTGAATGACTCTCAGTCCATAAACTGAATACTTAAGCTCATCTCATTTTTTTTATCTTCACCGATTAGCTTAACAAAACATCTTAAGAACTAAATATTTTGATTCCAAAAAATATGGGTAATATAAGGGATGATGAAATATTTAGTTGTGGATACCCACAGAATTAGCGCTTTATCTTTAAAATTACAGTTATTTATACTTCTCTATAAAATTAAGTATTAATATTTTATTTGGTTATATTCATGGATTTTATATGTATATATTTCCCCAGTAGTTTCAAGTTGGCATTAGTTTCTACATGCTTATTGAAGCAAATCAATCAACTGGCTGCTCATCATTTTTTGACAGCTCCTAACCTGAAGTGACACATTCCAATTAGGCGCGCTGATTGATGAGGTTTGCCAAAGACAGGTCTATAAACTGATTTGACGACTTTCATTCCGTTTAGTAGCAGCCAGCAACATGGTCCAACTACCTGAAGTGGAGGACTCCATTTATCGGAGACTCTTTAAGAAATTTCTGCGTCACAGTTACATCAATGGATTACAACCACTCCTGCTCCACACGCCTGTGAAATACGCCAAGTGTGACAGATACGAGAGACAATTCCCAAGTAACCCTATCTTATATATATATATATATTTTTATTGACAGAGCTCTCTGGCTGGCGTTTCTTGCTTTGATTGTTGTCTGGACACACATCGTTATCGTCAATCTGTCAATCGAGTACATTGACCAGCCAACCGAAATCCACATGGCACCCAATCTGGTGCACGTCTCCAACAGCCCTTTTCCCGCCGTCGGCGTCTGCCGCTCAAATATGATCAGCAAGCGTTTAATGCAAAACTATGCCTCCAAAATGTGAGTCGTTTATTTCAAAAATCTCTAATCAAAGTACCCCAATTTCTTGACCTCGCCAACCATGGCGGTTATTGAGTCCAAGACCTCCTCACTGGCGGGCACGATTTGGTTCGCAGGCAGCTTAAAGCCGGTAAAGGCGGCGTTCGATTTGGGACGCAGTTCATAGCAGAAGGACATGCGCACACCCTGAGTGCCATAGGCCCAATCAACACTTGCGCCAGATGCCGGGTAGATGGCGTCATAGATATTACCACCAGTGTATTGGGTTTTATAGCGCTGGGAGATAGCGGATACGGCTGCCTTGAACACCTGCTGGAAGTCCTTGACGTTGTCAGGCAAATTCTTGGTGTGGCCGTAGGGATACAGGAGATACTGAGAGTATGCGTGGAAGGAGACATACAGTTGGATCTTTCCCTTCAGCGAGGCAATGTAGTTGGACAGCGATAGCGTCTCAATCTCAGAGAAGGGCTTAGGACCGGCATAAGTGTCCGAGCAAGCGCTGTTGCTGGCGCCCACCTCGTTCCAATGGAAGCCCCAGTTACGGTTAGGATCAGCCCCGAAGCAACTGCCATAGGGAGTGCGAGTCTTGCGCCACATGCGATCCTTGGTGTGAGTATACACATAACCATCAGGATTGGCATGGGGAAAGACGTACCAGTTGTAGTTATTGGCCAAATCCTTGATGGAATCCACATTAGAGGTTAGCAGCTGGTTAACAATATAGGTGGCAGCCGCTGGAGCAATCCACTCGCGAGCGTGAATGCCAGCCTCGAGGAAGATGCCGGGCTTTTCGCTCAGACTCTTGGAGATCTTTACACCCAGGATAGAACGTCCTTGATAGGTTTTGCCGCCCTCAATTAACGTAACAATTTGAGGGTATTTTATGGCCAGGTTTCTCATCCAGGTGTAGGTATCGTCCAGTTCATAGTATTGAGCCCAGCTGTAATTGTCAGCGGTACGACCCTTGATGGCAACTTTTTCCTCGACCTCATCCATGGACTTTTGGAAATCGGCGGACTTCAGCTCATACTTGATCTCAGACCTGCCCAGCACCTCTAGTAGATCAGGCACCTTGTGTGGCGCTACAACCATTTGAACGTCAGCGCCAACAATGTGAACGCCATCCAGGAATATGATCGAGTCACTAGATCCCTCCAGATCCTTAAGCACCGCCAACTGCTCTGCATTCTCCGCATTGGTCTTGTACATGCGATAGTTGTCGTAGCGAACACGCTCCGCTTGACTTAATCCAAACGTGGCCAAGAGCCCCAACAGGGCAAATAGCAGCGACTTGTTCAGCGACATGGTTGTCGTTGTTCTAAATTAAATGGTGTTGTTTAGATCGCTTTTATAGGCTTGAGTTTATTTACTTTGGAAGGTTTGCGATAGACGGTTGTCAAAGGGGTAAATCTTATTTATGGTGCTATAAAATAATCTATGCATTATCTAGGTAATGCAACTGCCAAAGTTCAACATAAAATGTGGTGCAAATATTGCAAGTATTGAAATCAAGATTGACACTCGCCCAAGTCATAAATGAGTTAACCAAAAATAAAACTCTAAAGTTACCACTTAGATAAGATTGAGAGACAGAGGTCTTTAGCTACTTATATGATGCAATTTTGAATGTGACCTGCATAGGGAGGATCTATGTGGAGCTTGAGGTTGGCTACAGGGTAACTGCGAGTCGGGCACTCGCGTCTCCTACATTCTTACTGTAGCAAACAAGAATTCAACTTGCATGCTAATTGCAATAGAGCCACAAATTTTATTGACAGCTACCAGCACCAGTCCACACAGCACAATGGCAGCGACGACTCCCCGACTGTGAATGATTTGGCTCGGCGCCTGCTGGTGCTGACCAAGTTCTATCTGCATGCGGACGATGAGGCGCCGTTGGATATCGCGGAATTGGGTCAACTTCACTGGCTGCTCATCAGCTACTACAATGGTAGCGATTATTCGGTGCACGATATTATGAGGTCGCTGTCGCCAGAGTGTGACGACCTGATCATCCGCGGGATTGTCTTTGGCGTGCCTGTGAACACAAGTCAACTGTTTTTTCAGCGGACAACATCTGAGAGTGTTTGCTGCATATTTAATTATCGACGTCCCAGCTATTCGCAGTATCCGTGAGTAAACACAGTAGGCCGATAGGTCTGTTTTCAGATCGTAGCAATACTCCATATTAAAAAACTTCGTGAAGAACTGAAATTCGCAAATTTTGTGAACGGTATCAAAAAAAAATCAAATTTGTAGGTATTACTAACTTTTTCCCTATCGAAAATCGAAAAATTATGGAAGTACTTTTTTGCGATCTATAAAAAGTTAATTGTTAAAAATACCTTTTTTTTTTAATTTTTACGTTGTACAGATCACAACGCGCAAAACATAATGCTGATATAAAAGCTATGCCAGTGATTGTCTTCGAGTCGAATTCCATATTAAATTCCATACAGTTTGTTCTACAGGATACAACGCAAGATGATCACACCCAAAGCTTTCTAAGCAATACTGCATTTCGGGTGAGTTTCACTCAATTCGACACAAATTTAATTAAATTCACACAAAAGTACATCTTCAGCCACTTAACATAAGACTTTTGTCGCCAAAAATTATCAGATTATTGTATCAATATATGTTACGTTACGTTCACAGTTGGTACAAATTGGTAAAAGTTCAAATCGCTTAAAATATTTCGAGAGAATTTCTTACATACCGCATTTGGATACAATTTACATATATATATTTTATTACAATTAAGTAAATTATCAACATACATATTTATGGACGTAAAATTGTAGATATACAAAATGGACGGTAGCTTAACGTTTGCATTCGCTCTACTTAACTTAAATGTACCATGAAACATGTCCAAAGTGTACGAATTTAATTTAATACCAAAATTTGTACATACATTTTCGAGATATAAATAGTACTTTGCACATTTATAGCTGTTGGTATTCCCAAAGGAGGACTATGCCACTGTGCAGTCCAATTATAATGGCGAAATACTCGTTGATCACAATAGCATTGTGGAAGTGCCCATCCAGCCAAAATTCTTTGACTCAAGCGAGGCAGTGCGGAGCGTAACACCACAAAAACGTCGCTGCTACTTTCCCGAGGAGGGCAGGCGCCTTTTAAATCAGTGAGTGTTATTAACATAATTATGTTAATTAACTACGTGTGATTGACTCCTTTTTATTAACATTATCATGTTAAATCTGAGTTTAACTGCCATTTTTAACGTAATCACTACTGTTCTGTAGATCGTATTACTCCTTGGACGAGTGTTTGTTGTTCTGTCGCATTGAGAGCATGGTACAGCACTGCGGATGCGCTTCCGCTCCCATGTCGGGCACTTCCAATGTCAATGTCAGCTACTGCTCCCTGCTCGATTTGCCCTGCCTGATGAGGTGGCGCCGCATTTGGTTCAACTACAATGAGTATCCTTATTTGGAGCCAGGTAATGGAAAGGATGCCAGCAGCGTGGCGCAATGTGCCCATTGTTTGCCAAGCTGCGATGGTGTCAACTTTGAGATTACCAGCAGCGTGGCTCCCCTACGAAAATCCTACAATATATCTGGCTATTCACATGGTTTACTGTGCGTAATTGTCTTTTATGACTATATCAAATTTCCTGCCAGCTTTTTGTTTCTATTTCTAGCAAGGGGCTCAACAATGAACGTCCTCTAGCCATCGTCAAGTTGTTCTATAAACTACGCTTTGCACAGTCCACAAACATGGATTTGGTCGGAGATTGGATTGTGTTGCTGAGTAAAGTCGTATAAATGACTGATTTTTTTTTGAGTTAGCTTTTAGAAATTTAATCTCCTATTCATTTTATTTTATTTTAATCCTTACAGATCGCTTTGGCGGCATTTTGTCGCTCATGTATGGCTTCAGCATTATCAGTTATATAGAAATTCTGTACTATCTGACTGGCAAATGGTTTATTTACTACTACAGAGCGCTCAAGAACCCGAAACAAACAAAGACCAAAAAGGAATTGAACAATGAAGCATTTGCCTGGATTGCGTAGGAAAAAGAGGAAAACATAAATTACACTATTATTAACTAAGAGCTTTTTCTCCAAAAGAAAGTCATGTCGATTTCATCGGAACTTTTCTTTAATGCAATAAAATATCAAATGTATCCTCTCTAAAAAATGCATGTTTAATACCAAAATTCCAACTGTTCTTCCTACACTTACCAAATTTTGTAGTGCAAAAACTGACGGTAAAATACCAGTGTGATTTTAAAAACGAAATTGAAAAGGAAGAAAAAAATAATTCTTCAAATCCGGCAAATGTACAAATAGTTCGATCTTACTTAAGAAAACATAAACAAGAGAAAAGTTCCACTTTTGCAAAGATGTATTTAATTTAAGTTGTTCCGATACATTAGACTAAAACAGTTATGGATTTCTGGACTGGCATCCTATACTCGTCTCTACAGTTATATTAAGTCCCAATCAAAAACGTTTAGGGTATTATTCGTGTCTAACGATAAGCCAAGGAATAACAAATAGCTGATGTTATGGGGGTGTCATGGAGGAAGAATCTCCATAAATTCTCCATGCATCTACAAATCTTATAAATAATAGCCCGTATAACATATGACTTTATTCATTATAACATACTCCTATTAGTATTTCCAAAATTATTTAATTTTTCATTATTTTAGTTTTAGAGATAAATTTGTTATATTTTTGTGACAAACGCAAAGAAAAACTGTCTAGAAAGATAGATTTTCTTAATAGTGGCGTATATCCTACCTCAATAAAATTTGAATAGACTTTTTCATGTGTGAATGCTAAGCATAATGCACAGTATATATTTTGAAATATCTTCACTCACAAATTTTAACAATCGAATGAACTTAAATGAAAATATAAACTGCAATCATGCATAATCAAATATAAATGTATAATGCATGCCACAAATGATGTTTTAGAAGATTGATCGGTCCATGTTCGATCCTAATAATCATCACCACGCGAGACGACCTCCTTGCAGGTGGGTCGCAATATAATGGTGTGCTCATACTGTGCCGTATAGCAGCCCTTGATGTCGCACAGCGGTGGATAGGCCTCGACAATGCCCTTGTCGCACAGATCCTTCAGTGCCATCTGGTATTTGGTGGCGCCTGCGCGATCCAGCCAGCGTTTGCAGAACGCCAGCGTGCCAAAGTGTTTGTTAATGGTGCCCAGGAGCTGCTTGGAAGACTGCAGACGCAGAGGCACAAATGGTAAATCAAAGTTCTTCATATAATGCGAACAGTCCATGTCATCGTGCACCAGACCGCGACCCGTCGACCCGAAAGTCTCAATCGCATAGAACTCATCCTCCTCCATGCGAGTCGATTCGCCACCCTTCACAATTGGCACCGTTTTTCCAGCATGAATGCCTGCAAGAAATCCATACAAATCATAAGCAACGATGAAGATCGTTATTTTATTCTTAACTAAATAATAGAAGTTAATATAATCAAAATTCTAAATATTCTTATATGCCTTGGATCGCTTTACTCTTTTATAAATGTCCTCATAATATTTTTTTAAATTTAACTCATTTATTTTGTTTATCTTCTGTTTAGGGCTGTTTTTGCGATGATGAATATAATACTAGTGCAAGTAAATTTAAACAAATATTTACGATTTTTGTGCCAAACATTGCACTGCTAAGAATTAAGAATTATAACTAAGAATTAATTCTGCAAAACAACAAATAGTTTGAATTACAATCAAAAACTTCCTCGCAAATTGCTGACATTATTTATTTACCAGCAACGGATATAAGAAAAAAAAACACTTGGAATATAGCATCTAGTTTTGAAATTGTTGACAGAAACCACGGAGATAACCGATAGCTAAAATTACTGCTAATAACGAAAGATTGCTATTATTCGCACATCTATATTACTGCAAGAGATTGAAAACGATTTCTACTATGGAGTGAGAAAGGGTATTTAATCGTCGGCAAGCCGAAGTTAATGGAAAATTTTGCTTACGGTACGGGCTAATGGAGTGTCCGTTCAGATTGCGTATGGCCTTGATCGGATATGTCTTGCCATCCAGTTCGATTTCGTAAGATTCCATGACCTCCTGAATGGCTGAGCCGACATCGCATAGACGAACATCGATTCCGGCCTCCTTGATGCCCGTGTTGGTCGCCTCCTTGACCGCTTGCAGCAGCTTATCGTACTTATTGTTGAATGTCAGCGTAAAGGCACAATCGATGATCCTTCCCTTGATGTGGGTGCCAAAATCGATTTTGCACACATCATCGTACTGCAGCACCGTTGTGTCGCCCGCATTGGGCGTGTAATGGGCAGCGCAATGGTTCAGCGAACAGCCGGTGGGAAATGCTAATCCGGCATCAAGTCCATTCTCGCCGATGAGACGGCGAGCGGTGTTCTCCAGTTCCTCGCATATTTGTATCATGGTCATACCGGGCTTAATGTACTTCTGCATATACTGACGTGTCTGACGATGTGCCTCGGCCGCCTGGCGCAACTCCATGTAGATATCGTTGTTCATACGATCGAGGGCGCGCTTCTCCTCGGACGCAAATCGATCCTTGGCAGTGCGATCATCAGGCAAGTCCTTTGGCGTCGGATACTCCATAATCTGTCCCTCGGGATAGTTACCATTGCTGAACAGATCCGAAATGGGTATGGTGGGTGGATCTGTTTGACCGTTGCCGGCCTTTTTTCCCTTGTTATTCTTTTTCGGCTTTGCCGGTTGTGTTGGCGCCTTTTTCTCCTCAACATCGCCATTTATCGCATCCGGTTCGCCACCCTCGGCGATAACTTTAGCTGCCGCCTCTATGCCCCATTGGAATTGCGCATGTGAAATATATGCATGCATATGTATATACATTTATATATATATAGATAATTTTGCATGTGTATGTGTGTGACAAGCATGCAAAATGGACTCGGGTCACTTACCTTGTCGCAGCTTTTTATTGTTCGGCTTTGGTTTCTTTTGTTTCTTTGCATCATCGCCGGCTGATGTTGCGGCTGGGTCTGCCACTTCGGCTGTGGCTGACTCAACGTTCAATACTTCCACTGCAGACATATTTGTTCTACTTGCAAAAATTATTCAATTAATTTGCGGCTACCGAAAGCAATAATGACGATGAAAGGCGAACACGAGGTTAGTGGTGTTAATCTTATCCAAAAATACGATATTTTGCTCTTAAGTATCGATAAATTGTTGCTTGCTTATGTGTGAACTTCAATTTGTATACCTTATCAATTAGCCAACAAAGTTTGTATTTTTTTAAGCATTATTGTTATATATAACTATATTCATCTCAATAAGCTGTTTTGTGTCATATCGATATATCGTTCACGATGGCATCAGTGTTGGAAAATGGCCGACAGTTTGTTTTGAGCTGTTTACTGGCAACAAAATGGATGCAATTCTGTTTCCCACGCAAAACTCTTTAAGCGACAATGATGATGGTGATCTAAAGTTTTTTAATACATCTGCGAAAAGCCGCAAAGACAGTGAAACCTCCGATACGACAGACAACAATGGCAATGAGACAGACGCCCATGGCAAGGATAGCAAACCCGATGCCGATGCGGATGGCGACTCCGGCGAGCCATCGCAGAAAAAACTAAAGACCAAAAAGGAACTCGAGGAAGAGGAACGCGAACGCATGCAGTGGGTTCATATATACATATATTTATGTATATTCATATAACAATTGCATTTTGTTTTTGTTTCTAGAGTGCTGGTGTCCAATTTTACAGAGGAGCAACTGGATCGCTATGAAATGTATCGCCGATCGGCGTTTCCCAAGGCGGCTGTCAAGCGACTGATGCAAACCATAACCGGGTGCTCTGTCTCACAGAATGTGGTCATCGCTATGTCCGGCATAGCCAAAGTGTTTGTCGGCGAGGTTGTCGAGGAGGGTAAGTGAATAAAAGTTTCAAAATTTATCCATAGCATATATTGTTATGTTAAATGTGCACTTTGTGTTGCAGCCCTGGATGTGATGGAGGCACAGGGTGAATCGGGTGCACTTCTGCCCAAGTTTATCAGGGAAGCAGTTCGTCGACTGCGCAGCAAAGGACGCATGCCAATCGGACGCTTCCAGCAGCCCTATTTTAGACTCAATTAAGCCACAGAGTCATATAGTTAGTTAGTTATTAAACAATTACGGAATATACAAAAGCGTCTTTATTATTATCATTATAATTATAGTTATTAATATGCTTAATCAATAGCAGCCTAGAATAACCTAAATCGAATTCTATTTGCGGGCCTCGGCCTGCATGGTCTGCAGCACGATGTGTGGCACCAGATGCGATGAGGCATAGTTGAGGGGCACGGTGGCCAGCGGTGCACTGCCATCGGATGGAAAGTTGAGCTCCTGCGCCATCGGCATATCCCGATCGATGACATCCTGGGCGATAAGCGTTTTTGTCTCCTCGTATTCCATGCCCGCCTCCGGCTTAGCGCCCATCAGCAGCTTGCCCCGCTGTACGCCCATGTATTGGGTGGCCTTCGCATTAAGCGGCAGCTGGCCGCACGTGTCCGCGTGCACCTTGCGATGCGCCTGCAGATTGGAGATGCATGTGAACCGCTTGCCACAATTGTTGCACAGGAATCGCTTTATGCCCGTGTGGACGGTCATGTGCGTAAGCAGGCTCTCTCGATAAGGATACTCCTTGGGACACAGCTGGAGGAGAAGGAGAAATAGACAATTTAAAAAGATGGACAATTGATGGGGCGGGGGCAACACTCACATGGCACTTGTACGGCTTGTAGTCCGTGTGACGCGTCTTCAGATGTGATTTGTACTGGGCCTTCACTTTGAACGTTTTACCGCACTTGTCGCACTGATAGGGCGTCTCCGACTGGTGCAGCAACATGTGCGTCTTGAGGATGCCCGCCGTCGACAGCCGCTTGTTGCACACCTTGCACTCGTACAGCGGCATCCGACCGCACTCGGAGCGCACATGATCCGAGAGTGAAGTGCGTCCGGTGAACTTTTTGCCGCACTTGTCGCAAATAAGATTGCGTGGCAGATTGCGCGGCTCCTTGCGGGCATGGTAGTTCTTCTCGTGATTCTTCAGGCTGTCGTGGCCGGTCATATACTTGTCGCACTTCTCGCAGTACAACAGCTCCTTGTGCAGTTCGTGCGCATGCTGGGTGGCCAGCTCTTTGCTGGCAAAGAACAGATTGCAGTAGCAGGGGCACTTGAAGGTCAGACTGCCGTCCTGGCCGTGCACCTTCATGTGCGTCTCCAGGCGCTTCTCGACTAAATAGATTTTGCTACATATCTTGCACTTGAACACCTCGTCGTCCAGCTTGGCGTGCGCATCTACATCCTTGAACAGCTCCTTTATGGCCAGCTCGCTGAGCTTGTGGTCGTCTCGCAGATGCTTCTCGTACGGTTTGCGGATGTGGTAGATTTTCACGCAGTGCGGACACTTCCAGGACTTTTCCATTTTACTCAGCATTTTGAGGCGCTCCTTGAGCTCCTTTTTGGTTATCTTTGCCACACGTCTTGGTCCCGCTCCCGCTGTCCCTATCGTCGTTGTTCCGGCATTCGGCGCCTCGCCACGTTTGCGATATTTGCGCTTTACACTCGATTTTGTCAGGGTTCGTGGTCGTGGCGCCCTAGCAATGAAATCCTCATCGTCATCATCATCATTATCATCATCATCGTCGTCCGTTTCGCGAAGCGCCAGCGCATCCTCCTCCATATGCTCCAAGCCGTTCTGCTTAAGCATTGGCACCGCCGCAATCTCATCCAGAATACCACTGCCCGTGGCGTGCTCCACCTTCAGATTCTCGAAGGGTTTAAGGCCCTCGTCCTGGTTGAGCAGCACATCGAGCAGCTTGTCCTTCTCGCTGCTATAGATGTCCAGGCCGCTACCCTCCTCCTTGACAAACAGATTCGCGTCCTGGTATTCAAAGTCCGGATCAATGGCCTCCTGCTTAACGGTCGCCGGCGTTGGCAGCTTAAAACGCGCTGCATCCGGCTCGTCATCGCTGTTGTTGGGCTCAAAGTCAGGGTACTCCTCTGCTGAATCGCTCAGCTCCTGGCGGTTAATCTCCTGCTTGAGCACCGGTGCAGCAGCCACCTTCAGTCTGCTCGCCAACGGCACATCATCGTCGTCGCTATCCTCGGCGATGACTTGGGTTTTCCTTGGCCTGCCGCGTTTTTTTTTCACCACGTCTTTGGGCGTCTCTGCCGGCGCGCTTACTGCAATTACAATATTGATATTATAATAAAGATATGTATATAATTTAAACGAATTAACATGATCCTATTAAAACGGGCATAACAAAGCCGGTCAACGTAGATCCAGAAATACATACAGCGTTTGCGATTTTTGAGTGCCTCCGGCCGACCACAGGTGTCTGGACGTCTGCGCTGATGCTTGGTCAGGCTGGAGATGCAGGAGAAGCGCATGGCGCAGCATTTGCATTCGACTGGCAGCGAGCTGGCGTGCTCGGAACGATGTTTAAGGCTGCTCTCGTGATCCGCAAAGCATTTGCCGCAAATCTGTTAAACATAATAGATTAATAAAAGTAGTCAAGAAGAGCTGAAAGAGAATTGGAGCTAAAACGCACCTCACACTTGAAAGGCTTGTCGCTGGCAGGTGCTGGCGGCTGGAGATCAACATCGAATTTGCTATCCTGATGCTGCTCCTCTATGTGGGCATCATGCTCCTCGAGGCTGCTGAATATAACATCGCCACTGACACACAAACGGCAAACAAAAGAATTGTGTGTCTCCTTTATGTGCTGCTTCAGTTCCTCCTCGTGGCAGTAGTGGGCATCACAGTAGCGGCATTGGAAGCCGCCCGGCGGCTCATGTTTCTTCACATGCTTTACGTAGCCGGCCAGCGAGACGAGCGCCTTGTTGCAGACGGGACAGTGAAGCTTCGGCACGCCATCCGTTGTTATTTCCACCAGCATTTTTTGCGAAGCTGCAATGTTTACATTTTTTGCAAATTTTATTTGAAATTGTGGCTTGTTTGCGTTTTTGATGCATTTGGCTGCAACAACAGCATATGCGGCAATGCAGCCCTGGTTTACTTAATTGTGAATACAAACAGGCCGGAGAAGGGGGCCCTGCACGGCGGCTTAGACATAAATATAAATTGTTTTAGACCATTACTTACCCATATTAGAAGTGGAATATTTGTGCGCGATCGCTACATATGCATAAGTTTTGTGCGCCAATTAATAATAATGCAATTAATTTGTTTGATTGGTTTTTAGAATTTAACGCGCACCGATTTGTTGTTGTGCAGCAGCACTGTGAAAAAATTGAACTACTTGGGTTTACACTCAGAGAATACACATAGTGGTGAGCAATTTTCACATAACGATTACTCGTCACTGCTAAGCAGCAAGTCACAGTTTCGATATTTCTGAAAATTCTGACAAAAACATACTTTAAAAATAAAAATAAATATTGAAAACAGAAATGAGGAAACAAAAAAAAAGTTGACAGATTTCTTGTTTTACATATTTTTCATAAATAAAGTGGGGAAAGTATTGTGTGAACCAGTTATTAGGAACAGACTCTGTTAACGCAGGGACTATTGTTAGCCCCTGTTAACTACATTGGCTGGTTGTTAAGCGGTTCAGATTTCTGTTAAGTAAAGGAGTTTCTGTGAACCGACTATCGATAGTCAACTATCGGTTTGGTTCTGTTAATTAAAACAATTGATCTGTTGCCGTTTTTAAAAAAAGAATTTACATAGTATATTTTAATGAGTTCTTAAAATTATATTATTACATTAGAAGCGTTTCACAAACCTTTTGCAGCTTACCAAATATATCACGCAAATGCTTATTATTTACACGTATTAAAATTAAGAGTAGCACTCTAGGATTTGGCTAAGTTCTGTTTCATTTCTGGGATTGTCTATGCTGCCACTTTAAAACTAATTAGAAAGTAATGCCCATGCTGTGTTCTATGTCATAACTGGTCATTTTATCAATTATTCTGTTATTTATCACTTCTTTCACATTTACAGACCACAGGAAGTCATAATGGTTCCAGTCTTTGTACGGTATGCGATAGAGATCGGCGCAGGGCAGCAACGTGGCCAAATATTCCACATCCTCCACAGCCGACATATAATCGTTGTCACTATAGTACATATTCACACAGCTCATTATATTGCGCACATTGTACGACGGAGGCGTCGCCTGTTGATATATTATCTCGTTCTGCTCTCTTCCATGATCGTACTGTCGAAAATCGCCCGAGTTATATAGTTGCATATAGTGGATGATTTGTGTGGTTGAAGCACCCGCCGGATGTGTCTCACAAACGTCCGTTAGCAAAGTCTGAAAAGAGTTAGAAATTTTCGAAATCTCAGTTACTTTTTAAATGGCAGATCTTTCTCTTATCTAACGGATTTTTATAATAACACTAAATATAAAAATTGGCTATAGAATGTGAATTTGGTTTCCTTCAGTCAACTTCATCTACATTAATTACTTACATGATTGAGATGCCTGGTGCCCCAGCCACCAATAAAATCGAGCAATCCGGAGCACAGGAACTTCAGCATGGAACCCTCGGAGCAGACATGCTCGCACATGAATTTCTGTATACTCGTTATGGGAAGCATTTCCATGTTGCCAACCACCCAGCTAAGGATCGAGGGTGAGCCAAGCAGCACGCTGCCCAGCTTGGAGAGAATGAAGCCATGACTTCGCATATAGGCAATGGGCGCCAGCAGATGCACCGACCGCACCTTCTCATTGTACCAGGGCAGCGAGGACATCAGCACAAAGTAGGTGGTGGTGCCCTGTGAGTGGGCCACAAAGTGCAGCGAACTGGAGTTGCTCTCGGCCAGGGCATAGTCCAGCATCGCAGCCAAGTCGTAGACGCCAATCTCGTGCCAGCTAAACTTCCAGAAGTCCGACTTATCCGGATGGATGTGCTTGTGCTGGCGGGAGTAGGTATTTCCACGGGCATTGCCCAGCCACACATCGTAGCCAGCATCGGCGAACATGTATGCCAGCGATGTATCCGGTCCGTTGATGATCCAATCATCCGAGGAGCACACGATGCCATGCTGTAGAAATACCACGGGCTTTTTCTGCATGGTCTCATTCAGATGATGTCGTTTCGGGGAAGCGGGAATGCGATAGATGGTGAGTATATAGTCATCCGATGTGTTCACCGTGTGCTCCTCTACAGGATATTGGTGAGTCGTAATGATACTAGCCTGCAAGTAAAACATGTTTAAAAAAAAACGTTTTTTTTATTAGATTTAACCATTAAATCAAAATTTTTTTTAAATTATTTAATATTATTATTTGACACTAAATAAATAAGTAAACACAAATAAAATTAATACACGATCAAGTTCATTCACGTTCCTCTATAAACGTATATAAGCTATAAAAAGTTAACGCAAGCTGTTGTTGTCTTTGCCAAAAAACAAAAAAATAGTTGATTGAAAAACAGACCCCTTTTTTTATTATTTTATGACAATAGTATCAAAGTCCAATTGGGTTAATTTTTTCTATTTGTGAACTGCCCAAAGATATTCGCAGGTGGTCATTCTGTTGAAATGGTATTAAGTCTTTTACAATAATAAAAAACAAGTAAATAAACTTTGTTATTGTTTGCGTACGCTCTCTCTCTCTCACTTGCTAGTTCATTTGTGCTCTGATAATGTTATGACAGTCGTGCAGCAGCTGAAAGCTTAACGAAACGTTTCGTGAAGAACCGAACGCATCACCCACTAGCAGGGAATACAAAGTCCAAGCACACACGTCGCGTCATCGGTCAAACTTGAGCAGCACACTAGCAGCGACGCGACGTATTTCATTCATTCGAGCAAGAGGCGTGGCAAAAGTTCTACACACGCACGCAAAGCTTTTCCAGCTGAGTTACTATCGTGGGGGGCGAGAGAGAAAGAGTAAGTGCCTCTCGTACTTATCGTTGTTACAGTTATTGTTATTTTCATTGTATTTTGACTCGTACTTCAACTTTCTTATCAGTCAGCACTACTATTGTGCACGATCAGCTGATATGCGTATATAGTGATATAGTTGTTGAGATTATTGTTGATCGTATGATTGAAGCTGATGCCAAGCATATACATATATATATATATACAGGTATAAGTAGCCCCATAAATAAGCCCCCACACACACACATACATACACAGAGAGTTATTTGCGACTAAAAAATACATGTGCAGATTTAATAATGATCTTCCATTGGAATAGAGTTGTTTGCTTATCAAGAAGCGTGCGTACGGAAGCATTTTGTAGAGGCAACATACTATAACCGAACAATACTAAACAATATAAGTACAGTGGAGTCTTTAATGCATTTCTCATTTTCATTTTTTGTTTGTAGAAAGAAAAGTATAAGCGAAAATAATTTAAATAATTAGTTATAAGAAATAAGAATGTTATTATCAAGTGTTCAATTCTTTACCATGATGAAATTTATGGTATTCGAGTAATGACTGTACTTTTTAAATTAGGCTATTATGACTTGTTATTGTTTTTTATTAGACGCGCTTGTTTTTCTAGACCTTTCACCATGTTAATTGGCACAGCCTTGAAAACATTATGAGCCCCACATCATTTTAAGAGGGTTATACATATGTATATGCTATCACTGATATTGGGACAAAAAGCATTTACTTGTGGGCTGATATCACCTGAGCAAAGTAATAAATTTTCCCATGTATCATAAAATTAAGGTTCGCTTACCTAAGTACAATAATTACTCATCATTCAATGATTTCTGTTTATTATCCCCAATGCGTCAACGCGTTAAACACATTTAAAGATAACAATCTTTATTCATAATCAGATTCTTCAACGATTTTGATAATTGAACCGATTCAATCGATTTTCACTTTGTTATATGCCAAGTGCAGTCATAAAAATATAAATTTGACTTTTGGGGTACTTCCACTTTTAATTATTATACAATCGATCCAAAGTTCACAATTATACTGAGTAAGTGGCTAATATCTTATCGTGACAGCTATATATGTATATATATTTTCTTTTTATTAATACCTAACTGCCTGAGACATTTTAAGTGGCTTTTTGTCAATCAGATGATGCAGCACTTGTTTAATAATATGTTAATATTACACAAGTTGTAGAAATGTTTAAATGAGAAAAAACGAAAAAAATTATTTATATAAGCTGCTATTAATTAATTAATTAATGTTACTGATATTTCTTAAACTCAACTTCTGTATCTTTTTCATTATTATATGACTCGCATCTAATTAAAGCATAGATTAAAAATATAAGTTAATTTTCATATTGCTCTGCGAAATGTGTCGAAAAAAATAAAAAAAAATAAATACTTTTGAATTAAGATAGATATTACTTCACTGGCCATTATATTGGCAATCTGTTGGTGTTGGATAACTATTAACTGGTAAATGGTAACTGGTAACTGGTAACTGACTTACCGTCACTTTGTGGCCATCCACGGGTTCGATGTGTCCGCTTAGTATATGCAACAGCAGCAGCGCCAATAAAAACATTTGCAATATTTTGTTGGTGTAGCTTGTTGCTCGCGTTTTTGCTATGATTTTTTGCTGTTGCATTTTTATGCAGGTATTTTGTAATGGCCAGGCCTGGTATTTTCTACCAGCGTCCCTCATCCACAGACCACTGACCCACTTAGAGCCAAATGTTGAAAGTGTTGCAGGCCCTGCGTGTGGCCAGTGCCACGCGACCAGCCTAAAAAATGAAACATAAACATATAATTTATAGCTGAATGCGAGAAATAGTTATTAAAAATTATAACTAGTTTTGTTTTTAAGTGTTTTTTTTATAGTCTTTGCTTTTGTTTTTTTTTTGCGACGATTTCACTTACACTTTTCACAGTTGTTTCAATTACTTTGTGCGCTGATAACTTTTGTCTTGTAACAGTTGTTGTTGCTGTGCCTCAATAAGTATGTATTTTTGTATATATATATATATATATATATATGTATATATACTGTGGATCTTAATCAGTAATGCGTTATTGGACTTCCAGCGATCTTTATTCCTTATTGATTTGCTTTGTTATTAATGTGAATTCATTACAATAATTGAGCCTATTAATGTATGCCTTGGCTTGCTTTCTGTTTGACAGCCTATTTTATTGTAATTCTAATTATTTCATTACTCAAGGGCATGCCTTATCCTCTCTCTCCTTGTGTAGGTGTGCGTATGTGCGTGTGTGCGTGTGTGCGTTTGTGTGTGGCAGTGTGTAGGAAATTCGAACTCATCCAAAATTATTAAGCCAGGCAGCTGATTAGAATTTCTGCGACGTCAATGCACAGTCTGAACATACATAAACATACACAAAGTAGTTAATATAATATATAAATATATATGTACATAAGAAAGTGTTACACTCATTAACACGACATAAGCGTAACAGCATTTTTAAAGCACGTAACAATTTGACCTCAAAGCAAGTTTTGTTATATATTAAAAATACTCAATTCCAATTCTACTTATGCATGTGTAGAAATACATAATTTTATGTAATAAGCTGATTGATGGTGAGATCTTTGTAAATTTAAAACGAGATTAGCGAAAGCCTATCAAAAACAACCTAATTAAAAATATTTATTATCAGTGAAATCAGTCTTTGTCGTCACATTTTGCAAAATGAGCAAATGTCTTTATTTAAGTTGAATGAGCTCTTTAGTGAATTTAAAGATTATTTCCGTAATCCAATTGTACTTTGAAAACCAGGTTTATTACTCGTTAATATTAATTACAAGAATTTCTTGCTAAAAATCTGATATTTGCTGTACATAAATGAAATATTTTATTTTTATTTTGAATTTGATCGATACTTGAAGTGTAACGATAAGATTAAAAAGTAAATTGTCATTTATGCACAATAATTACTTGCTAAAATCAAGCATCAAGCATTAATCAAAAACTTCAGGCTGATTTTGCATTTAGTTGAAAACTGTGCGAAGATTTCACTTTTAACGTGATCGTGATGAAGTAATTCAGACTTGAACCATCTGCATATATGGAAAGTTTAGTTGTTGTTGGAAATGTTTGCTTTTGAGTCATAAATTACAAGTTGTTCAACTATCGCGATTTCATGTTGATTCAATTAGCTAATTGTTGATCCTTTGATGATCTTTCCCACGCTTGCTATAATTTTGGTAGTGAGGTAAGATTTAGCCAATAAGCGATCGACTACAACAACAACAAACAACAATCTATCAATTAAATATGAATGTGTATGTGTTTATGTTGTATGTGAATGTGTGCTTTATACAAGTTGTACTGGTTCCCACAACAATATCCATTTGGCACTTGCTGCTTTTACTGACAGCAGAGGCGATTTAATGAAATATGCTTTGGACACTCACTTTGAAATGGAAAACATAAACAGTTATTCACGACGTCAATAAGTTGCTTATATATTTTTAAATTTAAAATTATAATTTATTTATAGATCGCTGCTTTCCGCGTGTTGTCAGCGCGTTAAATTCCAAACTAAAACTAGCTTAGACGAGCGTCAGTTGCTCTGCCTACTGCGAGAAAGCTCACCACTTGCAAAAAAGCTCTTGCAAATGCCGGCGATCGTCTACATCAAAAGCTTAAGCGCATAACGGAATCTGTGCTGCGCGCGGGCTGCCCAAACAGCTGTTGCTGTCTGTCGCATTTCTCCCCGCGTCTTCTTGTATTCTAGAACTTTGTTTGTAAACAACTACTTAATGCCGCATTTTTACACGCGGCAATGACACAACGTAGTGTGAGCTTTTCTTCTTGTTTTTTTGCTTATGCGCAGCGAATCTTTGCACAAAACGGAGGCAGTGCTAACGGGTCAAGTTCAAGCGAACCGGTTTTTCTTTCTTCTTTACGCTTCTTCGGGTTTTATTTGGCGCCCTCTCGATTCGATCAAAATATATTTGCACTGTGTTCGAGAGCTCAAACCGTGAAATGAGTTTGTAATAACACCGTTTGGCGAATTACAAGGTCAATTTGGGTAAAACGTCGTTAAAATAATAACCAGCACGCTTTGCGATTTAAATGTTGACATCATTGTTACTTAAAGTCAACAACAAGCTATGCATACCCTTAACTGTAAACATTAGCATTAGTATTCCGATTTACAAAATATTCAGCACTTCCTATGCTGTTGTAAAAATTGGAATTGAAATTAAACTAATTAATTTCTCAATTATGCTTGTATATTAAGGATACAGCTGAAGTTTGATAACAATAAAACAATTTTTGTTAATTACTGCATTTCTAAAATTATTTTTCGAATAAGATAAGATAATAAGAATATTATTATAAGTCGATGAGTTTGGGAAATTCAATATACATATCGCTAGAGTTTAAATCAGATAATACTTGATGTTTGCCGTAGTATACTCATTATATATATCAGACAACTCGTAATACTGTTTACCTTATCTCTTGCCACTTTAAGTTAGCCTGCTTAGCTAACTCGTTTAAGCGTGCACATTGCACAGCGAATCCAATTATTGAGACCATGAAGCAGTGTCAAATTTTGTAAATCGCTTTGCTGCATTCAACCTTAAAATTCAAATAAACAACAATAATTACAACAAGTGCGAAGGTTAGGCAAGTCGCTAAGTCCATCCAGGTGTTTGTAAACCCTGTAAATTGTGCAGTGCTTAAGAGGGGATTTCTTGGGAGGTGGAGAAAGGGTTGGATAGAGAGTAAAAGAGAGCAAGGGAGAAGCACAGAGGGAAAGAAAGAAAGATTTAGAAAATGAGTGATAGAGAAAAAGAGAAGCATGACGAAAGAGTGGGCGAAAAAAATAAAGAGAGCGAAACCGCATGGAATATTTTAGTATTTATTAATGACTTATTACTTTTCTAGGGTATTAAAAGGAGTTGTTTAGATATTTTGGGAATTCCACATTTCCTTATAATTTGTTACATATACAAAATAAACATTATGTTAAGTTGTGTGCTGCTATAAATTGTATAGATGTCCTACAAAAAATGTATACACCCGGTGTGTAGCTATTTACAGGGTATTTGAAAATGAGTCTGCAATGCGCAGTACTTTGTGTTGGTCACGCAATATAAAAAAATTATTTTTCCGTTGCGTTGTTGCACTTTATGGCGGTTATTTATTATGCAAATTTCCATTAATTTTAGTTGCAACACGTGGCCCGATAGCGACTGCAACAGTTGCTGCATTTGGGGCTTTAAATTGCGTTTATGAAAAATGCAGAGTGCTCAAATTTTGGTCCTGGCGCCGCTAAGCTTGCTGCAAGGGCAGCATTTTGTGGGGCTTTTGTGCTTAAAATAGACGCGCTGATAAACAATTAAAAATGTTGCACACAAAAGCTATCAATAGTTTTAGACTCGACGGGACACGCAGGGTCGTGGCCAAGGGGTTGCCTGCGGTACTAAATGACAAAAAAAAAAAAATGAAATCGCCTTAAGAGCAAAAGCAAGCAGCAGGCTTTCCCCACCTCCAAGTCAGCCACCACCCAGTCCGCTGCCCCACACCAAGCGCCAGTCAAAGCACTTTGTGCAAATTGTCAACGCTGTGCGGCTGTCCTTCTATGCAACTGCAACTGCAACAGCAGCAGCAGCAGCAAAATCAGCAACAACCTCGGCAACAACAATGTGGCAACAAAGGCTTCAGGTTATTGCATGCATTTTAATTAGTAGACAAGCCAAGTGGGTTGCCACTGTGCCAACTACATGCATACATATGCATGCAACATATCCAAAGAACAAGATGCAGCCGCAAATGCACGGGCTGCCACAAAAGTTTAGAGTAAACCAGGCTAAATTAAATACTCGCAACGTGACTAACTATTTTATTTATATAATATAAATATATGTATGTACTAAATGTTACAGTTGGCTTATTGGCTTGCTATAAATCTCATTTAGTATGTATAACTTGAAATAATATGCCTTTTTGGCTTATGCTAATCTTGTGGGCTAGTTTCAGCTGAGTTAGCTGGTAAAAATTCGACATGAAAAATTGCTAAAAAGCGCCAAATCATTTGGATAGATGAAAAACGATGCGTGTGAAACTAGAAAACAAGACAATGACATATGAACCGAAGCGAGCCCCCCGAAAAACGTGTCCAATTCGAATGGCAAACATGCAAAATGGGCAAATTGACACCAGCGTGTGGAAGGGTGACACTGAGAATGGGCGAGAGTGAGAGGGAGAGCAAGAGAGAGCGAGTAGTGTGGTGTATTCCTTTTCCTCTTTAATCTATCATTCTGCCCTCGCGGTTAGCAGTTTGCTCGCCCCGCAGTCGTCCCTGATGCCCAGAAGGCACTCATTCGACCCATTGCCGCCACGTTCTGTGCTAGTTTCTTGTATTTATTTTTAAATTGTTTCGCACACACATAAACAAACCCACACTTATGCACACATACACACACACACACGCACGCACAATCACGCACACTCAGCAGCAGCAGCTTACATCCTCCACATATAGGAGGCCAACGCGGCGTATGCGCCATGTGACTTGAGCTTGTGTGTGTGTGAGTGTGTGTGTGTGTGGGTGTGCTTATGTGTGTCAGTGTGTGTGCCTTAGAGATGAGCGTTGATGTTATTTATCAGTCACGGTGACATTTGTGCCAATCTAAAGTTTAATTTATTTATTTAAAGTGCACTAAACGCAGTACAAATTTAAGAACCATATAAAATGAAAAGTGAATAATTTTATTTTTGTGTTCAGCTTTTATCTGACATTACTTGCTCAGCTAAAGTAATTATTTCGAAGCAAAATATTTTAAGCATACTATTGAGATATTTACTCCTTATGTCGATCATCTGTTAATTTGGAATATTTATACAATAATTATTTATATGTGAGATTGGGCTTGTATACTAAATTTATATACTAAATTATATTTTCTGCTTACATTCCTGATTGTGTGATAATTTAATAGATAGAGTCACCACATTTTGAAAGTATGTAACTGGTAACTCCCCCAAGAGATCGATGAAATATTTGAAGTCCACGCGAACTCCGCTACACCACACAAATACACAATTTTAAAGGCGAACTGTAGATTACTATATATCCCCTTCAGTTATCGGTATTCCTTGGCCACAACCGATGTTATTAGAATTACTTATGGTATCGAAGTATTTCTCTGCAATGCTCTCACTTGTTTTATAATTTTTACGATAACATTATATTCTGATATGATGATGTTTGATGACTCCTTCTCATTGGTGCAATTCAACAGAGTCCGATAATTACTATATTTTTATTTATTATTATTATCATTGCGTATTACTTGCCTAGATCGTTTTGCAGTAGAGTTCACTTAATGACATTCGGCTTGCCTGGGATCTTAATTTCCGTTTATAACTTGCTTTTGCATAACACAAAATGTTTCGGGTCCTATTGGGGTACCTCCTTTCGCTGCCTTATTTCGTGTTGCGAACTGTTTTCTTTTGCCAACTTTGAATATTGTGACTGTGACCATTACGCTCGACAGGCAGTCACGTTCACAGTCACAGTCGAATATTGCTCACCTCTATTGTGTGTGTGTGTGTGTGTCAGTGTTGCATGTTTGTATTGGTGCTGTACATAAGAACAACAACAACAACAAAATCTGTGTAACGTGCATCTGTCAAGCAGCCGAACGACTGCCCCGCGCATGTCCCTGTGTGTGTCAGCCTCAGTGTGCGTGTATGTTTCTGTATCTATGTGTGTGTGAGAGTGTGTGTATGTAAATGTCCTTGAGTGCCTGACGGATGACATTCATAAACGTCACTTCAATTACCTCCACGCGCCAACGCCACCAATGCTGCCACCAACGACGCCGCCGCCAACGATGTCGCCACAAAACAAAATATATATTCGGAAAAGTCAGTCAGCCAAAGTTAAAGTATTTTCCTGCTTTTCTTTAGATTTGGTTTCGGTTTTTTTTCCTTTTTTGTTTATTTTTATTTATTTCGTTTGCATTTATCTGTTATTTTATCAACTATTACAGAATTTTTACACACAAAATATGCCTAACGATTTCGGAATCTTTTGAATGGGAAATATTTCAAATGTTGTTTCAAATATCTATTTATTTTTTTACTCATCTTTGCTGCTGTTATTGAAATTTCACTATTATATCAAAATCTTGGAGCTAACTTTAAATTAAAAATAAAATTACAATTCGCATCTACATAAAACTTTAATTAAATTTTTTTAGGGTATTTTTGTAAATAAAATAAAATACTTTTATATTATGTATATCTAACGTAGTTCAAAAACAGACAACACATTTTTTTTTTAACTTTTATTTTATTTTAATATAATTTAATTTTCAATTAAACTTAACATTAAAGCTAAGATTTCACAATCAATTATTTAAATTAGCGCGACATCTAAATTTTTCATTTAAATCAATTCTTGTTTAGTTTTTCCCATAGTTTTCACTATTTTGCTTTTTTATTTTTATTCACATTTGTTTTTTGTTTTTCCACAAATTAAGCACATTGATTTTTACTCGACATCATCAAAAGGCGGCAGCTTTGTGAACATGTGTCACACACACACACACACACACACACACAAAGTATATAAAAATACATATATGTGTGTGCGGAAAGTGGGAGGCGGTGGGTGGCTTGGTTGCCTTCACTTACACTTGTCCTTACAAATTTGTCCTTTTTCTCAAATGTGAAAAGACGCATAATGTCCTTTTACTTGTTTCTCTGCTCTCCGCTGCTGCTTCTTCTCATTGCTCTCATTGCTTTCTTACATTTTATTTTTATTTTTATTTTTGTTTCTCTTTTGCTGATGTTGTTGTCAACATTTCGCTGCTGTCGCTGTCACGTTACACGCCCACCACCCGCCCATTCGCCATCAACAACCGCCCATCGCCCATCGCCCACATTTGCTACTTGTAAATTATTTGCATTAGTAGCCACTTGTGCTTTTGTGTGTGCAACTGTGCGTGTGTGCGTGCTAGAGTGTGTGTGTGTGTGTGTGTGTGCGTTTAGTGGCGCTTGGTCTACCCTCAGGCAAACTGACAAAACCTGCCCAAGTTTTCTGTTAGCAGAGATCCCAAAACGACCCCTCCCCTGCCCACCTCGATGTCCCTTCAAGTCCTCTAGTCCTTGCCCACAGTTTGACAGCCCGTAGATTTCCTTGCTACGCTGCGTGTTTGCTTGCGTGTGTGTATGTGTGCGTGTGTGTGTGTATTTGCGTGTGTATGCACATTGAAATTTCTACTTCTCAAAGCCAGTTTTTCCATACCCTGTAAATAAAGATAAGTACTTAAAAGGTCAGGGAAATATTCCATCAGCCGAATTTATGAAATTCTCCTTCACATGCTAACTAAAAAAAAAATCTGATATAGCAGACATATAGCCATAAAAAATGGTATGAAATTAGGTATACATATATATATATCCCTATAATTGTCATTTTAATTATCAGCTAAATCTATTCGAAATTAGTAGACGAAGAGTGAGAAAAATTGGTTTAGATATGTTTATCAATATTTAAATCTATCTTCTGTTGAATTGGTGAAATTGAATTTGTTTATTTTCCTATAGCTGAAGAATATAAATATATATATATATTATAAAAACATAATTTACATAATTTATTTAATTATTCTTACCAATTTAGCAACAAAAGTTCTTTAAAACTATTTTTATTATTATTATTCTTATGTTTGGTCAATTTATTTCTACTACTTTTAGTTTATCTTTTAGGTTTTCCCTTCTTGACTCAGAAACTGCAACAACTTGACCATTATAGGGTGTCTAGTGCGTCTATCAGGCACAGCTGCAATACACTTTCGTTTGCTGGTTTAAGGCTGCACTTAAATTAACTGATTGCAACATTCTATTCTGCTTTTTATGCGCTGTTGTGTTTTGTGTTTTTGTTTGTGTTTTTTGGGGTTTTATCCTTTTTCTTGCCACATTTCGTTGCGGGCACCTCATGGGAGTTACACTTTAAGTGGCTAGTAAATGCGGTTTCTACTCTCTCCCTCCATCACTCGCTCTCTCTCTGTCTCAGGCTCTTTCGCACGTACTTTTTTTGTACACCCTTGCAGAGGGTATTATAATTTTTGTCGGAATGCTATCTTGATCAGTAATATATATTTTTCATATAGATATAAATATATTTCTTAAAATGTGTTGCCCTAAAGGGACAATCTTAAAAATATGATGATAGACAAATAAATAAATTTTGTATTCAATTTAAGAAAACATCGCACTGAAGTTAAGCAATGATTATTTTTTTTTTTTTAATATTGAAATTAGTTTTCTTAATTTTCAGGATATTCAGATAGCTTCAACAGCAACAACCCATTGGGTCTTCAAACGTCTAATAAGGGTATTGAATCTTTAGCGTGGCTAAGTTAATCGTTACTTTTTGTTTCTCTTTGGTGCAGTTATTCGCTGTTCTTTGTTTGGTTTCTTGTAAAGTTTGGCGTTGCTATTTGTACGAAAGTTTTTATGCAAGCGCTGGTTGCGTGCACCAAACGCGGCGTATGCGCAATGTGGCAATGTAACCAAATGCGTGTATTAAGCCAAATGCATTAAACATGCCAGCAGGGCCCTGACACTGGCTAATCTTCAACGAGGAAGGTACAAAAAAAGAGAAAAGAGAGAGAGAGAGAGAGAGAGAGAGACAGGGTGAGTCGGTTCGGTTACTGTATAATTTGTGAAATTGTTTGCTCAAAGGCATGGATTTAAGTATGTGGCTCAAGTGTCTGGTAATTATGGATATGTGTGTATGTATGTAGGAATGCCCCAAATATACATACACACACATTCTGTGTATATGTTTTGGCCCAAGCTGTAAAGTTGATAAGCCGTGTGCGGTTAACTGGGCTGATAAACTGTCCTGTCAAGCTGCGGAATTTGTTTTCACCAGCCAACAGATATGCAAATTGAAATGGTCTGTCTAAGTGTGTGTATATATAAACACATATATATGGCTAAGTGACAGAGAAAACTACAACAGTGAAAAGGAATAGTAATAAGCATGTGATAAGCCTCGATTCTTACACATAAGTGTATAAGTAGATAATAATGCTAATCATATGCCCATATTGCCTAACATTTAAAGAAACAAGCAGAAATACCCTGATAAATATGATATTTTAGTTAAATTTATTCAATTTCAAAAATGCAAACAGCAAAAATCATTACTGATGTATGGGAATCTTAGTTTTTTGTATAGTTTATCAATTAACAATGTATAATAAAATTACATAATTGGCAGGTTTTATCGTATAATTGTGTTTTTTATTCCTGTTGGAAATTGATATGTATTCGCTAACCGGGATATGATGAGATAAACTTGATATTTTTGTAGAGGGCAGACAATTTAAATTAAGGACTTTTCTTTATTAATAAGCTCTTTCTCTTATATAGTTAGCAGAAGACTATATATTTTATTTGATATTACGATAATAACAGCTTATCACAAGTCGATTTTGCTTTTCATATTCGTGCTCTGAATGATCTCATTACATATTCATGTTAAGCTTATGCTAATAACAGCTGTTATCAATCTATAATATAGATGCAAAGTGAAATGCAACCGTGTTTGTTGTATTGCATTGTGTTATTTGCTGAATGCTATAAGTATTCTGTGTATAACTTTATTCTTGAGCCTCTTAAACTTATACACGGATTTAATCATTTTAAGCATTTCCATTACAATTATATATATTTATATATGGTATATGGTACACTTGGTAATCTGATAGTAATTAGTAAAATGTTGGGATGCTGGTCGAGTTGCGGCCAAAGCCATCAAAGCCTAATCACAGGACATTGTAACGGATCGGAAGCCGAAAGGCTGAGTTAACTCAACAACTGCCAGATCTAAAAATAAGATTTTGTATTTCTTTTCTGATCCTGTGGTTCAACCAAAATAGGAAGTTCAACCAAGCAGGCCGGTCGGTTGCTGTGCTGCTGAACTGGCCTCGTATCCGGCACAGCTTGTGCTTATTCCCCACACCCTCAAACACCCCCTCATTTCCTAGCAGCGATTTATCAAAGTTCATTGAAATTGTGTGGCTGCCTCGAGTCGAAAAAATGTTATTTGTCCTTGGGTCGGTTTTGGTGGGAGTGTGGGTAAGTGGTGGCGTTGGTGGTGGGGGTGTCCTTGCCACTCTGACGACGTCATTCATTAAAATTTTCGCCAAAGCTAGTAAGTTGGCGAATTAAACAGCATTGAGCTGTCAGCCGTATTACAATCCAAACAAAGTGCCATAAAAGCCAGTCTCCGTCGGAGTGCTAAACTTTCTTTTGCTGATTTATGATATGGGAATATGCCACAGTCTAATGCCACATACATATATATCGCATCCTTGCATCAAATGAAAAGTCAATACGCCACATTTGATTAATAATCTTATTATATGCTTTATTAAGCATCAGGACAAAATAGTCTTCCCTTTACCCATTCGTATAGCCAATGGCGTTTGTAATGATTTTATCGGTTCGTTCACATGTGGCAAAATTAATATAGATTAATTAATTTGTAAATATTGCTAACATTATATGTATATAGAGAAAATTTAGTGATCTATTACTTAAGTGCAATCAAGATTGGGATGAACAATTCGCAAATGAAAAACAGAAGAAACACATTTATACACATATATATATAATATATAGTGGACAAAGCATAGCATTTAGCACATAACACAAAGCAATACAACGTGCTCCAAATTGATAACTAGTAATCGATAACAGCTGTAATTAAGTGTGCTGCAAGATCATTCGCAGCATGAATTATAATTCATTTTTTATGTATGTAATGTACACCATATTCAAATATCCCTTAAGGCAAATTGACCTCTGAGTAGTTTATTAAATAGAATATAACAAACAATTGTCTTTTGTGCATGAGGGCTGCAGGGCATTTGGCAGTGCTGGAAAACAGCCGTCTACAGTTTCTGTTTCCCGTCTAACGTCTCGTCTTCCATCTATTGTTATATAACTCTTTTGTTTGGCCACAGTTGACTTGAGCCATTTGTTTAGCTGCCAGTGACTTTTATATATATCTTTATCATCTGACAAGTGCAGACAGCGTGGTGTCCTGTGTCCCGTGTTTTGTGTCCCCAACCAAGGATGTCGTCTCAACCGACCCCTCCACCCATACCACCCCCATCGATCTCTCTGGTTCTGTGCGTCTGCCCACAAATTATAATTACAAATGATATATTTTGGCGTTTTTATTATGAGACTGTGCATAAAATAAATGATCTAAATGCCTATTACAGTTCACTTCTATGACAAACGTGCAAAACTTTGCCCCGCTTTGTTGCTCTTCAATTTCTTCTTTCTTCTTTTTTGTCCACTTTTTCCATTCGCTTACCCTACGCAACACTTGGACATGCTGAGTTTCCAGTGCAGCCTAAGTGCGACAGATGCTTGTAATTATCTTAACATATAAAATTATGGAATCAAACTTATGCACGTATTATATATATATGAGGTATAAGCTTTCCACTATTGGAAAGTCTGTGTGTGTTGTTGTTTGAAATGGAAACAGTTAAATCTAAAATACAAATATATATTTTAATATTCAAATTGAAAGTCATTAGACATAGCTTTCGTTTTTAATAATGATATATTTTTTTATATATTGAATCCATAGTGTGTACATTTTATTAAGAGATACAATCTGAAAGTGTGTACGCAATTCGTTGTATGTTTATGTTTATGCTTAAGTTCATCTCCTTTTCTTATTTCTATAAATATTTGAAATGGCGAACTGGGGCTATCAATGGGCTGCTGGGAATGGGCGGGGGCTAAAACGGGAATTGGGACTGGGACGGTGGGATAGGCTACTGGAGGGCAGTGTGGTTAGGGAAGGGAAGGTGGGCGAGTGGGTCGCATTGTTGTGCGTAGAAATATGTAAGCTATGCGGCGTACCGAACCGGGCATAATCAAAATACAATTGTGCGAGGATGTGCGTTTGTTGTTGTGTGTATTGGTGTATATATTTATTGGTGTGCGTGTGACTGCTTGTAAGTGTTGTAACGCGTGCATACCATCTTGTTTATATATATTTGTTACTGCTCCTGCTGTAAACTCTACCTGTGCCAGGCCGACTCTCTCTGCTCTCAGTTGCCATAAACTGGAAGTCCAATAGGCAGAGCGCAAAGTTCTGCCAGAGAGCGACCAAAGAGCGAGAAAGAGAGCGTGGGAGCTGAAGTCTTTTGCTTATATGTGCGTGTGGGCGGTGATATTAAAGCATGCAAAATGTAAGAATAATAAATTAATTAATTATAAATTGGAACAGCAGCGTGAAACGACTCAGCACATGGATAGCGTGAGAGTGAGAGAGCGGGTGACAGCAATGTGACCAGCTTCTTATGTTTTTTGTTTTGGAAATTACTCACATTTTGTGCGAGCTGTGACTGGAAACAACAGTCATTAGCAAAGCTCGTGTGGCCGCGAATCGGGATCATTCGGTTTCCATTGGCTTCGTGGCTCGTCGCGGCTGCTTGCTGCTGGCTGGTTGTTCGTTGCTGGCACAGGAGCCAAAACGTTTTCGTGCGCTGCGCTGACAACATCCACGCAGGACCAAAAAGCGGACGGTGCGTTTCAAAAATTCTGTGTGTTGCTGCATGTGTGTGTGTGACTGTGTGTGTGTGTGCAAAATTTGTAATCGTGTGTGCGTGTGTGTGTTTTGGTGTGTGCGTGTGAGGTGTTGAAAATTGATTGCACTTAAAAACTACAGCAAGACAAATACGTAAAATGAAAGTAGCAAGTAAAACGCAGTACGAAATGGAAATTTGAAGAAAACCACAAATTTTATATAATCAAGCAATAAAAATGACACAGCAAACGTCTAAGTGTGTGTGTGTGTGTGTGTTGAGCAGAAATGTTAATATCATTGTAACAAACGAGTGAGTGTATGTGTGTGTGTTAGTGTGCGTGCATACATTCTCGTGCCTTGAGGCCTTTCATAAAGAGGTCAAAACGTTGCTTTCGTTTTTCTACGTTTTTGCAGTGTGCAAAAGTATGTGTTTTTTTTGGTTGGTTGGTTGGTTGTTGTTTGCTGGCCAGCACTGAAAATTTAACAGTCGGCCCAAAAAAATTGGCAGCCAGCCCCGCCTTAAAGTGTTTGCTGAGTGTGTGCGTGTGTGTGTGTGTGTGTATACGCGTAGTAACGGAATAAATGATATAATAACTATAAAAACTTGAGCACAAAACAGCAGCTTTAACTTTGACTTCGAGCAGAAGGAGAAACAAATTCAGTTGCATACTTTTAGGTGACCAAATAAATGTTAAACCTCTTGCTGTTAAGATAACGGTTAACAATACTGGCAAGGGAGACACAAACTTAATAATGTCATTTGATTGTTGAGTAATGCTATGTTAAATCCCTTTAAAGAACAGTTAGATTCAAATTGATGAGAGTTACAAAATTTGTTAGTAAAGTGCTTTTGAAAAAAATACGAAAGGTATAAAAAAACCTAAACGCGTGGTCAAAAGTTAAAGAATATTCCTAGATGAAGAACAATAAATAACATTTTACCGATAAATCACAAATTAATTCATTAATAATGTTGAGTCTTAATAAAATTATTCTTATACATAAAATATTTATTTTGAAACTTAATTTTAACTATATCCTTAGAACAATTTTATAGCACTTGTCAGAATTCAATATTCAAAAATGCTTAAAACTGGAGTGTTTTTAAAAATCTAGCTATAATTATATTGATATTCAATCTATTTACCTCTCCAAAGCAAATAAATAAAACATCTTTGGAATATTTTGTTTTCCATTCCATTTCCATTTTAAATACATTTGACAAATATTAAAATTAACAAAAAGAAATCCAATCTTAAGTGCTTAATCCGCTAAAAAAAAAGTATGCTAAGATTATCGAAATACGTAGAAAGGAACTGAAAACATTCTTAGTTAAAAATGAATTTCATGCTTTCCATATACGTAGAATCATCAGACTTTTATTCAACTGCTAGCATTTTACAGACTGGGCAACTTTAATCAATTTAATGTGCAATTATGTAAAGACGCCAAGTGTGCGAGGCGCCCAAAAAATGTTACGCAATTTTCAGCTGAAATTTTACGCCGCTCCAGAGAATCAAATACCATAATTAATAATAATGCTCCCACAGAGTCGAAATTCCTGGCTAAGCTCTGTGACCTATGTCTAAAAATACTAACAAAAAACCCCCAAAGAAAAAAAAACAACAAAAAATAGCAGTAAAAGTGCGAGGCTCAAGCGCACACAAACACAAACAGAATCAGACAAATATATATATATATACATAGGGGACGAAGAAAGGTGAAGGGGAAAAGGACATTAGTGGCAGCTACTCAAAGCATAACAATGAACGTAACCGCACATCGAGCCGAAAGACAGCCACAAGCAGCTACATAAAAAAATGAAGCAATGAGCAAAAAAGAGAATGAGCGAGAACAGCAGATAAAGAGTGGGTGTGTGTGTTTGCTTGTTTGTTTGTGTATGTGTGTTACCTACTAAGCTAAATGAAAGTAAAAATTGTAAGCGTAAGCTAAAACAACAAACACAACAACAACAGCAGCAGCAGAAAACGAAAGCAATAACAGAAACGTGAGCAGCGATAAGAATGCTGAGATAAGCAGCAGAGCGTAAGCATGGAAATAATAAAGAGAGCGCAAGTGAGACTGAGAGTAACCGTTACATTAAGTAGAGTGTGTGTGAGTGTGAGGAGAGTGAGTGCCTTAGACTAAAGCTAGACTTTACAACACATTTCTCTAACTATTTGTTTTTCTTTCTGCGTATGCTTTCTCTCTCTGTCTACATTACAGATTTAACAGCTCGAGCAAGTTGTAATGTAAATGTAAATGTGAAAATGTAAACAAAAGCAACGCACGCGCAGCAGCAGCAAAAACAACAACAGCAAAAGCAACCAACATCAAAATATCAACTATAATTGCTCTCTGCCATAAACTGGATCTGACTGCCTTCCAGCTGGGGGCCGACCATAACGCTCGACGTCGTCGTCGCCGTCGTTGTTGTATCCTTTCCAGTGGGCCTGCAGCACACGGCCCGAGTTTCTGGCAGCGACACAACAACGTCAGCAGTGCTCTGCTGCTAGTCGTGCTGTCGTCCGCGCTACACTGGGAAAACTCAGGGAAATTTTCCGTACACACAAGAAAAAAAAAACACTCACAAACACATACAGAAACACACACAGATACTAAGCATATACCGTTGCTATCCTTTTGCCAAAAACCAAAAATAAAAAATACATAACTTCACATGGCGCAACGTTTACGTAGTGGAAATGCTGCGGCAAGCGTCAACGTCAACGTCAGCAGTGGCAGCAGCAGCAGCAGCAATCGAAGCAGCCGCAGCAGCAGCAGCAACAACAACACGCTGCTTTTCTAGTGTGGTGTTGTGTTAATTGTTATTTATGTATTAGTAGTGTATATAAATATTGTGTGATATTGCAACAAAAATGAGCAAAAGTTGTGGAAATGCAACAGCATAGCAGCCAATAATAAAGAGAGAGCCAGAGCGAGACGGCACGCAAACAGAGCGAGAGAGAGAGAGATAGTGAACTTTTCAAAGCAAGAAAGTTTCAGCTGAAAACACAAATAAAAACAACGACATCTAACGGTTTTTGCAATAACAGAAGCATCAACAAAACAACAAGAGCAGCCGCAATAACACTGTAACAGTAACAACATTTTAAACGGGTCCAATGTTGCAGCAAACAACATGCAGCAAACAACAATGGCAGCAACTAGAACAGCAACAGCAACACCAACAACAACAACAACACCAACAACAGCAGCAGCGGAAACAGCAGCAGCAGCAACAACAACTACAACAACAGATAGCTAAAGCTCAAAGCAATAACAGCAGCAGCAGCAGCAGCAGAAAGAACAACAATTTTAGCAACATGCGCTTTAGCAACATGGGCTTTAGCAACATGCTGCCAGCCAGCAACAGCACAACAACAACGATAGATTTCAATAGTCGCCGGAGACGCGGACGTCTACGAAGCGCGCAAAAATGTTGCCAACTAGTGCCAGCACCAAACGCAAATGTTGCTAATACACAAAAACCAACAAAACAACAACAACAACTACAACAACAGCCACAACAAACAAAAAATAAACACCATGCAATGCTTTTGTTATCAATAATGTGCGAATGTGTAAATATTTTAAAACGCTTAGTATTATTAACATTAAATCCAACAACAACAACAGCAACAACAACAACAACAACCAAAATAACAACAAAAACAAAATATTATAATAAACAAAAAGACAACTCGCCCACTGTGTGGGGCGGTGGGCGTGGCCAGTCGCTTTACAGCATGCTGCCGCTGCTGCTGCTGCTCTGCCTGCTGCTCCTCTGCAGCGCTGAGGCTCACAAGCCCAAAAGCGTCAAGCAGCATCAGCAGCAGCAGCAACAACAACAACAACAACCGGCGCACACCAACGATGTCACGTTCAACAACAACAACAATAATAATATGGGGGGCGTGGCGGGTGTGCCGCCCATTTATCAAGTGAAATCATCGCCAACATCGAATGAGGACGAAGCCGAAATCCTCTATCAGTCAGGGGAAATGATCGGCGAGGAGGAGGACGTGGAGCAGGAGCTGGACAGACTGGAGGGAACCGGCGGACAGCTGAATACGAATACGGTTCACGACGCGGATAATGCCGCCAATCAGCGCAGTATCAATGGTAAGTGCACATCTCACACCCCACTCATATCATCTCACCTCATCTCATCTCAACTCATCATCCTCAAGCCAGGCATTCGTCAGCTGTCAGTGAGCTATACATATATCTATATCTATATATACACATGTGTTATGTATATATATATAGATACGTATACTGTACAGTGGTCGGTAAAAATTTGAAACGCCAGCATTTTGCTAAGCAATTCAGATTAGTTTCATATTGATTGCGGTTTTTTATGTATTCCATTCAAAATTTGCATTTTATTCAATCAATTTAAATTGATTAAATTTTTCATTTTTACTAATTATTATTTTGTGTTTATGATTCAAATGTTGTGGTGAATACATTTTAAACTGAATAGTTAAACGATGAAGGAGATTTTTTATATATATATATAATCTCAAGCTTAATCGGTCTGTCAGATGTTGGATTTGCTAATATGGCGTATAAATTATTAGACAGATATTGTAAATCATTTATACTGAGTGTAAACATCGATCAATGAAGATTTATTGAATTATTTAAGGAAGTTTAATGAAATCTTCAAATATGTACTTGCTACAATTTTTAATTTTAATGGAAATTGTGATATATTCTTTTTTTTGTTGCTTCGGTCACCTAAGATATAGCTGCTATTTGAACAATCGGCGGAAAGATGAGTTTTAAGTTTAGTGTTTGGAAACCTCTTTTTATAATCAAAAAAATATGAATCCCGACGGAATTCAAAATAGGAAAAAACTTGTTGAGCAGAGGCATCCAGATTTCACAATTTCCTATAAAATCTAAATAAATGTTAAATATTCAAATATCAGCCAGATAAGAGACAGAAAACTATTTATATATTCAAATAATTCAAAAGAATAATAACTGAATAACCATTTAAATCAGTAACGGATCTTAATTCGTAATATATGCTTACCACTGTAAACACACCCACACACACACACACACACACACACACCCATACACGCTGTCTTACGCACAACAAACACGACTTATGCGTGATTTGGCCTTTTGCCTGCGACTATGACTAATGGCATTTGTATTTAAATGAGGCAAGGAGAATGAGGCAAGGAGAACGAGGCAGCTAAGAGTTAGAGTGGAAGAGGGTAGAGGGTCGGGGGGGGGGGGGGGGGGGGTATAAGTGATTTATGCGACAGGCGATGTACAATTCAATTGAGTGGGTGGGTGTCGCTGACATTGAGGATTTTTCTCTTAACGCGTAAATTGAATTTGACTTGCATAGCTCAGAGTGTGGAATGCGTATGAGTGATATTTGTTGTTGTTGCTGCTAATAAGAAGTGAAATCGAGCAAGAGAATTTCATTTATTAGGCACCATTTGAATCTAAAATGCAAAATACACACACAAGCATATCCAACGAAATTTACGAGATGGATGTGTACATTTCTTTTACATGTCTTCCAAAACTCTAACTTGCGTCAGCATCCTTCCAAATACTTTGCTAACAAAAAAATAGATTCATTGCCTTCGCGAAAAATGAAAGCATTTTAAAGCAGCTCTTTGATATTTATTACCTTTTTTTGTTTGTTTTTTTTTTCTTACATAAGTTGAGTTCAGTTGGCAAATTATAATATATAATTCCATCAAGAATATAACATTCATACAAAACGAGTAGTTGTAGCCGAAATATATTATTTTAAATTTCAGCAGAATATGCTCACGTTTTTAAATTTCCTCTATAATAATAGGATCAATATGAGATCTTGAGGAAATTTTTACAAATGTTTAAAAATATAATATGTATATATTATAATATATATTTATATTCGTTAGTTAAAAAGTTTTGACTTAAAATTGAAGCATTTATTTCTATTAGATATCGAAATGTATGGATATTTGCGAAACAGGTGCAGTTATCGATAAAATTAGGTAAAATTTATATGTTAAGGAGAATTTGGATATTAAATTAGCTCAAGTTTTTATAGTCGCTGAAATTAGCATGCGCATTAGGACGGATAGAGAAACATGGCTATATCGATTAGGTTGTTGATCCTTATCAAGAATAAAAATATATACTTTTTGCATCATTCTGCCTGTTACATAAATTAGCATAAAACCATTTAAACCTTGTTATCCATTTTTAATGTGTTTGGTGCTAAGAAAATTATGGTAAACTTTTAGCCACTTCTTTCATAGCCAAGTTGGAGTAAGATAAATGTATAAATAAAATATATACGCATTAAGTAGAATACAGAATTTATGGCCAGAAAGTAGTCGAGCTCAAAGCCAAACGAAATAGCTATTTTAAAAGGTGCTTTTATTTTTAGAAAATAAAAGAATGTATTTTTTCATTTGTATTTAAGCGTTTTTGCGTATGAGCTATTTTTAATGTGCCCATTAACCCACACATAAATTACGTATACGCAATGTTTGCCCAAATAAATAATTGATGCGAACAGCTGCTAAAACACAAGCAAACTTCCCCATAAATATATATTTTTATATATATATATATTATGATCATTATAATAAGAATAATAACAAGTTGCGCGCTACTCTTTGTGCATTTGTGCATTTTGGCCCGGCTTGAGGCCCAAGTCAAGTCGATGGAAACCTCGCTTTTCACCTTTTTGTTGGCCAACTGCTATGGTTGCTACTTGCGTTCCGCTTAGGCAGGCCAAAAACAACAGACACTTTTTGGCCAACAACAATTAAACCCGTCGTGGCACAATGTTTGCCTAGGCATACAGAGACCCCGGAGCCATTTCTCATTTTAATGACTCAACTGAGCTGTCTCTCCTGTCACCTCTCACCCCTGTCTTCCCCGCAGCGCCCATCTGTTTCTCTTTATATGTCTGTCTGTCGGCTGCACACACAAACACACTGAATGGCCAAAGTGGCCAACAACAAAGGAGTGGGCCGAAAAACAAGCACAACTCGCTGCAATATTCGTAGAGCTAACTCGACGACGCAATGCTCATTTTTTCAATAAAACAAATTTTTCAAAATATTATTGAACAAATCCACTACATTTATTTTTTTTTTTTTTTATTTATTTAAAAAAAAAGCAGAAAATAGATCAAATTAACTATTTAAATTTAAATGAAAGGAAAGAAAAATCAATTTAATTGTGTTAATGGTTTTGTTTGCACATATTAAAAAATAAATTAAATTTAATATTTAACTTTAAATTATAAAACAGAAGAAAAAAACATTTAAATGAATAAATTATTTAATTTTCACTCCTGCTGCAAAGTGCCACAAATTGCTTGAGCACTTTGGCTATTAATTTTAATGTGCACTTATCATCATTATTTTTGCAACTAAATATGCCTAAATGCCTCGTTAAGCTCCCTTGTGAGCACAAGCAGGGAAAGGATAGCGCAAACCAAACATATGCACATACAGTCACACACACACACACACACACACTCAGTTAGCCAGTGTGTCGCACACACACACACACACACATGAAACTAAAACGAAATATTGTATTGTGTGTACTTTGGGGCACAAATTGCAGTTGAGCTGCAACCGCAAAACGATAGCAAAACTACAGCAAAGCGAAACAGAGAAAAACAACAACAACAACAAGACACTGAAGAAGAAGAACAACAACAACAAGAACTAGAAAATCAAGGACTAGTTGTAGTCTGTAAATCAAGCTTTAAAATTAACGCAGATTGCCGGAACAAGCAGCGCTACGAACAATTAACATGGAAAAATACCCAACAGAATGCAGATAGCAGAAACCAGCACCAAATGACCAAAAAGAGTACACAACATGAGCGAACATAACTTAGCTCACACACACATACACACACACACACACACACTTGTACACATATATAAATACACATACAGGGTGTGAAGTTGAAAGCGATGTGTTTATTGATAACGCAAGTTTTAATTATAATTTAATTGAGAATCCGAATTGAAATCAATATCAGAATTTAAAATTTGCGTGTGCTTGCTGCTGATTTTCATCAAGAATATATATAGAGTTTAATGGGCACGGGATTTACTTTTTCTGCTGACATCTCAATTCCATTAAAAATGTTGATTCGATGTTGATCATTTTTTGTTCGTACTTATTTTATTAAACGTAAAAATCAAGCTACCCAAGCGTTACTAAATCCAATAAAAAAAAAAAGCGAATGTGAAGCATAACCGAATCTTTAATGGATAATCAGTTTTGACACCCTGTATATATATGTTTATATATACAGTGCTGGCCATATAATTGAGTGCATTATTCTTGATTGAGTTGAATATACATTTTATTGTTTCAATTAATTGAAATTGAAATACATAAGCACTTTTTAATTAATTTTACAAATTTCAATCAGTTTAAATAAAGCACTTAACTCTTGGCGCATAAAATGTTTGTACGCATTTATTTAAGCAGCACTGTATGTACAAATGCACATATGTCATGTAAACAGTTATATATATATATATATATATATATATATATATATAGATATGTATACACGTGTATGTGCATATATAGAAATAAATGTGCATTGGTCTGCTCGCAAGGACCTTTGTTGAAAATGCATGTGTGTGCGTGTGTGTGTGTGTGTGTTTGTGTGTGTGCTTGGCATTGCCTTGCTTTTGGCTTTTCTATTTTACCATCGACCCAAATTGCGCTCGCTGCTATTATAACAACAACACACACCATGAGCCTGAGTGTGTTTGTGTGTGTGTGTGTGTGTTAGGTACTCGCATGCTAACGTGACTGTTAACGACGTTTCTCGTGGGTGGTAAATAAAAAAGGAAGAAGCAGCGCCAGCCAACTCAACTCAAACCCAAAAACCTCGTGCAAAAGACCTCGACCCAAACGGCAGGCGGTCAAAAAAAAAAAAATAAGAAACCACCAAAAACAGCTAAGCATAAGTATTTAAAAGGCTGCAAATAAAAAATGGGGAAAAAACAATGATTGAGCTGCTAATGTGGAAATGTGGATAGCCAAACGAAAAGATGGCAACGAAAATGTAAATCGATAAATCAAAATGCCAGAAAAAACAATGCCAAATGCCAAAAAAAAAATAAAAAAAAATAAGGCAAGGGCGCGCAAGTTGCATGCTAAAAGCCATGCCACATTCAGCCAGCAAGGAATGTGTTTGTGTGTGTAGGACGTCGATTTGTGGCACTGAGCACAAATGACAGCATTTGGCCGACTTTTAATTATTGGCATTCGAAATTTGGAATCAAATTAAAATGAATTTCAATTTCGAAATTCAAGTGGTTAGTTTAGCAGTGATTTTTAGCCACATTTTCGTTATTTTTATATAAATAAAATATATTATTTCTCTATTGTTTACTTTAACACTAATTACTATTATAACTCTTTTAAGTTTGGCCACGAAGGCAAATAAACTACCTTTATATTAATGCAAATTTCGGTGCATTTTTATTTATTTATTTTGAAAAGTTCGATAGCTCAAAATTGTGTTTTGGATTAGAATCGTCTATTTAAAGTAAATCTCAATGCGTAAAATATATATAATATTAGGATAGAAATGGAACATTTTAAGCACCTATTGAGTCCAGTATGGTCATCTGCCACAGACAGGGTTGCCAGCATATGCGTAGTCATAATTGGTAATTAACATTTTACATGCAGCCATTTCGTAAATTCCAAATTAAATATCCATTTAAACTGTTCCCCAAGTGAGTCAGCAGGGGTTGCAAAATTTCAAAGTGGGCAACCTTAAAAACAGCAGCTGCTACACATGAGATGATTCATAATATCATCTTGGGGATCTTATTTGAGAACCCGAGGCACCTGATATTTCTCTAACTGTGTGATTCATTTAATTCGCTTGACTAAAACTGGTTATCAATTTTTTTTAAAAACATATGCAAATTTAAATTTTCTAGCAAGTTTCTAACTAAAATTTAAATATATATATATTTATGTTTCGTCATTTTATTTCAAAATTCAGACTCACGTTTATTCATTGTAAATGGGTGAATCAAGTAAATTCCTATTTGTTTTATGTAAAATTAAGAGGGTATTTCCGAGACAATTACACACGCTGAAGTATTTACAAAAGATGACTGGTTTAGTTGAAAACCTTTCAGTTAGTAATACCCCCAGTTGACTCATGCTAAGCGCGTGCTGTAATGATTGGTATATTTTTGTAATACACCCGGTTATTCCAAAATATATTACAAACGTTTATTTCAAGCTAAAATGCATAGCGAACTTTAAAGTAAAATTGCTGCTTGGTTTGACTTATAGTCTTATGGGGAATGTTGGAAAAGTTCTTGTAAAGTAAACAGCTCAGATGAGCCATAAATTACTAGCAAATTTTACCAAGCACTTTGGAGACTTTCCAGCTGAAAACCACTATTTGTGGCACTTTTTAGCCAGGAAACCTTAACTATTTATGACTGCGACCCAAAAGAGCCTGATTAGCGCACAGTGCTGGTGGCTAAAATACTTTAACAACTTTAACAATAACGCTGCGAAATTGGTGTTCAGCGCTTGCAGGTTGCCAAGATATATATATACATATATATATATATTTTTATATATATATATCTTTATATCTTTTATCTCTTTATATCTCTTTGTATATGTAAATTTGTTATTTTTTTTTGGAATTTATATTTGCTCATGAGAACCTTCATCAAAAGCATAGCATCGACAGCTCGGCTCGTAACTGAACTCATAAACTTTATGTGGCAAGGCTTAAGTGGCTCGTTCAACATTGCCACAGACACACACACACACACACACACACACAGAGATACCAACACACACGCACACATTTCTGCTGCATTGATTCAACAGCCACTTGACAACCCTGGCGGGGCCATCCAATTCCCCGAGCTGTCAATTTGCATGTGCATTGCACGTTTCGTACTTGTACTCGTTCACATACCACAATTTCACCGTTACCACCCCCATACCTCCACATCCGCATACTACCCGTTTCAACCGATTCGCCCATTCGCCATTTTCCATTCCGTTTCTCATTCCATTTGGTTGTGCTAATCGATTCCAGCCAAGCTACCTTGAAACTTGCGCCGTGCCAAAGCGCGCTGTCTCTCTGATAAATTAGCAGCTGCTTCACAAAGCGTGAAACCATGCAGCCACCACTATCGACACTATACCTATATATATATATATATATATATATATATATATACAACATATATAGAGCACTAGCACACATTTGTAACTTGGCTAGCTTCCGTTTCGTAGGACGCCTGCCTCCATCCCATAATGAACTTCCGGCCTTTGGCGTTGGCTCCTCGTAATTTTGTGCGTTTGTTCAGCCGTGATTTATGCACATTGATGACGTCGCACAAAAAAAATAAACAGAAAAAACCAAAAGCAAGCAAGTTAACTGATTTTCTTTTGCTATTTTAGTTTATTCTTGATTTTATTATCAGCACTTTAATCTTAACCCATTGACTGCTCAGAGAAAGAGACAGCGAGCCAAAAGTGTAGTTGTAGCTACAAATGTATCTCGATATATATATACATATATATTTGTATCTGTGACATTTTTGTGAATGGTGTATTAAAGTTTTATTTTTGACATTTTGAGAACGTGACAACTGCTGAAATTATTATTACTGATGATTATGTTGATGTACATCATTTGCAAAAAAAAAAAAAAACAATCTAAACTTCAAGCCATAAAACTTATGCCCTTTCCAGATATGCATAGTAATAAGCAAAATCGTCATAATATTGTCCCAAATATATTGAAGCAAATTATAATTATGCAGACGATAAAATACAGAGGCAATATATAAAAGCGTAAATGAACATTGAGCTGGAGCGAAAAAGAGATATGGCAGATATATATGTATGTATATATAAATATATATATTGTATGTAATTGCCTTTCAATTGAATACATATATATGTAGGCTTTTATATCGCCTGTTAAACACATGTTTTGAATTCTGACTTTTCTCTCTTTATTACGCTTGATATTCCAGCTACGTGCTTTTGGTGTGCGTAGAATATGAATCAACTCAACTCAAATTGAGTGTTATGAAAAACTCTATTTAAATGAACACAATATTATTTTATTATTTTAAAATGTTTATGCTTAAAATACAAACTTAATTTGTTCGGAACAATATAAATGGATTTTGAAATATGTTAAATACTAATTTGCTGCGTATTCACGGCGACATTGGCACATGTAGGATTAATAAGTAGACTTGACATATATAAGTAGGCTTGACATATATATATATATATATATATATATATATGTATGAGAGATATATGTGTATATAGCTGAAGCCGCTGACTGTTCATCTCACTTAGTCACGCGATTCCAGGCGCTTTCGTAGCGCTCTACTGCAATAAAGTTGCACAGCGTTTGTGGCAGATTCTTGCGTATCGCCTCATTTCCCTGGATGCTCGGTGGCGTATAAGTGGGCGTGGCTTTTGTTGTTGTGCTCCCGTTTTGCTTAACGCGTTCCGCGGGCGTTTCCCTAACTTCCTCCTGGTGCGGCTGCGGCTGCGGCTGCTGCTGACCTGTGACCTGTGTGCACCACGCATAGACGCCTGGTGGCGTCTCACTTTGCGGCTGCCTCAACTGTATGGTGGCATGGCTGATGAACACCTCTCCACTGTGGCCCTGACTGCTGTTTGTTCGCACTGCTGTGGCTGCCATTTGAGCGATTCGAGTTTCAATTTGCAACTGATTGCGAAATGAGCGCGACTTTTTCTGCGACTTTTGCTCGACTCTCGTTCGACGCCATGACGCATATCTCTCTTTATGTGTTCTGGATTGCCTATCTGTGTGTGTGTGTGTGTGTGTGTGGGTGTGTTTATTTGTGGGTGAGGGTGTGTTGCGGCTGACTCTAGAAGACTGCTCATATCGCTTTTGCATGCGGTTAACCAAACACTTTTGTGGCATTTTGGCAGTCAACACTTGAAACTGGTTTCCACACTCGATTGGCCTCCAAATCTTGACTAACTGAGGCAGGCAGCCGGCTAGACTGACAGACGGCACGCGCCCACACGCTAAATAAAAACATAAAAAGAAATACAAAAAAAAAATTAACAAATTAAACAAATTCTCAGCTCTGATTTTGAAATTATGCAAAGTCCCAAATTCTACACATCTCATTAACAACTAGTTATTATAATATTTCAAATCTTCTTTTGTATCTGAATTTGATAATTCTAAACTTTGCTTTTCTTAAACAAATTTTAGATTCATAATTCTTTTGATATTATTCATCAGCTAAGTTTACTAGCAAACAATGTTGATAAGAACAATTGTTTAGCATTTTATCAACGTTGCTATTTATACTGCATTGTTAATCTGTAACTAAGCAAATATTATATTTTCATTAAATGGAAATATAAGTCTATAAAAATCTAGCTATTATTTTTACCCATTTGCTTACAGTGCTAATGACTTGCATTCCGTTCTTCTAATTCACAAAATGTATTTCAATTTGCATAACAAGTAAATAATTTACTATCTAAATGTTTATCAGTATTCCGTGAGTCAGTATATGACTAGTCCGATAAATGTATTCAAAGCCAGCCAACTTCTCGATGATCTGGTTTGATATTCAAAGTGTTGCCTCCCGCAGCTAACTGTAGTCAATTCTATCCACGCCCACATCCAAACCAAATTTAAATCCAAACATTAAATAAAATAAAACAAATAAAGAACATGTAAGACTGTTGTTGCTCGACTACGAGATACCCTGCAATGAGTTGTTAAATCGCTTGCTTTCTGCACTCAAATGAAAGAAATATGCCAATTTACCTTTAACTTCAAGCTATAATAATATATATAATAATATATTATGTGATGATAATTTGTTTAATTTAAGTATATATGAATTTTACTATAGTAAAATATAACTTAAAAAATGTACATAGAATTACAACATTCCGTTCTTTATGTATAAAGCGTAACTCAAACTTAAGTATTGATTTTGTGGAGGGTATCAGCAATAATTGCTGCAATCGTCATTCATTAAGTATTTGGCAAGTGATTCATTTGTAACATTGATTTATTGCTCACGTTCTCGCTTTGAGTGTTTTTAAATCTGATTTATAAATGGGGGGTTTGTGGGGAAAGGTTTGTGAGGGTTCTCTGTTTGTTGTGTTGTGTGAGTTTGTGGGTGTATGTGCTTTTGTTTTCCAGCCCGTTAATTGTATGCAAATTACCAAGTGTGTTGTATCGCTGGAAGCCGGTTGTCCACTGTTCTTGTTTGACCGACTCCCGAGACCACAAATGACTCAACTGCATCCACTTAATTATAGATCGAGTACAAAGTTAATTTAAAGAGAAATGATGCCACAACATAATTGTGTCAATGTAAATATTACAAGCGAAAGCATTTGTTTTATTATGACAAATCACACAAACAGAAAAACAAAACAATAAACAATAAGACAGAAGACAATAGCAATGCCCCGACGTGAAAATACCCTGTAATGCTATACAATTTGGTTTTTGTCAAGCTTATTGTTATTATTGAACTTGCATTTAATAGACTTCAACTCCAGAAATATAAACAAAAATTAAGGAAAATTATATTTATTGCTTTAGTTCAGTTTTTATGCATTTATTTTTATTTTTTAATTAAAATACAACAAAAATTAGTTGTTTTAAAAATAATTGCTTAATTAAGCCTTAGTAAATTACTTCAAATATGATACTTGTAATTCAATTTAGTTACACGCTGAACTAACCCCGTTTATTAGAAACTTTCTTGCCAGACCGCTTGGACATAGGGTATGGATAATGACATGAATCAGTCAAGAGATCGGCTGACATTTAAAAATACATCAATTATACACGCGCCAAAACAATTACTCATTCAACAAAAACAATGATAAACATTAACATTTGCAATTATCGACTAGAATTGTTGTTGCTGTGGCAGTTGCCATCGCAATTTGTTAATTGTTGCAAAATGTGCTGCATAATTTTGCGGTTAATTGCAATGGTGAATCGCGCGCACAAAAGGTGCCGCCTGCGAAGCGTTTTGCCAGCGTTTTGCCAGCGTTTTGGCAGCGTTTTTGCCAGCGTTTTGGCAGCGTTTTTGCCAGCGATTTGCCGGCGATTTGCCAGCGCTTAAGCAAAAAGGTCGAGCTACTCAATTGAGGATAAACTGTTAACATATGTTTGTTCACACGATGCGCAATGCGTTGCACTCATGCCTTGCAACTGCCAATTACTTTCCATATTTAAAGGTCGAGTTTCTTCATATTATTTTCAGCTATGCGCAAATTTGGCACGTTTATCAAGTAACTTTTCTGCTTTTTATAAAATTTTTACTATAGTTGCTGATGCACCTATGATAATACTCAATATAATCGATTTCCTTGTCTCAGCACACCAAAATGTATGTATAATCAATTAGCACATAAATTAAAGGTAAAAAACTCAGATTCACAATAAAGATAAACATTTAAATTGATATTTTATAATTGAAATATATATTTATATTGCAATTTGCGTATTTGTATTTATTTAAAATTTTATTTGTATTATTTCATTTCAATTCTGACCAATTCTGTCGTACAAATACTGAAATGTAAAAAATACTAAAAATTGTTTTGTTTTTATACAGCCGTCAGCAAAATGAATAATTTTAAATTATGTTTAACAAATCGAATATAATAGAAATATAATTGAATGATATTCAGAAAATCTACTACTACTAGTTTAATTTTTAAAATGTGGTAATAAATATTAAAAGCTACTATAAATTAAAACTTTAGTAAGAGAAATTTACGTAAAGAAATGGAACATTCTTTTTTAAACTTAACCAGGTCTTTATAGCAGCGAACAAGGCAGGAGGAATCTTCAATACACATCCTAGCAGAAAGTGTCACGTTAAACAGGAAAATATGCAACATCCTTGCCCTCAACTTAGCATTTTATTATTATTAAATTGGGTTGTTGTGCACTGCGACCTATTAGATCTATTGTGCCACCTTCTGAGTTTATAGCTCCTCCATCAACCCCAGTTCTTGAACGAATGCCAGGATCTTTGGTGGGTCGAGGGCTTTTATGTCATTGACATTCATAAAATGCATCCCTAGGATGCTGCACCTTTTCCTGGCTAGGGCGATACATTCTGTTAGGATGTGAGTTGAGGACGTCTCCTCGACTTCACAAAACCTACACTGATTGTTACTATAGATACCCATTCTTAGCTTCTTAGTCTACAATGTTCTGTTAGTAGACCGACAAGAATTCTTAGCCTATTCTTACCAATGGATATTACTTGTGTAAATCGTTTATGATTATAGCCGCCCAAAAGACCTGTCCTGTCGGAGTCCTGGTGTTTTTTCCCAGCTCCGTAGTCTCCTTTGTCTTTCTTCGTTTCTGGTTTGCAGCCGTATTGTTCTGACGGTTCTGACCCTATTAGGGGCCTCTCGGCACCCATTCTAGCCTGATCATCCGCCGTATTTCCCTGTGTCCCGGGACCCATCTTAGGGTAAGCCTGTTGTGAGCCCCGACGTGGTCAAGCTTGGATCGTACTTCTTGGTCTACTTGAGATGTTAACTTCGTCCCATTTATAGCATTTATTGCTGCTATACTATCGTATAGGATAGATATATCTGCATTCCGATAGTTGTGCTTTAGATAAAATTCCGCACACCTTCCTATGGCACGCACCTCAGCTTAAAATATGCTGGTGTACATCCCCAGAGATTCATGGTATGATATCCAAGGGCCCAACGCTCCCAGGCCTGTTCCCTGATTGGTAAGTGATCCATCGGTATACCATTTTATGGTATGCGGTTTTATAGGATGGATTTCATCTAATTTTGTCCATTTCTTTTTGCTAATGGTTTGAACTTTGAAATTTCGCTCAAATAAATATTCTGGTGTCATTTCATCCCTAGGTTGTAACAGGAGGGGAAGTTCATCTGAAAGAAGTTGGGCAGCTTTAAGGCTCAGGATGTGTCTGCTCCCAACTCCTTCTGCTGAAATCCTTAAAAGCGTTGCTTTCTGTTGAAGCCTTATGGTGTGATGTAGTGGCGTGAGCTCCATTAGGGCTTCCAGGGCCATAGTAGGGCAGGTGCGCATTGCCCCTTTCAGGCATATGCAGGCCATTCTCTGCAATTTACGGTGGTTAACCGTGCTCTATCGCCCCATGCTATCACTCCGTAGGTCAGCATGGGTCTTACAAACCATCTGATTATCTTTGGTGACGTACCCCATGACTTCCCGGCTATGCTACGGCATATATACAGCGCTCTCATGTGACGCCGAGGTATTTTACCTCCTTGCTTATCTCTAATAGGCCGTATTTCGACAATGAATGTTTTAGTAGAGATAGGGTTGAGTCCAACCTCCCAACACCAATCACTCGTTATCTTCAACCCTAACTGGACTATGTCACAGAGTGCTTCTTCATATTTGCCTCTTGCTATTAATACAATGTCGTCGGCATGCCTACTCTATATGCTATACTCTACTCTATATTCTGCGTTGGAAGCAGCGGACTTTGCTTCTGATATTATAGTCCACCAGCTCCTCTAACGTTTTCAGTAAAAACGATATTAAGCTGATTGGTCTGAAGGACTTCGGGTTGGTGACCACCCTAGCTCTACTCCAAGCGATTGGTATATGTCCGAACGCAAGGCTACTTAGTAACGTTTCCTAATACGAGAGAGGAGCAAATCCTGACTCTTTGAAGAAAAATTGGCAATATACCGTCCATTCCGGAAAATTTATATGGCTTAAATGTACCTATTGCCCATTTCAATCTCAAAACCTCAGAAGGCTGACGTTCCACCAAGGGGCATCCTTTTTCTATTTTCTTCCTCCCTACCAGGCAGTTTTCTTCAAAAGCATCAAATATGATTTTGCTCAAATTCCCTATAGCTCTCTCTAGATCCAGTGAATTTTTTGGTATACAATATCTCTGGATAAATTGAGTTCTATGGACCTCTTGAATTGTTCCCAGTTCGTTTTTTTTTGGGAGTTACGACTTGGCACACTACTATTCGTATTTAGTTGTAACCTAAATAGAATAGTTTTATGGTCCGAAATGGATTCCTCTGATGAGACGTGCCAGTCTCTTAGGTGAGGTTTTTGGGACCGGCTAATAAGGGTGATGTCTAAGACTTCTTCCCTGATTCTATTTATAAATGTCGGTGTATCCGACATTGCCAAGTTCTAAATTATATCTAAATATAAATTCTGAGAGGTCCTCACCTTTTAGATTGATGTCGCTGCTGTCCCATATCGCGTGGTGCGCATTGGCATCGCAAGCGATTAACACCGGCATCTTCTCCTTTGTGCAATACTTCACCAGTCTCTCCACCTCCGGCGGCGGGCAGGCTCCGCCTCCTGCGAAGTATGCATAGACACCACACTACCACTAGTTTGTAGTAGTATTGGGACACAGTCTCTGTTGAGGAACTCTGGAAGGACAGCATAGTTAATACTCCTCCTCACCATAATGCATGCCCTGGTTGCTGGGTTGGGTCTCTGCGGTCCCAGATTACCTTTGAATCGGCCGTGTACAGGCCTTTCACTCCATCGTGCAGCCATGGATCCTGTACCAGGGCTAGCCCAAGGTGCTGTTTGGTGAACGTCCTAGCTAACTCTGCTGAAGCCGCCTTAGCATGATGGATGTTCACCTAGCTAGCCCAGTGTTGATGACTTCAGTCATCTATTGGATGGTATATCCCAGCGTGTCCGGCGATTGGTGCCGGTGTCCTCACTTCTTGGACAGTATATCGTGAAACAGTGGGGTGATGGTATTTCATCACCCACTTTGCAAACGAGGAATATGCCCATCCATGTATGTAATGTCGACGCAAAGGTTCTCAGCCAATTCGCTGTGTACTCATCTGAGCATTCTACGACCAGAAATCCGGCCCGCAAATGATATCGGTTTGTTTGGAGCCATATACTCAGAAGGAGCCACGATAGGCACCCTAATTTATGATAAATTCAAATAGATAATAAAATTAAAATATAAATTTATTTCGTGCTATAGTTCAGGCTATAATTATATATTCAATGTATTAAATTAATATCTTAGCTCATAGAAATTGTTCAAATATGAACATGAGACGCTGCAAGACTCAGCTATTTTTTGATATGTCAAATATTCACTAATATCTAAAATTAATATATTTTATGTATAATCTACTATAATTATAATTTGTTTCATTTACATTTACATAATTTAATTAAATTTATTTCAATTATACGTAACACTAATTATATTTTGTGTTCTTCATTTGCAGAAACGCTAACCGACAGTTCAAACGCTACGAAAACGCCACTATTCCCAAAAGATCTATTCACGAAAGAACAGCTTGAGAACGGCGCTGTCATCCTGCACATCATCGGTGTGATTTATATGTTTGTGGCGCTGGCAATTGTCTGCGATGAATTCTTCGTGCCTTCCCTTGACGTAATCATTGAAAAGCTCGGCATCACGGACGATGTGGCCGGCGCAACGTTTATGGCGGCGGGTGGCAGTGCCCCAGAGCTCTTCACGAGTGTCATTGGCGTTTTCGTGTCGTTCGACGATGTTGGCATTGGTACGATTGTTGGATCTGCCGTCTTCAACATACTGTTCGTGATCGGGATGTGTGCACTATTCTCGCGCACCGTCCTCTCATTGACGTGGTGGCCACTGTTTCGCGATTGCTCATTCTATAGCATCAGTCTGCTGGTGTTGATCTACTTTTTTCGCGACAATCGCATCTTTTGGTGGGAGGCGCTCATCCTGTTTACCATCTATATTGCCTATGTGGCCTTCATGAAGTGGAACGTTCAGGTGGAGCATTGCGTCAAGAAGATGATTACCAAAAACAAGGTGACTCGCGTCCGAAGTACAGATCAACTTATGCCAGCAGTAAGTAGTTGGGAAGTTTTTTTGCAAACAATTCCAAAAAAAAAAAAAAAAATTAAATTTTAAATTTAATACAAAAAAAAGAATAAGAACTATAAATCAAGAAAATCGTTCAAGCGAAATTGCAAATTGTCTGCAAAAATCGAAGAAAAAAAAATGAAACGAAAATTGAAATCCTTTGCCAGGAAATATTTTCGTTTAATTCTCACTTGATTTTATTTTACCGTATGCTTTTCTTTGGCCAAATAATTTTCCATGCATTTTAATGGCTCAGACCAACCAGTTAACAGGTGTGACTAAGGGCCCCCCAGGGGCAACGGAGAGTGAGCGAAACAGACAGAAATAGACAAGTGTTTCTATGACTAACCCGATATGTGTTTATGATATTAAATGCCAGATGATGAGGCTGAGCTGATGAGATGACAATAATTGAATTTCACCTTTAAGATTTAACTCAAACTCAAATGAGTTATTTGCGGAAACCAGACCAGTAACTGACACTGACACGAAGATTGTGTAACGGATAAATACCAGAAAGGTCACCTTAAAAAATAATAATACTACTAAACCATAATTTGATATTATTATTAAATATATTAATTAGATGACTAATTTATGATTTAATAAAATTATTATTAGTATCGTTTTCCAACGCCTGTCAACTGGTTAGTCTCAGTCCTGTTGTTTACCACTCATGCCTGAGTTTATGCATTTTTATTTTAAATATTTTGAACTATCTTTCATTTTTCATGCGCTATGCAAACTTAACTAACTCTTAACTCTTAAAATGCAGTTTTTAGTGTTTAGTGCTTTTCAATTGTGACTCTCTTTTAAATACTTTCGCTAGCCTTGCCTTTTACGACATGTTTAACTACAAACACACACACGCACACGCATCAGCTGTCACACACACGCTCACACGCACACACACCCATACATCCAGACGAACCACTTTGCATGTAGCGAATCGAAATTTGAATTCGATTTGAGCTTGATTTTGGATATTTTATCATTTTCACCTCACAGCACTCGCATGAGTAGAACTGGTCCGATTTGGTCACAAATGTTTATATTTTGTATATCTCGCTCGCACTTCGATTTTAATTAGATGCACCATTTTGGTAACAAATTTTTTATATTTTTTATCTCTCGCTCGCACTTATTATGTTTTGAAGAACCTAGTTTTATAGGTTGTTGTTCAAAACATAAAAGGTGCGAGCGAGCAAAATATAATCATTTGCTCTGTTCTCACCTAAAAACAAAATGGCGTCATATGAAAAAAACAAAATAAAATAATATAAATAGTAATTAGTAAATTTTATTGATTTCTGAAAAACCGTTACACAAATTCGGGTAATAAATAGTTAACAACATCAATATATATATACTTTATGCGCTCCCAGGAACAGTCTTGTAGACGAAATCCATCAATTTTGATTTACTTTCCTTTAATTCAAATTAAGAATGGTTTCATTATTACTATTTGAATTAAATAATGTTATAAATATTTTAAATATGACAATTCATGTGTATTTGGGTACAAACTTTACGACGTAGCTGATGACTCAGTTTCCTTTCTTGCGATTGGATATGAAATAGTTGATTTTAAATTATATTAATTTATTTTGTAAACAATTAATCAAAGATCGTGTTATAAATTTCTATATTCAGATATACCACTAGCACCGCCGCAAAATATCACACATGTAGGAGTTTACATGTAGTGCAAATCTTTTGCGGTTGCCAACATATAATGGTTATAAATATATGTTTAAAAAAAACACTCCATTAATCATTAAATATTAATATTACTATGGAAGGGCGAAAATTAAAAAAGATTATGTAATTTCTTATATATTCAATTGTTATTCTCTATATAATCAACAATTTTTTTTTAAGTTGGCGCTCGACAGTTATCTGGCTTAAATAGTTTATCTGCTTCTTCTTTATTTCCGTCGCTCTTCGACCTATCGTTGTTTGACATCTCATAATTGACCCACACTGTCTTTGTCCACATTCTAAGTCTCAAATATGAGTCCAATGAGAATCACAAAGAAAGGATTTGTGTTCTTTCATGATATGTAATTTTTAATTATGTTACTCATCTGCTGATCTGCATTTTGTTTATAGTTTTAAGAAGTATATTTATTTAAAACAATTATCTTAATACATTTGATTTTGCCTAAATATTTATTAAGAAATTAAATACTTTTTTTTTGGAAGAATCACATCCTTTTTCCTTCCTTAAATTTTTTCTTTTCATATTTTTATTGATTTATGAACATTAATTAAATATATTTTTATATCGTATAAAATAATATATATATATATATATATATATATACATGTCGGCGTCGTCATATATATATATATATATATATATATGTCGGCGTCGTCATATATAGTAATATGTAACTACTACATCTGGAGTAGTATTCGTATTCGCTACTTAAAAGTGAAGATACTCTTTACAAAAAGAGCCACCAGAGTTACACTCAGAAAAAATCAGACCCGTATTAGAGAATCAGAAAGTATTTTGCCTAAAACACAACGTTTTTCTTTTCTAAAATTCAGGGAAATTTTTTTTTTTTGCTGCGCTTAGAAATTATAAAATGTTGTGAATAATTTTGTCTGCAAATATTGCCAAAAAAAATTGGATTCATTCTTTGGTGAGCAGCTGAGGGAAATACTTGAATTGAACAGAACTAAACTAAGCTTAATTTGTGCTGTGATGTGCTTCTTAGAGCATTGGGTTCCATAGTAACATCACACAGGAGTTTGCGGCACGGGCGGAGCACCGCGGGTGAGGGTCTTCAGCGGATGTGTATCATGCTTGGTGTGTATTCGTGCCAGTTCATTCTCGACCAACAGTGGATTGCTAATGGAGCGTATAAAATTTGGTGTCATTGCAGTGGCTGAATCGACGCAGTCCAAGTTCTCTTTGGGGTGTATCTCTTTATTTTTGGATTTATCTTCCGCTTTTAACTCCACCTCCGGATCCTCTTTGATCTTCTTCATGTTATGCCACATCTGAATCTCGCACAACTTTGTCCTCGTGTAAGTGAACATGACGATGCGGTAGAATATAACATAGACACACATTGCGCAGAGGATGAATGTGGCATAATTCGCAATTGTTTTTAATGATACATCATTTGTTAGATATTCGTTCTCCAGGCAATAACTATATGTAAACGGTAATATAACTATCCAATAGAGGAGTACAGTGAACAGCTCGATAATCCTTTTCTGAAACATAGTTCGCGCGTTCTGTTACTGATCGTGCCGTTCCGCTACGTTGCGTTTGGGTTCAAGAATCGTTACTTAATGATGTGCTCCGAGCGCATAACCCAACCATATAAAATACAAATCAGCATTCCGTGCAGCTAAGCTCAGCTGAGACTAAGTACTGAAACTGAGACAGAGACTCACTGAGAGAGAGTGGGAGAGAAAAATTTACACAAAGAATCTGAGTCAATGTTGTGAATGTGACTGCGACTGCGACTGCGACAGCGACAGCGACTGCGACTGCACCTGCAACAGCCGCTGCCAGCAATCTGTGGTGTTTTGATAAAGGGTAGTGGGGTAGGGGGTGTGGAGACTCTCTTTATACTTTGTGTTATCGGCTTGCGATATGCGTTAGCTATTCGTATTATTGTATCGACTTTATCGAATTGAAACGTAAACATAATCGACGTCAATAAGAGATTCCTGGAATATCAGCATTAATTCTTGGAACTGGTTTCAGGGTCTACCCATCATTTCCACGGACAGACAGACGGTCAGATAGACAGATAGGTGCGAGTGAAACCCAAACAGGTTGAATGACAAATTGAGCCGTGTTTTGAGTTTCTAAACAATTTGAGCAGTTTCATTAGACATTTTGCAAATTAATTTCTGAGATCATTGGGTCGACGTCGATCGACTTCGGTTTTGCCTTCAGCTTTGTATTTAATTTTGGCTTTGTTCGCGTCGAAATTTTCAAACTTGAGTTAAGTTTTGAAATCGTTTTAATTTAACTTATTATGCGATTTAAGCAGTAGTACCTGTAGTAACTGAAGCTGTGCTGATGAAAAAGCATTTTTGTGATTGATTTTTAAAATGCTTTTGGCTTGATTTCACCGCTCTTTACAGGCCGAAGACAATGAAAGATATTTTAAAATTTAATAATATTAATTACTTTGTTAATTTGTTGTGTCATAGTCAAAGTCAATCAACACAGCTCTGACTGTTTCTTGAACTGCAGATCTGAGCTATCTATACTCGCTCTTTCCATCTATTTTTATAGTGTTGAGTAGCTTAGTTCATAGATCCTCGTCGGCTTTGCGTTATTTTCCGAGTAAATCTCTCGTGAGTTAAATCGAAGCTGAAATGAGTGTTAGCAAAAAAACATGACTTGCCATTAATTAGCATTATAATGAGCCATGAGGTAGTTCACCTGGGCACGAGCCACACGCTAATTGGCCTAATGCTGTTTATAGTTCTTTAGTTAGAGGCTAGTTTTTGCTGATCTTGAATTGCCCTACACTCAGCCCCGTTTCTAATGAATGACATTCGATGTGGTTATATCAAACAAGTACAATTTTTTATAACTCATTTCACAGTATCTGCTCTGGCTGCGCATAACAGCACAGATACTTGTCTTATGCTCAATAGATTTATTTCAAGAATTCTCTTATATTGGATTCCGCCACGTTACGTTGTGCATAGAGACGTGTGCTTAACAGTCAAACAAATATAATAAACGTAATTTCAAGAATTTAATTTAATCATTGATTTGTACTAGTCTGCTTTGCTTTTTCTTTCATTGAATGAATGAATTTGACTATAGACAAGCTATTTAGTCAAATGCGCACTGAGACTTGAACGATATAAGTAAATATGGATATTTATTCAGTTATGCCCTATTCTAAATTCACTTCTCCATACTGCTTTTTTTATGAATGAATTGCAATGTAGTTAGACCTGTTCTTTAACAAGTTCAAGAATTTTATTAACTGGCCCTAGATCAAAGCTCAGCCAATTTTATCAATGAAAAAATAATTATTCTACGGGTTTCTGAATTATCTTGATTTGCATGAAATTCCAACCATTCCCGCCTGAGTTTATGCATTTTTATTTTAAATATTTTGAACTATCTTTCATTTTTCATGCGCTATGCAAACTTAACTAACTCTTAACTCTTAAAATGCAGTTTTTAGTGTTTAGTGCTTTTCAATTGTGACTCTCTTTTAAATACTTTCGCTAGCCTTGCCTTTTACGACATGTTTAACTACAAACACACACACGCACACGCATCAGCTGTCACACACACGCTCACACGCACACACACCCATACATCCAGACGAACCACTTTGCATGTAGCGAATCGAAATTTGAATTCGATTTGAGCTTGATTTTGGATATTTTATCATTTTCACCTCACAGCACTCGCATGAGTAGAACTGGTCCGATTTGGTCACAAATGTTTATATTTTGTATATCTCGCTCGCACTTCGATTTTAATTAGATGCACCATTTTGGTAACAAATTTTTATATTTTTTATCTCTCGCTCGCACTTATTATGTTTTGAAGAACCTAGTTTTATAGGTTGTTGTTCAAAACATAAAAGGTGCGAGCGAGCAAAATATAAACATTTGCTCTGTTCTCACCTAAAAACAAAATGGCGTCATATGAAAAAAACAAAATAAAATAATATAAATAGTAATTAGTAAATTTTATTGATTTCTGAAAAACCGTTACACAAATTCGGGTAATAAATAGTTAACAACATCAATATATATATACTTTATGCGCTCCCAGGAACAGTCTTGTAGACGAAATCCATCAATTTTGATTTACTTTCCTTTAATTCAAATTAAGAATGGTTTCATTATTACTATTTGAATTAAATAATGTTATAAATATTTTAAATATGACAATTCATGTGTATTTGGGTACAAACTTTACAACGTAGCTGATGACTCAGTTTCCTTTCTTGCGATTGGATATGAAATAGTTGATTTTAAATTATATTAATTTATTTTGTAAACAATTAATCAAAGATCGTGTTATAAATTTCTATATTCAGATATACCACTAGCACCGCCGCAAAATATCACACATGTAGGAGTTTACATGTAGTGCAAATCTTTTGCGGTTGCCAACATATAATGGTTATAAATATATGGTTAAAAAAAGGCACTCCATTAATCATTAAATATTAATATTACTATGGAATGGTGAAAATTAAAAAAGATTATGTTATTTCTTATATCTTCAATTGTTATTCTCTATATAATCAACAACTTTTTTTAAGTTGGCGCTCGACAGTTATCTGGCTTAAATAGTTTATCTGCTTCTTCTACCCTGGATTAATGAATAGCGTCGTAATCCAAGTTTTATTTCCGTCGCTCTTCGACCTATCGTTGTTTGACATCTCATAATTGACCCACACTGTCTTTGTCCACATTCTAAGCCTCAAATATGAGTCCAATGAGAATCACAAAGAAAGGATTTGTGTTCTTTCATGATATGTAATTTTTAATTATGTTACTCATCTGCTGATCTGCATTTTGTTTATAGTTTTAAGAAGTATATTTATTTAAAACAATTATCTTAATACATTTGATTTTGCCTAAATATTTATTAAGAAATTAAATACTTTTTTTTCGGAAGAATCACATCCTTTTTCCTTCCTTAAATTTTTTCTTTTCATATTTTTATTGATTTATGAACATTAATTAAATATATTTTTATATCGTATAACATAATATATATATATATATATATATATATATATATATATGTCGGCGTCGTCATATATAGTAATATGTAACTACTACATCTGGAGTAGTATTCGTATTCGCTACTTAAAAGTGAAGATACTCTTTACAAAAAGAGCCACCAGAGTTACACTCAGAAAAAATCAGACCCGTAGTAGAGAATCAGAAAGTATTTTGCCTAAAACACAACGTTTTTCTTTTCTAAAATTCAGGGAAATTTTTTTTTTTTGCTGCGCTTAGAAATTATAAAATGTTGTGAATAATTTTGTCTGCAAATATTGCCAAAAAAAATTGGATTCATTCTTTGGTGTGCAGCTGAGGGTAATACTTGAATTGAACAGAACTAAACTAAGCTTAATTTGTGCTGTGAGGTGCTTCTTAGAGCATTGGGTTCCATAGTAGCATCACAGCTCAGATTGTTAGCCCAGCCAGGAGTTTGCGGCACGGGCGGAGCACCGCGATTGGGCGTGGGACTAGAGATGATATAGGGTTTCTCCACCTGCTCTCTGGGTAATGTGAGGGTCTTCAGCGGATGTGTATCATGCTTGGTTTGTATTCGTGCCAGTTCACTCTCGACCAACAGTGGATTGCTAATGGAGCGTATAAAATTTGGTGTTATTGCAGTGGCTGAATCGACGCAGTCCAAGTTCTCTTTGGGGTGTATCTCTTTATTTTTGGATTTATCTTCCGCTTTTAAGTGCAACTCGGGATTCGCCATGTTCTTCTTCAAGTTATGCCACATCTGAATGTCGCACAAATTCATCTTCATGTATATAAAGACGACGATGTGATAGAAGATGAGATAGACACAGATTGCGCAGAGGATGAATATTCCATAAGCCGAAATCTTTGCAAATACACCCATCTTCTTATCCATGGTATCAATATATTTTTCCTCGAAATATCGATATACAAGCGGTATTATACCCAACCAATAGATGAGTAGCGAGAACAGCTCGATAATTCTTTTCTGATACATAGTTCGCGCGTTCTGTTACTGATCGTGCCGTTCCGCTACGTTGCGTTTGGGTTCAAGAATCGTTACTAAATGATGTGCTCCGAGCGCATAACCCAACCATATAAAATACAAATCAGCATTCCGTGCAGCTTAGCTCAGCTGAGACTAAGTACTGAAACTGAGACAGAGACTCACTGAGAGAGAGTGGGAGAGAAAAATGTACACAAAGAATCTGAGTCAATGTTGTGAATGTGACTGCGACTGCGACTGCGACAGCGACAGCGACTGCGACTGCACCTGCAACAGCCGCTGCCAGCAATCTGTGGTGTTTTGATAAAGGGTAGTGGGGTAGGGGGTGTGGAGACTCTCTTTATACTTTGTGTTATCGGCTTGCGATATGCGTTAGCTATTCGTATTATTGTATCGACTTTATCGAATTGAAACGTAAACATAATCGACGTCAATAAGAGATTCCTGGAATATCAGCATTAATTCTTGGAACTGGTTTCAGGGTCTACCCATCATTTCCACGGACAGACAGACGGTCAGATAGACAGATAGGTGCGAGTGAAACCCAAACAGGTTGAATGACAAATTGAGCCGTGTTTTGAGTTTCTAAACAATTTGAGCAGTTTCATTAGACATTTTGCAAATTAATTTCTGAGATCATTGGGTCGACGTCGATCGACTTCGGTTTTGCCTTCAGCTTTGTATTTAATTTTGGCTTTGTTCGCGTCGAAATTTTCAAACTTGAGTTAAGTTTTGAAATCGTTTTAATTTAACTTATTATGCGATTTAAGCAGTAGTACCTGTAGTAACTGAAGCTGTGCTGATGAAAAAGCATTTTTGTGATTGATTTTTAAAATGCTTTTGGCTTGATTTCACCGCTCTTTACAGGCCGAAGACAATGAAAGATATTTTAAAATTTAATAATATTAATTACTTTGTTAATTTGTTGTGTCATAGTCAAAGTCAATCAACACAGCTCTGACTGTTTCTTGAACTGCAGATCTGAGCTATCTATACTCGCTCTTTCCATCTATTTTTATAGTGTTGAGTAGCTTAGTTTATAGATCCTCGTCGGCTTTGCGTTATTTTCCGAGTAAATCTCTCGTGAGTTAAATCGAAGCTGAAATGAGTGTTAGCAAAAAAACATGACTTGCCATTAATTAGCATTATAATGAGCCATGAGGTAGTTCACCTGGGCACGAGCCACACGCTAATTGGCCTAATGCTGTTTATAGTTCTTTAGTTAGAGGCTAGTTTTTGCTGATCTTGAATTGCCCTACACTCAGCCCCGTTTCTAATGAATGACATTCAATGTGGTTATATCAAACAAGTACAATTTTTTATAACTCATTTCACAGTATCTGCTCTGGCTGCGCATAACAGCACAGATACTTGTCTTATGCTCAATAGATTTATTTCAAGAATTCTCTTATATTGGATTCCGCCACGTTACGTTGTGCATAGAGACGTGTGCTTAACAGTCAAACAAATATAATAAACGTAATTTCAAGAATTTAATTTAATCATTGATTTGCACTAGTCTGCTTTGCTTTTTCTTTCATTGAATGAATGAATTTGACCATAGACAAGCTATTTAGTCAAATGCGCACTGAGACTTGAACGATATAAGTAAATATGGATATTTATTCAGTTATGCCCTATTCTAAATTCACTTCTCCATACTGCTTTTTTTATGAATGAATTGCAATGTAGTTAGACCTGTTCTTTAACAAGTTCAAGAATTTTATTAACTGGCCCTAGATCAAAGCTCAGCCAATTTTATCAATGAAAAAATAATTATTCTACGGGTTTCTCAATTATCTTGATTCCATGAAATTCCAACTGGACAAGCGTGTTATCTTTAACACATACAAAATCACAAAACAGTCACAAAAACTCTAATTATTGTATATATTTTTAATAATTGTGAAGATTTTTCTTATATGTTTACGTACTTGACATGTTTTTATCTTAACTAATTAGCCATACTTAAATATACATAAAATAGTCATTACATAGCTGCCATCCAACATTTTCACATATTTAGCTAGAAATTTTTTGTTTTTCTTTTTTTCTGGCACTTTTAGCGCTTTCTTTGGCCAGTCATAAGTCTAAGCATTCAGTTTCTTTTTGAAATTTTAAGTTTCGATTGAGAAATACTTTTGAAATACTATTTTATGTTTTCTGTGTTTACTTTTGATTATAGTGAAGGCAAAATGAAATACAACAAAACTTCCCACTGCGCTTTGACAAATACAAAATAAAAATATATATGTATATTTTTTTCTTAAATAAACAAAAAAAAAAAATGAAAACTCAAGCTTGTATGTATACTTAAAAACAGTTGCAAAAAAAAAACCAATGATACAAATTGTAATATATGTTTAAATTTAACTAAAATTAAAAAAAAAAACTTCCTTATATGTAAAAAAAAATCCCTTCTTTATTTTAATTTTTTTCTTATTTGATTTCCGTAACCACAAAAAAAAAATACTGAAGAATGCATTTCTAGAGCTACACAACCAAATGTGGTGCTTGTTGTTTACACCTGAAGAATCCAGTTGTGTGCACCGACTTAAAACCATTTCCAATCCATTTATCTTGCACTCGAATCGAACATTGCTTATGCTTCTCAAAATACAAGAAGTCTTGCAATTTCGCATCATTCGATTCAGATTCAAAACAAAGACAAATAATATTCCTTTGTTTACACATTAAATTAGTACTAATTCCATCGTAAATATTAATTTCTTGTGGTCCGTTAGATTTATATATACACTTCCGAGATAAATGTTGTGGTTTCCATTTATAAATTATTAATTTTAAAATACGGAATTTTTTTGTATTGATTAATTTGTAATCTATTTTAAATATTGGCTCAAATTAATTGCACTTAAAAATTCGATTAGCTTTTAAGCGATACAACAGCTGAAAACAACAACAAAAATACATACAACAAAACAGCAACAATAACAACACCAACCAAAACAACAACAACAACGCTCAACACTCAACTGTAAATTTATACAAATTGCAATAATAAACTTTTCTTCTTCTTCTTTTCACCTTTTCTCAACAACAATGCTTACCATAAACCAAAAAAAAAAAACATTATCTAATATTAACCACCCTTTGACAAAACAAATTTACACTATTTCCAAAAAAAAAAAAAAAATTACCTATACAAACCGCTCTCAACATAAACGTACTCCGTAATCGTTATCGTAAACGTAATCGTAACCAACAACCACCCGTCCATCGTTCTTCCTTCACTTCAGGGTAATGCGGCTAACTCATCGGAAACGTCAATGGCCACACAGCCGGGCGGTTCGGTGACATCCCGAGCGGCCAGTGAGACCCGTTCGGGTCCGGCCGGTTCGAGCAATGCGGGCGCTACAGGTAATAGCAGTGGTGGGACCGCTGGTAGTACACAGACCGGTGCAAAATTCCGTCATGGCCTATTACAGCTAATGATACACACGATAGATCCACTACACGATGGTAAGTTCGTTGAGTTTGTGACACACACTGTGTTTTGCACAAGTTAAAAAAAAAAAAAAAAAACAGAAAAAAAAATTAAAGAAAAACAAAAAAAAAAAATCAAATTAAATTAACCCCTACCTAACCCCCCGCCTATCCCTTAATATGCAATTAAAGAGCTCCTCAACCCAAAACCAAACGCTTACATCCAAAAACATAAGCAAATACATTATACCAACTACTTATACTATACTAAACCTAAATCTTAAAAAAAAAACCAAAAAATAAAAGGTTAAGAAAAAACTTTGTGTTCAATTCTTTAAAGTCTATGTAAATTCTGTGTTCCTTCTAATTGGATGTTTGACTTGCTGGCAAGAAGTTACTTCTTACTCTTTACTGCGCAACTTCTCTTTTACATAACTCTTTCTTCATCACTCTCTCTCTCTCTCTCTCTCTTGCGTTTCGTTTCGTTTTGTTTTGTTTGTGCATTGCTTTGTTCGTTACTTTCTTGTTTGATTGTTTCTCTTTCTGTTTCTCTTTCTTTTTCTAAATTGAGTTGGTTAGATTTTACTGCCTGACCTTGAGGCCACTTATCTAATTACCACGGCACAGCCAGCCTGACCAGACTTCGAGTCGTCTGGCGCTCGACATTTGACAGCCTTTCGCTTTACTCCCATTAATGCCAGTTTGCAATGCCTGGCTGGGCTTTCTATTAGAGCACCGGACGTGCTCGCATTGATTTATTATGTATTAAGCACATAGTCGAGCCACGGACATGGGCATAAATATGTATGGGGCTGACCAAGTGGCGTTTCCACGGCAATGGCCCACAGACCAGGTCCAAGACAAACTCAAAACTCAAACTATGCTAAAAAAAAAAAACTGAATCAAAACTAAAGCAAACCAGCCAGGGCCGGGTCGACAATGGGGCGGTTGCCAAGGCTTACAAGCGCAAAGTGTTAAAATTCTTGTTGTTCTTACTTAATTGCCAGTGGCCATTTAAGTCTAGTTGGTTAATTGGAAAATTATAAAAAAAATAATAGGTTCATCAAGTTTTTAATTCAAAAGTATTTGTTTTTTATTCACAGATTTGAATATGATATTTGAAATACTTTAAATTGACTAACCAACAAAGTTTTTCGAGCCCTATCTTTAGGGTGATATATATTATTTATAGATTTTTCCATGCAAAGTGTCTGTTCATTTATATTTCATTTTCTTCTAAAGCTTCAATGCTATTTTTTTTTAGCTTTGCTGCTGCCTCATTAAAATGCAATTTACTTTTCCATTTACCTTATTATTTGCTCAATCATTTTGTTCAATAATTTTGCTTAAAACAACAAAAAAAAAAAAAAACATAAAAAAAACAAAAAACAAAAAAAGAAACCTAGTAACGAAAATATTTTATGTTGTTCAATGTCAGTTTGGAGTTACATTTATATACTATATACATATGCGTTATATATTATACTATATCTATGAATTACTTATATCTCGTGTTCGATAAACAAACATTCTTAGAATGTTATGCGCAGTTTAGTTAACGAATGTACGAGTGAATATTTGTATCTGTATCTTTAAGATTGTTTTGATTGCTTTCGTTATTCCATTGCTTCGCCCGAAGAGTTCGTTTTGTTTCTGTATTTTCTGACGGCAATTTTGACGCGTGACAACAACAAAATAATTTATTTATTGTACATATAATATATATACATACACACATAAACACTTATATCTTACATATTTATAAACAATGTGTGCATTTAATGTTGTATGTGTTAATCGTAATCGTAATCGTAATTGTAATTGTAATTACTTAGCAACTAGTACAATCGCCTCTACAAAAATGCTGTTCAAAATTGGCCCGGGCCTAGTACAAACTAAAAGCAACACGATATTCAGCGATATTCAATTGTACTTAATAGCTGCAAGTTATTAACGAGGTGCTTGCATGTATCCAGTTGACTAGTCGAGCGGGTTGTACTTATATTCAATTCAACTCTGTTCAAGATTCAATTCTGTTTATTATGCATAGTTTGTAAGCGTTCATTTTTAGCCATAGAATGGAATGTGCATTTTACTTAAATATATACTTACGTATGTCTTCAGATGTGCCTTTTAAATAATGCAGCTAAATTATAAAAAATAAAATATTCATTAATGGAAAATGCATTGAAACAGGGATGACACACCGAAGCGAAGCTTTGTTGACAAAGTTATTTGCCAATGACAAATATAATTAGCTGAAATCTTTATTTTATAAATTACTTGTTTAATGTCAACTAATTTCAGTCGACATAGAAAATTATTAAAAATAATATTTATATATATATATAGATTATACATAGATTTAAATGGTTTTACGGACAAAGTATTAATTCTTGTGCCAAGATTGTCTTATTAAAATGAGTAATGACCAATTTAAATGATTAATTAATATATTTACTTCGCCAATGTTTCAATGCTCTTCCAATGCAGCATTTCTGCCAAAATTTACTTAGTTCCAGTAAAGAGCATGATCTTAATTATTAATTAATTATATGTAAAAGGTTTGCAATATTAATATGTATTTTAGTTATATTAGTTAAGGTAAAAAGTTTATTTAATTGTAAGCTAGCCTATAATCTAAGCTCTGACTCTCTATCTCTCTCTCTCACTCTGTACCTTCGATATGTACACATATGTATATGTATATACAAAATGATAGTGTCAAATGATAGTGTGGGGCTCCACAAATAGCAGCTTTTTAGCAGCAGTCGATTGACACCCAGAACGTACCACTTCATGCCACATTGACAACAGCAAACAAAAACAAACAAAAATTTTTATGAATAACCACCCGTCCGTTTTCCCAAAGCCAAAGATATTCGCAAACGTATTAATCCAAAAACCTGAAAATTAAAAAAAATATATATAATAATATGAAACAGTTCCTAATTCCAAGTGCAAAACACAAGATCGCTGTTACACTCAAAAAAGAAAAAGTACTCGAAAAAAAAAACCATTGACAAAAATGTAGACCAAAAATCCATGAGACTCTGACACGGTAAATATCAGTAGTGTATTAGTCTAGTTATTATATCTAGCATAATTAGTCTTAGCTGTAGTTTAGTAATGCCCCCCGTTCCCCCTCAAATCACACAATCATGAGCGCCCCCCCCCCCACTCCTCCTACTCTGAACTATGCTTAGATTTCAATGCTGTTCTATGTGTCTGTGCCGCTCTGTTCTGCTCTGCCTACTTACACTGTCCTACTAGCTTTCTGAACTATTCGCTATACGCTCTCTGTTCTAGTCTATACCTGAACTTTAGTTTAGTTTCTAACCTTCTAGCTAATACTCGTACTATTACTACTACTACTAACTATCCTAACTACTATATGTTCAACCTCCAAAATGCTATTTCGCAACTGACATCAACATTTTGTATAAAATATTTTCAATATACTCTAAACCCAAAAGAAAAAAGAAAAACAAACAAAAAAAATTAATAATTATTATAAGGGCATTTAGCTGCTTGTAAATTAACTTAAAACATATGAAAACAAAATATATGAAAAAGATATACTTAACTGGGTTAATTCGTTTTATTCTCATTTTTAATCGATGCAATTTTATTCTTTCTTTCTTCTTCTTTTATTCGTTTGATTTTTGAAAAATAATAAACACTTGGATTTTGCGTTCAAAACTCAATTCGTTGTGTGCAAACAAAATAAAACCAAACAAAAAAAACTACAAAAACACCGCCTACTACTCTACTCTACTCTACTCTACTACTACTACTACTACAACTACTACTACTCAACAACACCCACATACACCATATACACACACACTCTGTGTATGCATTTTTTATCGAAAAAAAAACACCCTCCTCAAAAACCCAACACACAATTACAATGACAAAGATGATGTTCCAGGCAAAGTGGACGAGAAGGCAACCCAGCTGCATGCGATTGCCTCGCTTAAGGTACTGCTGGATGCTACAAAGCCGCAACGGGGTGGCGCCACCACCTCAGCGGCAAATCACGTCAAGATTAATCTGAAGGAGACAACATTGGCCGATCGCCCCAATGGCAATATCGACACAACTCTCGATTCGGTAAGTTGTGCTCCTTATCCGAACGATATATATTGATAATTCCAATTTGATAATACAACAAAAATTGTGCTAATGAAAATAATGCTCATGATTTCTAGGCATGATTTTATATTATTTTTTTTTTTTTGATTTCCTTAAGTGGTTTCCTAATCGTATTTACATTGATTTTTATTTTATTTGAATAAAAAAATGAAAAACAAATGAATTTGAAATATGTCACACACAATGCGCTGCATACAACAACTTCATTCAACAAATCGCAGATGAATATCGTATATGTTATATATATATATATATATATTGTAAAACTGAATATTGTAAGATCGAACCTTTCGTAAGATGTAGTCAATGGACCATTACGATTATTATCGATTTGAGGGCATTCTGCGTATCTACCGTTAAATGTTAAGTGTAATTTCAATTTTGATTTAAACCCTTTTCAATTCATTTTAATTTCATTTTTATTTTGTCAGTGTTTAGCTAGAGAAGTTTCCAGCGCGTTCCAAAAATTGTTCAATATGTGTATTAAAATTTCTCTAACTGTTGGCATGTTTCGTCTACATTGCTAATTGATTGATAGATTGGTTAACTGATTGATGCGTTTGGACTGAATCTAAACTACATGTATACCCCAATATTATACACGTATGTTTTCAATGTGTCCCCAGGCATTTGTTTCATATATGTGTGTCTCAAATATTATGTGTTTTCCAACTTAATTTAATGCTGGTGTTTTTGGTTTTCCTAAAACCCAGATACTTAAATGTGTAGACAAATTGACAATTTCCTAACAAAAAAAAAAAAAAAAAAACAAATGCGGTTTCCGTATATTCTTATGCAACGTCTATGTGTGACTTTACAAATTTTTTATTTTGTTCTTTCAATTTAAAAACAAAACAAAAATTAATTAACTTTCCATACAGCTTTCCGATCCACAAAACACTCACCTCCTCAACAAATCGCAAACCTTTTTTTGTGTATGTTTACTTATAACCTTAATTGTAATACTCTATCGACCATGCCCACCATTCCATACATCCATATCTCTATCTCTATCTCTCTCTTACTCTCTGTGTGCGTGTGTGTGCGTGTGTGTGCGTGTATTTGTTTCATTGTCTTGCCTCTCCCACACCCAAAAAAAAAAAAACAAAGAAAATCAAGAGCTAATTTGGAATTGTGAAAATGTTTCAAACGATTATCATTTCTGCAGACCACATTCGGAACCGATCGTATTTGCTTTGTATCTTGAACTGTAGTGTTTAACGAATGATGACTACTCGCCTTTAATAATCTAGACAATAATAGACAACTAACACACACACACTGTTTAATAACACACAATTATGTCATTGTTTTTTTGTAAATCATAAATGATTTTCCTATAATTTTCATTCATAATTTTCGACGCTGCTGCTGCTGCTGTTGCTGTTGCTGCTGTTGCCAATGGTGCTGCTCGATGAAGTCATTGAAATATATTTATTTATTCAGGCACTCATTGCAAATGTAGTCGCCACGCGCCGAGCAATGCAATTGACTTATTCACACCCATTACAACAACCACACCCACTACAATATTACACCTCATCCAACACACACACACACACACACACACTTGTGTGTGTGAATCATACGTACTAACGCAAAATTGTTATTGTTGACATTTCGTTGAAAATTTACATTTTAATGCATAGACGCAAGCAGCTGCTCATGTTCCAATAATATTTATGTTTTTTTTTTTAAATTTATTTATGATTTGTGCAAAAAGATTACAAAGCAAACAAACAAAATTCAAAGCCAATTCAATGGTTATTCAATATTTCATTTGAATGCGACTCACAATTGAAAGCGAACCAAGAGTTGGGTGTGAGTCATAAAAAAAAAATACACATACATATATAGAAAAAAAAATAGCAAATTAAATTTGAAAAACATACGGAAATTAATCTTGAAAAATTTCTCTTTTGCTCTCAAATGTCCCACACTCAAAAAATTTAATTGTATTCGAATCCCGTTCTATGTGTTTGTTATGTAAAAACCCAAACAAAACAAAAAAAAATCCCAACACACTTCTTCTCACTCTCTCTAACTAACTACTCTATCTCCCAGCTACCTCTCTCTCTCTCTATCTCTCTAACAGTGTTTGGTTTATTAATCAAGTATTATTTAAATATCTGAAGCTAAGAACTTAAGCCAAAGGCAAATTCAAATAATATTCTCAACAAAACTACCATAAATATTTAATTTTCTTTATACCTAAAAAAAAAAAAACAAAAAACAAAATGAATTTAAAACTTAAATTCAATTTTATACCAAAAGCCATCGTTAAGTGGTCGACGTCCTAGCTGGATTGAGCAGAGGGTCAAAATTCAGACACGCAAATTTAGCATCAAAGTTAGTTTCATAATCAATTTATTATTGCTCTCTATCTCTCTCTCTCTCTCTCTCTTTCTCTCTATCTCTCTCTCTATATCTCTCTCTCTATCTATCTCTGTCTACTGTCTATATATTGCATACAAATTTAGTATTATTATAATTTATTTATTGAACATATCGTTAAAACTATATATCTTTGCTGTGTGCATTAAGCGATTAACGATGCTTCCAATCGAACGCATCTTGACTAAAACGCTCCTGGGCAGTGGAATGCAAGGGCAATGACAATGTCAGTGGATTAAATGACTTCTCGCACCCATATCTCTAGAAGATGACGCAATTGGCATTCTACATTCCACATTTGCATAATAATAATTACTAATATCCGTGACGATAAATTCGATGGGTGGCAGATAGAAAAGACTGTAATTAAATATGCTTGATAAAGTATATAGTAGCTGAAAGTGAATACATTAAAATAATAAACTTAAATCAACGAACTGTATTTTGCATTTAGCTGATTTGGACTTGAATATCATAAATCAAATAGCAAGATAATTCAGGTTGTCAACCCGAAACGAATTTAAGTTCCCAATCCGAGTATAAAAATTCCGTTAAAGATAACGGTATTCTTCCAACGTTTTTAACGGTGTTCATTCACGCATTAACACCTTGTTTTTTATGGAATGCTACCAATACTTAATGGTCCAATAAAAATTTAAAAAAAAAGTAAGTTAAAACGTTGCCGTCTGGCTTAATTGACTGCGGAATACTGTGCTTTAATTTGAAGAAAAAATTAAAAAAAATTCAAGTAATAGCTTTATTGGTTTTTTTTTAACGAATTTGAGGTGTCGACATTTAGATTAGAGTCTGGTGGATAATCTGAATTTGAATTGGAAAAACGATTACGAGTCATGTCTCGATGTAAATACAAATGATTATATATCAAACTAATCATGATTACCACACTTTTGATTCGTACTAAATGTGAATCATATCAAATAAATGATTATAAATATCCGATAAAATGCTTTGTCATCGACCACATTCAATGCCAGGAAGCGTAGAGCTAAAACCGCAGATGTCACAAGCTAAGAATATAGTAAAATTATCATTATTGTTATTTGATCTAATGCAAACTTGTAAGAGTTTAGTCACTCAAATTGCCTTAGTGACGTTTTGTTTTTTTTTTAGAACAATGTAGCAACACTCAAATCTATATTTAATTAGCAATTAAATCACCTAAGCTTAAATATATAACATTTTTTACTTTCTATTTTCGTTACACTCGATCGACTTTAGTTCGGGCTGTGCACATGCGCATCCATTGATTGTGTGTGTGTATGTGTATGCCTATCTGTAACTGTGTTCTTGCACTTGACCAAAAAATGTACTGAAAAAAAAATAAATAAAAGAAAGAAAACAGAATTCTACATTTGAGCATGCCTAAGAATCAGACTAAGATGCTGACATCTCTGCACGTTACAATAATCGTATAGCACCCACAAATAAATTGTAATCTAACTAGAAAGTAAGTGCATAACTGTTTGTATGTGTTTGTACTTACACTACACATACTACCACATATTTGTATACACTCTCTTATTATTATTTTTTTTTTGTAATTCTGTCACACACTTAACTCGAACCACTACTTAATCAGCACCTTCAAATCGTACGAAAGGACGTACTTACTAATCCAAAGTCAGCTCTTAATGTCTGTTTGGGAGTGCGTCTCCGCCACAACTCAAAACTAGAATACTGCTTCCCGAAATCAAGCTATAACTCTTGATCTGTTCGGACATACATATTTCGTACTATCAACCGCCTCATGCTCATATGTAAACATAGCCAAGAAGACATATCATACATGGTCAAATCTCTATCAGACTCACCCACATATATATATTTTAATACTTATAAACTATCTCTTAACAAATTACAAACAATATGTACTATTCTATTATACATATTTTTATCTGAAGTCAACATTTATATATTGTATAAAACAAACAATGATCTCTTAAAGCACCGCACAAGCAACAATTTTGACATTTTATAATATATATATAAATATATATCCATATCCAAATCCATGCTCGTTTGCAAAACGTAAGGCGCCCGAAATAATCGAGGATGAACCGGAGCCCCTGAGCATGGCCTGGCCAGATACGGCTCGGAAACGACTCACCTACGTCCTGGTCGCCCCCCTTCTGGTGCCCATGTGGCTAACATTGCCGGACACGAGAACGCCGCGAGGCAAACGCTTCTTTCCGGTCACCTTTATAGGCTCCATTGTTTGGATAGCTGCCTTCTCCTATCTCATGGTGTGGTGGGCCAATGTCGCCGGAGACACGGCGCGTATTCCCCCAGAGGTAGGTGCACAAACATTCCAAATTTAATCATTTCGTTAGGGGTTGCAAACTAAATAACGAAAAATATAAAAAGATTATATAATATTTAAACAAAAATATAGACTTAAATACATTTTAAAATTTATATTGGAAATATTCATTAAATTTTATAATTTATAATAAAAATTATTGCTTATCAAAATAAAATCAAAGAAAATTAAAATAAAATTTAGAAAATAAATATAAATAATATTTTTATTTTTTTCGTATAATATTTATAGTAAACTTAGTTCAGTGAACTTTAAAATGATAATAATAACAAGTTATATTTATATTTATTTTTTTAGAACTTGAATAACATTTGACTAATATTTGATTCCCTCTCAGGTAATGGGCCTCACCTTCCTGGCGGCTGGCACATCCATACCGGATTTGATAACGTCGGTGATTGTGGCTCGAAAGGGTTTTGGCGACATGGCTGTGTCCAGTTCCGTGGGCAGCAACATATTCGATGTGACAGTGGGGTAAGTTGAGGAGCATTTCCCCAAATTAATATTTTTTTTAACTGAGACAAATATGCATATGTGTTTTTGGAGTGGGAACTAATTGATTGATTTTGATTTGAATGTTTGGAAATGCAGCTTGCCGATACCCTGGCTGATCTATGGGATTATCTACGATGCGCCCGTTGAAGTGAACTCGGTGGGCATGGTTTGTTCCATAACCATATTGTTTATGATGCTCGTATTTGTGGTGCTATCAATTGCCTGCTTCCGTTGGCGCATGAACAAGGGGTTGGGCTTTACCATGTTTCTGTTGTACTTTGTCTTTGTTGCGGTGTCGCTGATGTTCGAATATGATTTGATCACTTGCCCCGTCTAAAAATCGGCACGCAAAATTGCAGCTGCAGAACACTGTAACAAAGACAAAAGTCACACACACCCTCACGCACAAACAAATACAAATACAAATACAAATACAAATACAATAAAAACACACCAACACACGCACAAGCCCGCGCAAATGAATTAGCTAAATTTATATACAAAACAAATTAATAAATTAATTAACAAATTGACTAAACAAACTTATCGAATTGTTAAACAAATTGCATAAATCACAAAACACAAAAATGAATGCAGGAAAAAAACAAAAACAAAATCGAATTGCAAAACGAAAAACAAAAAATCCAATTAAACAAAAGATGCTAAAAACGAGTTAGTTAGTGCTATGTGCAGCGTTTTTCCTTTTTCAACAAAAGAGACATTTACTTTAAATGTTTAGCCGCAGCTTTTCAAGCCGTGTAAAACAAAGCCAACAACATATTGAAAAAAAAAATAAACACACACACACAACCCACACACACACACACACACAAGAACTCTTCAGCTTTATCTCTGTAACTCTGTCTCTACGTCAACTAAGAACCTTAACTAACTTATCCATAATTGATTAATTACTATTTAAAAGAAAAAAAAAACCTCTAATAATGGCTTCCCAATCAATTACTTTACTTAAACGTTTGGGTTTTTAAATTTACTACTAATTACGAGTATATAAAATCTACTTAAGTCCTTACTTGGCACAAGCACCTTAAATACGTTATGAAACGAGACAGCCAGAAATTGTGTTGAGCATATTTTAACTCTGCAAAGTGTTGAACGGTTTACTTAAATTTATATTTCCAAGTATTTTTCAAATCTAAAGACGAACATTTCATCAAATATGAACCCAAAGATATTGGGAGTATAATCCGAAAACAACAGCAAACCAAATTGTTTCAAGTATTTAATGTAGAAGAAAATTGCTAAACTTTCTAAAAATTTGACAATTCGATATTTTTAATTTGATATTCCAATTTCCGTACCGTCTCAACACTTGCCGCTCTCTAATACTATAATTTGCGTGCTCTACCTAACTACATACATATAAATTGTTCTAGTAATTTCCCAAAGAAAAAGAAAGCTTTACGCCAGACAGAGCCTAAATCAGTCTAGTTTTACGAAACTTATACTATATAATATGAACTTATATACCACACGCACACTTACATTGCATATATATATACTTACTTATATATTGACCTATATTGATTAAGTGATAATTTGCGTACTTATTAAACGACAAAATGATAAGCTACAACTATACTCAAAAAAAAAAAACCCCAAAAAAATTTAAGAAAACCAAAACAAAATGAAAACCAAAAATTTATGATTAAAACTAGGCATACTTTAAATAAAAAAAAAACAAGAAACATTTTGCTTAACATTTGCCATACATAATTTTAAAAACATGATGCTCGATCGAACCTTTGAAACTAATTATCATTATATTATTATTATGATTGTCGTTATGATTAATACCTATGATTCTTGTTGGCGTATAAAAGGTGCAGTTCTTTCAATTTAAAACAATATTTATGATAGACTACATAAAAAGTTCGAAAACCAAAAAATAAAATGAGATTAATAATTTCATATACTTTTTGCTTAATGAATCCCCTACATGTATATGTATATATATATAAACATATATATATATACAAATGAGCATATATACGATATATAAAAAAAGATATTTAAACAAACAAAAACACAAAAAAACAAATTGCTCTCTTTATTTAGAACGTACGTAACATTTTTCTAAACTAAACCTAAAATCTTAAACCTTAAATCGAAAAACTCGTAAAAATGGTCACAAGCAAAATGATGAAAAGCATTAATTAAAACTTAATTGCCCATTAAATATATACATACTTATATAGACATATATACACACATATATATATATATATATACCTATATATATATATACATTTATATATATATATATATAAATATATATATTTTATATAACGAAATGATAAAAACATAAAGTATATATATGCAACTATAACTTAAGTAGGCAATATATCTAAAGATATCCCAAAATGTTTGCATATGGCTCGCAAATTGAAGTTGAGGAAACAAAAAATACTACCAAAAAAAAAAATACTCACTCGAAAACTAGAACAAAGACAACAAAAAACGAAAAACGAAAAAACACAAAATAAAAAGCAATAATTTTTACAACAAGGCGAAGGCGAATACATTTAAATGAGAACTAGTGGCAGTGACATAACATTTTTAATATATATATATAAATTAAATACTATATGTAATAACACACAATTCAAATACCAAACTGTATATTAAAGCACGGCCAACAAAAAAAAAAAAAAGCTAAAAAAATCCAACAACAAGAAAAATAACAACCAACTTTGCAACAAAAAAAAAGAGATGATAGAAGTGTAGCCGGAGCTGTTGTATAGCCTAGTCGATGCCATGTATTAGCGATGAGATGGTTAATAAGTGTTTCTGCTTTTCCACCCCATGGGTGGTGCAGTGCATAATAGTATTGCGCACACATATATTATAATATATATATATATATATATATATAAATATATATATATACAAAACGATATTACAATTGCAATGCAGCAAATTTACCTGACAACAAACATCAAACACCAAAACACAGAATTAACAGCAAATTCACATTGTACAAATACCACGAATGTACATTAAATTAATTGCGTCACGCCAACCCAACGTGGTTGCCAAATGCTCTATAAACCAACAACATGGCAATGCAGAACTGGAAAACATGAAAAACGTTTAACATTATATTTATCTGGCCAAAAATGGAACAAAACTAGATTTGGGAATGGCACTGAAAGTGAAATTGTTATAGCTATTCCCGTTGACTGTTTCTTTAAATATTTATACAGTTTTTGAACTTATTTCTGATGTTTTTTTTTTATTCTAATCTCTTTCTCTCTCTGTTTTCTTCAGTCTTCAATCTATTACCTAATCAACCTCAAAACAGCATTTTCTAAGCTGCTAATCTTTCTCTCTTCAATCAAGAATTTCCCATCTAATTTAATAATTATCTGCTTATTCCATTTAAGGCTCTGATTCTATGTAGAGCTGCGCGGAATTTTTCAAAAGTTGTATAAACGATCTTGACTTTTGGAATTTATGTTTGCAAGGAATCGCTTTTTCTGATTCTATTATAAATACTATATTTATTTCGCCTACCTCTTTTCTATATTGGTTTGCTGTGTTGTTGGATCTGGTGTCAATTCGCAAAAATACAGTTCAATCACATAGCAGAAAAACTCATAAATAGACTATCTTAACGCATTCTTAACTCGAACGCTCACTTTTACTCATTGAGCGCATAGGTCTTGGGAAATAAATAGCAATCGAAAGAGCAGGTGACAAATAAATTTCTTGCTCTCGAAATGAGATAACTTCCACTACTTAAAAAGCAAATGAAAATAAAAAAGAAGTCAGATAAGCTCTTATACATGCCGTACATGGTTAAAACTAAACAATAATCTTCCAAATTAACTTTAAAAAACCAAAACGCATACAAGAACATAATTATATATACACACACATATATATATATATATAAAAATATATATTATAACGATATATACATACTAAAAACAAGAATAAGAACTACCAAACTTACTTATTTAGTATGACACCCAGCACACATACTCATACATATACACACACACATATACACACACACACACACATAAACACTCACTTTAAACATATCGCGCCCACTTTTCTCTATAAAGTACTGCGAACGAGTACAAAAACTTATGTAGAACAAACTATGGTACAGAATATTCCAAAAAAAAGAAAAGAAAAACGAAAAAATCAAAAAAACTAACCTAACAAAATTTATGAAATTGTTAATCGACTAGCATTCCGCACGGAGTGTTCATATACTATATATTCTTTCGAAGCACTTTCTCTCTCTCTCTCTAATCGAAAACTCAATCCATGAAGCGCAGTACAAATGTCGGCGTCTGTTAACATTTTATACAAGAAGACAAGAACAACAAATCAAAATTTAATGACACCCACAAACAACAAGCATACACACACACCAACACATACATATAGAAGAAAATAGGTAAACAGAATCAGCTTAGTTAGCATCGATCAATCAAACAATCATATTATGAACTCAATCTCCTTTCAATTCCCAAATCCTAACTCTTAAAAAACGCACACAAATTCACACGTTAAGTGAAGATCGTAAAGGTCTCGCTTTAAAGCCACTTATATAAGATTATATATATAAAAAAATATATATATATGTATGTATACAACATTAACGTATATATATACATATATATATAGATATATATATATAAATATATAAATATTTATATATGAGAAATTGTTATGGTTATAGATTTTTACCAAGTTGAATAATTGCGTAACAAAAAATCCAAACCAAAAAAAAAATTGTTGAAAAATTAGTAAAAATGTTCATAACATATAAATGAAGCGTTACAGAGCAAGAAATAATAATAATAAATATTAAAAGATTAATAAAAAAAAAAAACAATACAGTATATACTTTATAAAATATTAAACTTACAAAATACAAAATCATTGTTTCAAATTAAAGTGAAAAAGAAAACTGAAAAAAGACGAAAAACACAACTTGTGTCTGCTAATTTTGTCCTTGACCAAATTTTTATTTAAGTTGCAGCTTAAAGCGCCGTAAGTATTAACCAAATTTTAATTAAACTAAAAACAATTGGCATATTAAAAGTACCCATAGAAATTCCATAATATAAAATTAGCAAACACATAGTTAACAATTAAATCACCAACAATAATAATACTATAAACACTTAATGAGACAGCACATAATCATTAATTTCAGCTTTAAATACGAAATATATATAATTATCATAGATATATACAATACATACACATATATATAACAAATATATTGATTTTTATAAGTATTTATTATGTATTTACCAAAACAGTTAGTATGAGTAACTTACATTCTTTCCTTTTTTAAAATACGTAACGCTGTGTATACAAAACTTATATATTCGAATATATATACTAACTATATATACATAAGAAGTATATAGTGTGTGCATGTACGTGTAACGAGTACATCAAATAAACGTTTCAAGTTGCGTCCGTTGTATAACACAAGCAAAAAAAAACAAACAATAACAAATGCGGCGACTGCAAGTTGTCCAGCTGTCAGCTTTCGTCTGCATTGAGCAACGATTAACGATAAACGAAAAACGATACACGATTACCAACTAACGAATGACGATCGCATAGCTGTCAGTTGTCGTCTGCATAAACATGACTTTGAATTTGAGATGGGCGCTTGTCTCAGCTTTTTAAACAGGACACGCACGGGTTTTTCAATTGGTTTTCACCTTTGAATGTTGAGCCGTTCCAAGCATACAATGTGCTCGCATTGTATTCGTCGGGTTGGATCGTGCTTGTTTTGCTAAGAAAAGCATGGTAGGTGCCCTACTCTACTTTCAGTTTTGTTTAAAGCAGCAAGACAAGAAACACCCGATAACGATATATTATAAGAACCGGAAAAAACAAAACGTTAATGAAAATCCAGCAAAAAGTAATAGTTAACATATTGGTAGACTAATTTAATGTTTTTATAGCGTTTTCAAATTTGTAAGTATATAACAAGAACAAGAAAAAGAGCAATGCGTTTATTATTTTTAATAGGCAGGTAAACAAATGCCAATGCAATTATCGGTCATGATAATTCCTATCGATTTGGTACCGTTGGCAAAACAGTTCGTTATGCAAAATAACCGTCGTGTGTGTAATACAAAAAACAATTCCTTGCCCACCAGTGATTTTTGTGTTGTTGAGTTTAATTGTTGTGCAATTTTTACTTTACATTTTTACATACGTGTAGTACGTAGTCATGCATACATATGTATGTACATGTGTGTGCATGTATGTGTGTGCTTTATTTTGTAACGAGAATTGTTGAACAAGTGTGTAATTAGTGCATACATACATACATACATAAATGTTAATTTGAATAGTGAACAAGAGAGTATTATAATACAAAAACAGAATTAATTTTAATAACTGATACGCTTTTAGCACATAAGATTGTACAAATAATTTATATAAATACATACATACAATACACTTACACACACACACATATGATAATATCGAAAAGTTATAAACAGTTAACTGTCTGTATATGAACAAATTCTAGAAACGAATCTTGCATTAAACGTAATATTTTGAATTTTAAATTTTACAATATGTTATCTGGAATTATCTTTTTATGTTTTATTTGTATATTGTAAGCATTAGAAGACAGGAGAGATCGGAAGGAGGATCCATCCTGTAAGCGAGTCAAACGAAAGTGATGAAGATGCCATTGGATTGACAAACCGGGAAACCCTGAACTTGCTGAACCATTGAATTCGGCTTTACTTTACAACAATTGCAAATAATACAGCGATGCTCTAAAAAAAACAGAATGTTATTTACTTTATAGAAGTACATATTTATACATAACAAAAAAATACATATATATATATATATACATATATACAAATATATGTATATTTAATTGCAACATTTAGATTTTATACAAAACACACCACAATCATGATCCTCCCCTCCCTCCCGAAACCCATCCTCGTCCAAAACCTTGCATCAAATCAGATCAAATTGTCATTAAAAACAAGAAATTAAAATAAAGAGCGATTAGAAACAAATCAAATACACAAATAGTCAATTTCGATGGCACAGTAAATACGAGTAAATACTGACAAATACACCAGTTGATGAAAGATAAATATAAAAAGAATTTTGAGAAAAGAAGAGGGGCGCAAAATGGAACGACACTTATGTAAATCAAAACGAAGCTAATAAGCATAGATACAATACAATGTTAACTAGTTATTTAGGTGAAATATACAACAACTCACACTCAGATACATTTAAATCGTAACGCTTAAATAATAATAAACACTATCAAACACATACAATCAAAAACAAACACACACATGCACACATACACACACACACACACAGATGAACGCGTCAAAGATGAGAAAAATGAAAAACCGTTACATAGCCGAATTGTAGCAGAGCCGCAGCAAACGAATTAACGAATCAAATGGCCGTTTAATAAAATTTTTGTTATTAACAACAACAACAATACCAAGAAAAATTTGTAAAGCATTATTGCAGTCAGCATATTGCTAGCAAAAAAAAAATATATATATATATGTATATATATATATATAAATATATATATATATATAAAGTTAATGTTCAAACTAACTAATATATAACGAATATTATATAATACAACAAACTTAGACTGTATGTTATTTTCTCAATACAATACCTACCTATAAAAACAATAAAAACAGATTCAATAAAAAGAGTTATCCAAAAGGCATTTCACAATGTTTGAATTTTTGGTGCGCCAGTTAATAAATGCAAGAAATAGCTGTCTGGTAGCATTGCTGTCAGATTTCGATTTCGCACGTTGCACGTTCTTTTGTTAACAGTGTGGCAGCACCGAAATTTAATACGCACATTCTCATCGAATGGCAACATTTTTGATTTGTAGATATTTTCTCTTGCTGAGCATAAGGTCACACTGTCCCTTCCCACGCGACCAACAACACAGAAACGTGTGTTCTTTGGTACGTCGTGTATTTTTTCACAAATTAAACCATATTCAGGTAAAACAACTGTATTCAACAGTTGTCGGCACCTAATCAACAGCTGCTCTAAAAGACCGCGACAATGAGACGTCCCAAGAAGGTATGTTTAAAGTAAAATAGTAACACGCAATTTACAGCCAAAACTGTGAGGTTATTTTCTATACACCACACAAAACAAAGAACTAACATTTTATCTGCTTGTTTGTCACTTCAATTCACAGTACGAGTCCGGCGAGGCCACACAGTACATTAGCCGGCGTGCGGCGCTGCGCAGGTTACAGCTATCGCTGAACGACTTTCGTCGCCTGTGCATCCTGAAGGGCGTCTATCCACGCGAGCCCAAGCACAGAAGACGAGCCCAGAAGGGTTCGTCGGAGATCAAAATCCTATACCATACCAAGGACATACGCTTTCTGCTGCACGAGCCCATCGTGTGGACGCTGCGTGACTATAAGGTAAATACTTACAAATTAGCTGGTCGCATATATTCTAAATACATATTTTGATTGTAGATCTTTGCCAAAAAATCGGGTCGCGATCGCGCCATCAAAGATTTTCGCAATCTGAAACGTCGCCTGGCCTTGTTCCCTGAGATCAAGCTAGATCATATTGTTAAAGAGCGCTATCCGACCTTCATTGATGCGCTCAAGGATCTTGACGATTGCCTCACGTTACTTTTTTTGTTCAGCACATTTCCCTCACTGCATTTGATTCCCCGCGAGCAGTCGAATCTGTGTCGCCGTTTGACCATTGAATTCCTCCATTATGTGATTGCCTCGAAGTCGCTGCGCAAGGTGTTTATCTCGATCAAGGGCTACTATTTCCAGGCAGAGATCAAGGGACAGAAGGTCAATTGGATTGTGCCACATTATTATCCGTTCAAGCCACAGTCGCGTCAGGAGGTTGACTTCAAAGTCATGTCCATATTTGTAGAGTTCTATACGATAATGTTGGGCTTCACCAATTTCCGTTTGTATCATGGCCTCAATCTGGCCTATCCACCACAATTCCCTAGTGGTGTGCTGCAGGACAACGATGAAACGTTTAAGGACGAGTCCAGCTTTGTCTCGGAGCGCATTGCTGCCCTCAACTTTGAGTTGCTGCGCACCGACAAGTTGCAGGAGGATGAGGAGGAGCTCGACATCGATATGGAGCTGCTTGAACAGGATGGCGACTCCAAGCGCATCATCAAAATGAAACAGGATGCCCAAGAGATAACCCGACTGCGCACCCTGTTCAAAGGCCTCAAGTTCTTCATCAATCGCGAGGTGCCGCGCGAGCCACTCGTCATCATAATACGCTCGTTTGGCGGCATTGTGTCCTGGGATTCGTCAGTCTTCTCGGGCTCCTCGTACGAAGAGGGCGATGAGAGCATTACGCACCAGATTGTGGACAGACCCAGCCTGGCAACACAATACATCTCTCGCGACTACATACAGCCGCAGTGGATCTTCGATTGTGTCAATCAGCGCCAGCTGCTGCCCACCAATAAATATTTTATCGGCGAGACGCTGCCGCCACATCTATCACCTTTTGTCGACACTAAGCGGGAAACCTATATACCGCCCGAGGAGAGGGCGCTCCACGATCCTTCTCTGATCGAAACGCATGGTAAGACAAGTTACTGTCCAAATTGTGGGCAATCTTCTTAATATTGTTTCTGCTGCAGCTCAAAGCGATGAGTCTGAAGAAGAGACTGCACAGGAGGAGGACGATACAGTGGAGCAGGAGCTGCTCGATGCGCAGTTGCAGCGCGCCTATCAGGAGGAGACGGCCGAGTACAAGAAGTATGGCGGTGCCGATGGCGTCAATGAAGATGAAGAAGACTCTGACGACGATCAGTTGTATGAAGACGAGGAGGAAAGCGAAGACGAGGAAGAGGAAGAAGAGATCGATGAAAAGGAAAAGCGACTGCTTGAGGAGGTGCGTCATGCAGTATTAAATATAGTACACAGTATTTAACAATCTTCTATCTCTCTACAGAAACAGAAAATGTCCGTGCAGTCGGGCAAGGTGCACAAAGTGAACAAGCGGCAGGTGCACAAGGCTGAGGTTGATGAGCATCGGCTGCAAGCACGCATGGTTAAGCCGCGTCATCGCAATCTCTTCCGCAAGCTGATACGCGAGAAACAGAGCAAGGAGAAGGAGGAGTGGCTGCTACGCAAGAAGCGACGCAACATCGACGCCGATGTCAAGGAGCAGAAAAAGACAGCCAAGCGGGACGCGCGGAAGGCGGCTGCCGTTGCTGCCGCGGCTGCTGCTCAGTTGGGCGCCAAGTAAATGCCGATATGGTTTATCCTGTGTCTTGATCTTAGGCTTAGTTTGTACACAAAAATAAAAGAAATGGAAAAAAAGATAATCTATCGAACGACTTTTAAATTGTGTGCGCAGCCTACTTCATGTGACTACACAGTTGAAGCGCAGCTAACATCGTGTAACAGATTTTGCCGCAACCATCTTCGTTGTCCTAAATTTGAGGTTGCCTGCGCAAATATAGTGCTCTAACGTGAAGTTGGCTGTGCGCAAAATTCAGCAGTACGTGAAGCTTGCTGTGCATAAAATTTTGCACATACATGAAGTTGGCTGCAACCAATATTCTTCAGGCACCCGCTGTCGATTCTGTTCGACTGGTATTTCAATTTTCGACCAGTCCGATTTGGCTGCTTTAACGAACGGCTGCCCAGCGGCTTAACTTCGTGGTTTTGCTCCACACATTGGGTTGGGAGACTTTGCTCAAAACAAGAAACCAAATTTGTATATGATGAGCAGGCAAATGAGGCTAAATTGCTCAAATACAATTTGCATGCAAATCCTGCTTCAAATAAAAATATAATTTCTGTCGTTCTTCTGCGCAAAATACCAGGCGAACATAATTACAACAGGCTTTCAGAATCACCCTCACAATCAGCAGAAATCGTAAAAATAACTACATTCGTTGCACAAATCTCGTTTATATGTAAAGCTTAAAGAATAATTTGAACAATAAGAACTCGCCATAATCGATTTTGGATTTTACACTTTGTGAAGACAACACATAAAATTTATAAAAATCATATACATATTTATATAGTACAACAGCAAAAACAGCAGTCAAAAGCAAAAGCAAAAGAAACAATTGTTATAAATATAGGAATAATAGAAGTGTCAATTGCAAATCGCTGAACACTGACTGTTAGAATTCCTAGTTACGCATACTCTAGTTATAGTTCATAGTATTACCTATGGGTGGTGTGGGGGATACATTCGCTTTAGAGCTTAGGCTAGAATTATTTGCTTGGCTATTCAGAAACTGTTTTGAAATTTATTATTTATGTAATTTTAACTAACTGACGATCTGACGCCCATCGTACATACTAAATTTGTATATGGTATATGTAGTATGGTAAAGTAGTACCTATTACTCTATGTATGTATATATATATATATATAATGTGTGTGTGTATACAGTAATTATATATTTTGTTGCAAGAGTCTCACATTTGCCGCTTCTGTTCTTGAGTAAGTAAAAAAATATCGGCTGTATTTTTTTCAAAAATTCTAAGTGTTTGTTGTGTTGCTTTGATCTTAAGGATTTTAGAATCTAGTGTTTAATCACTATCGCTGTTATCGCCGCCCGCTGCACCATCCTCATCGTCATCATCATCGCTATCCTCCAGTTCGGGCATGGGAAATCGCAAAATAGCCGCAACGCCCGTAAGTTGAGCGAGTTCTAAAATTCACAAGAGAGATACAGGTAAATATATAATATATATATATAAAGTAAATTATATAAATTATAAAAAATTTAAAATCGGACTATATTCTAGAAGTCTTTTATCATTTGGTATTTAATCAATTCCCATTATGAATATATTTAAGGCCAATTATGTCTACTTAAATGACTTTGACTTGCTCGAAAAGTCGACCTTGTCGATCGCATACAGAGGTATTCTTTAGAAATTTGTTTGGACTTGAACCCATAAGTAGACTCGCTGAGAACTAAACCTCGGCGCTTGACAAAAGTAAGATAATTGCATAATTTGAAACATCCGGTCCATTCGATTAGATTAAGAAGTCTACGTGCCAGTGGTCAACTTTAGTAAAGTGCATTCCCACAGCTCCATGCCATGCTGCACAGTACGTAGTAAACCAAGGCCAGTACGCTGTCCAAGCAAACCAGTCAGCTCATTTTTGCTCAGCACTTGGTGTAGGAGTGCTTACAGTTGGCAGTTTCAAGGCTTACCGGTTCTGTTCTAGAGTTGAACTGAACTTAACATTCAACTTGGTATTACAATTAACAATATGCAAATGTTTGCAGTGATCCATTCTATGTAGAACATTGTAAACAATTTTGTGAATTGCCTCACGTGCTTTGGTTTAGTATAGGTTCGGTTCAAATTTGTTTACTCAATGAAATTGTTGAGTTGGTTTTATCTGCACATCATTTAAATGCTCGTTTCTTTCATTTGTTTACACTCTTTATAAAATGTTTATATATAAGTAATTAAAAGCTGCTTAAGACAAACAAAACCAACCAAAAGGAGGGGATGTACTTGAGAAAGCGCTTCCAGCGATAACGAGTTAAAAGCAATTATGTATGTGGAAATGTTCGAGTGGCGTTGAGAGACAGACCAGATTTGTAAATTTCATTACAGCAGCTACTAAACTATTGGGTTCTATTTTAGAATTACAGCGACCCATTTACGTTTTATACTTAAGCAAAAGCCAAACGAGATTAAGCACTGAAAGATACCCTATATAATAATTTAATATAAATTTAAAATTACTTAAACTAAATAAAGCTCTTTTATTTATATTGTAATCTGTGAATTAAACGTCGGCAAACATTTACACGACTTTCAAATACTTCTATACCCCATGCAAACGTTCTACTGGGTATATTAAAGGCATGTCGCAGACATTTGATAAGAAGAAAAGGAAAACAAACGAAAATGCGACACGTGACTCATTTACCAAGCAGCCGCAGCCACAGCCACGGCGTAAGAAATGTCTATTTAAAGACCCAAACATATTTACAAAAAAAACATACAAAATGTAATTTTAATTAAGAACATGTAAAATTAATTTGAAAATTGAAAGTGCTCTCGTCACAAAGTAGACTTGAGTAAATTATGCATTGCGGACGATTTCTTCGAGAAATACATATGACAAACACATGTGTAAATATATATATATATATAAATTGTAAGTATAGATCTGTGCGCCTATGCAATGCGAGCCATGTAAAAATAGAATTCTTAACGAGGTCATTAGACAGGGGGAGGCCTGCATATATTCTATACCAAACTGAAAAACACGCATAGGAATATTTGCATATTTTCTTTTGCACTTGCTATCTTATTAAATAAAATCCAAAATGATTCATTATTTAACACTTTGTTCTATGCTAATTCCTAAGGCTTTCAAGCGTTAACAAAAAAAAAAGGTTAAGAAAAAATACTTACGTTCTCCCGATATATGCATACTGGAGAATATTTTCACCTCACCGCTAGCATCGCGCACCGATTCCACCAAATTAACATATTCTTTCCTGAGATTAATGTCTTGGCATCTGAAAGCAATCAAAACAGAAATTAAGAAAATCTTCATATTGATGATGGATATAATTATTTGTTGGAAAAGTTCAATAAATGGGATAAGGCAAAATTGATGCTCCAAATGAAAATGAATTTAAGAAAAATTAAACAAATTTCTGAAATTCATTAAAAAAAATCACCTCGCTATACTAAAGAGTAAAAGTAAAGTTATAAATAGGCAAACAAACAACTCGAAACATTACAAAGCACTTAATTTACCTATTACAGTTACACATCATCCCAGATCAGTTACATATGCATTCAATCAAAACATGCGATTAAAACAGACAACCCGAAAAAATATCTACACGTAATTGCGCTACATGTTAACCGAATACCAATAAATATAAACCCTGACGCCGTCATAGGTATAGGATACAAAACAATTATTATCTATAACGATTCAGAGTACGTGATATTACACATCTATAGTTCAATTAAAAAGCCAACGATCGCTGCTCGGGGCTCTACGCATACCAAAACGCTTAATCATGTTCGGGTACAAGTCATATGAGCACCTACAATAAATAATGCATAAGGTGTCGGGCTCAGCTGGAATTGCGCTAAAGGTTACAGTTATAGCCGCTGAGCTAATTGCAATGAAAATGCAAGTTGTTAAATCGGAGATAATGTGAGCCGTTAAACTCTAGAAAGTACGTGTATTTAAACTGTATGCAACTTAAATGAAAAGTTCAAAAAACTTTCCAGATCTTATTGCCACAGCAATAAAAAAAATGGCAAATGCATTAACACAAAAAAAAACCAGCGCCTTCTCTTTAAATATATGCAAAAATATTTATACAAAAAAAATTAACACAGGTAAAATTTCAATTATCATTTTAAATTGAAGGCATGTTTGCATTGTGTCTCTGTTCAGAGCAGAGCACAGCTAAAGAGCAAGCTAAGAGCACAATGTAACCAGATCACTTATTGTTTGCTCTGTAAAGCCTCTCTCTTGCTTTCTGCCTCTCTATAATTCTTTCTCTGTAGAAGTAAGTTCCGCAGCACGTGTAGCAGTCAAAGAGAAACTAAAGACAAACAACAGTGATTTAAAAGTCATTGAAACACATGGACGATTAAAAAATACCCTATAAATGTATGTCAAGAGTGCAAATAAGTCTCATGAATTTAGCTGAATCATAAATCGATAACAAATAAGAAAGCCATATTATATTTTATAAATGTATTCCATTTATTTATATTTATACCATTTTCTTTAATTACTTTGGTTAGATTAATTAAATATTATTGAAACTTATTGTAATGAAGTCACGCTCACCAATATTACCATACTTAGTATTTGTATGCAGGGTATTTAAAGAGAGCTCGAGCGAAGAGCGGAAACCGATTCGCAGTCTACTTGTGTAGAATTAGTTGTGAAGCGGCTTTCTTACGGCTCGCACGTTGGCGCGGTAAAAAGAAGAAATACGCCACAAATACGAAGCGAAGAAAACAACGCGACAATTGCCACGCAAAAGAAATTGGTGCTGAGAAAAGCACAAGCAAAAAAAAAGAAAGCAAAAGGTGCGTTTACGCCAAGTGAAAGTTTTTGTTGTTTTTACTGTCCATGTCCATGTCAAGTGCAAGAGATTTAAACTAGCAATCAGGTTTTCGAAGTTTTATAGATGTCATGGGATTTTTAGATGCCTTGCAGCCGCTGCATCATTTGTGTCAGCGTATCCGTATCTGTGAAATACCTGTGTATGTTTTTTCCCATCCGTTAACCGCAGAGTTGATTTAAGAATTGATTTCATTGTTGTAGCTGCTGCATCTGTTGTTGCTGCTGCGTGACAATGATTGCACAATGAAATCAATTGTTATAATGGAATTAACGGAACGTAGGTGAAAGAGCCATGAGTTGGGGGCGGGATAACTGAGGTCGCTCCGACAAGGCAACGTGGGTAGACGAGGGAAACAGAGAGAAAGGCAGACGACAAATAAAGCGTTGCTGGTAACAAGATATCAACGCAGTATAAAAATGTTTAGATGGCGGCGGGGAAATGCATAATTAAATGTGTCGCGTGTTGTATTTATTTATTGTCTGTAAATTGATACGAACTGTTACTATTCAAATGTACAGACAATAAATTGAAATGAACTTGTGAAATTGTGCATCAACAATTTAGTCACTTTTATGTGTATAAGCCAGACTTGCAAACAGGTTTACCTTTGAAAATGTTAAGTGCTTTTAATAAAAGAAACTAAAATAAATTGTATTGGACTGCAGAAAAAGTCACCTTACGAGTTTCTATCGAAGATTTTTTTTATTTAATTATGTTAAATAAATTTTAGCTTTTAAGTCCATATTTAAAAGCGACATTTGAAAGCACATTGATTAATCACTGATTTCTTAATATGACACCAACTCAACTTAACCCAAATAAAAAAAAAACTTTAGGTTAATTGAAGAAAATAATCAAAGCTATTGGTTGCCGAATTTCAAATACTCTGGCATATATATAAATGTTTCTCGACTAGCTAAACTCATAAAAATTAAAAAATGTTGGGTATTTTTAAGTAAATCTGATCAGTAATATTCACTCATAATAAGGTCTACAAAAAATTAGCGCCCTTTCATTTATTATGGAATTTGCAAATAAAGCCAAAAGTAAAACCAACTTTCGAAATGTGCCCAGCTCGTGCCCAAAATAATATTTGAATAAACAATATGACCACAGCAGCGACGTGAACAAAAAGAGGCAACAGGCAACAGCAGCTGCAGCTGAAATAGGGGCACGTTGCACGCGGCATAAAACGCCCTAAAGCAAAAGACTAGAAAAACTGGTTGGAGCAGCTACAAGACAACAACAAAAAAAATATGTGTGAAAAAATCGAAGCAAAGAACAGCAAAGAAAAGACGAATGAGTACCAAGAGTGAAATGAGGAGATAGGGAAAGATGTGTGGGAGGGGGGTGAATGAAATGAGGAGGGAGATGGTAAGCATAAAAGAATTCAAGAACCAGTCAAAGACTTTGCCATAACTCGACAAAAGTGGATCATATTACAGCGGTATGTGGAATGCAACTCAATCGAATCGAAAAAATTCAGAATTAAAGAAGAAAGAAGAAATAAGACATAAGCTCTTTAAACGTGCCTCACACGCAAAACCATAAACGGTGCGATTTAATTAATTGAAATACCTATTCGAATACTTGTCAGTTTTTTATTTTATTTTATTAATGTTGTGTTGTGCGCCCACATGGCAAGTGCTAATAATTAGCGCAACTTGAAAGGCGACCCAAAGAAATGGAACAGGCAAATAAGTAGAGCCAAAGGTGATGCAAATGCCAATACACATATGCAACATATAGACACATAACAGATACAGATAACTTACGTATGCAATGTGTAGATACAAACACAATATAAAATAGATACAGATATGGCTAAATTTACATGCGTTTTAGGGAAGTGCAAAATCTGAAATGGAAAAAAAATCCAACGAGTGAACTGAAACAGCTCTGTAAACAAAGATCTCAGACGCCGCTAATCAAGCTAAAATACATACAAATATATATATATATATGTAGAGTAGTATAATCTTAAATGAATATGCATATGGATAGACTGAGAGACGTGCGTATTGAGTACAGCTTGAAATACTATGAAATACTGTGAAATACTTAATATGCGTGTGAAAGAGCAACACAAAAGCAATTCGCAGGCAATTGTATCTGTGTGTGTGTATGTATGTATGTATGTATGTATGTATGTTTGAGTCAACTACCTAGAAACTAGAACAGCAACTATCTTCGTTTTCTTTGCTAGCTGCCAAAAGGCAGCCAAGTCAAAGGGGAGCAATGTGTAAAAAGAATGAGACCAAAGAATAATTAAGATTTTGGACACAGTTTTTCATAGGCATATAAAATAATGGGAGAATAGTTTTTGAAAATGCTACGCTTCTTTGTACATTTTCATTTTGCTCTTGCTACTGCTGCGAACCAAAAAAAAAAAAAAAAAAGCATTAGCAGAGTCAATAGCAGAAAACGACAAGGGATCTTTCCCTCACATTTATCTGTCATTTGGAACAGCTACTGCTACTGCTTTCAGCAAGAACAGCTGCAACTATTAACTTAGTTTCCCCTAAAGTATTTCACTTAACGTCACGTTTAAAAAACAAAAATGATCACATTTAATTATGTCATATTAAAAAAAAATAACTCAAAAATGGGTATACGGCACGCACCTTTAAATTGTTCAGTGTAGCCACAAAAAATCACTGTTAAAATTAATAACAAAAACCATAGATAATTTAATGTTCTAAAACAGTTTAGATTAGAGTGTAAAGAATGTGAGATAAGAGCGCCAGCAACATGGTATTATACGTTTCTTTAATCACCTTGTGGCATTTCTAAATAGTTTTAATTTTCTCTGCTTACAGTTCCTATTTAGTATAAGTGAAACTCTGGAAAGGATGCTTACTAAACAGCCCGATTACACCATATCAGAGCTGGGATATCCACAGCTGCATCAATTATACGATGATGGATTCCACAAAAAGTGCCGCCCACAACAAGCGCCCAGTTGCAGTGACACCCCCAGTCACAATTCCAGTCTAAATCGACTGTTGCCGTTGCGTGAAACTTTGGATGATTACAACAGGCGGCTGCTGTGCGTGCAGAGTGCCAAAGTGGAAAATTGTGTTGCAACTCGGCACAGAGAATCGGTTGATGTGCTGGCGCAGCAGAAGAGACAGAAGAATCTACGGAATGAGCAGCAACAGCAGCGAGACAAGAACATCAGCAGAGCGTAAGAGAAAAATCATAAGTTTTAAATTGCTATCAAGTCAAGGGCCTATTTATAACTCTGCTCTTTTCGTTTCGTTTATCAATTTGCGCAACAATCAACAGCAATCAAAAATGTCGAGATAAAGCACAAGGAACGACGACGACGGCAAAGGCGACTTTTGTGACTGGCGACTTGAATAGTTTCTGATGAGGAAGAGTATACGGCTGATCTACAATAATCATAATACGGGACTGATTAAACGTGCTAAATTTACCAACAAACACATTTTGCATAGACTTTTTAAGCACTAATTCTAAGTAAATCAAAAGCAATAACACTTAATTTAATTGCATGCCACGCAAATATTTTGTTTTTCAACTCAGTTAATTGGAATTTATACGGCTCATTGAAAAATGTAGACGAGCCATGGCTATGCCTTTGGCGAGGGGCACTTTCCAGATCCGAATACACACAAAACGTAAACAAAACAAAAAACACTAATAAAAAAAGAGCCAAAAATGGCGACGACTCTGCGGGCGGCCAACCTTGATCATGAGCACAATGGGGCGCAAAGGGGCGCAGCTCGGAGGGGTGAGGACACATTAAATTAGCGTTTTCGGACGTGTTCTCTTTAAATGGCTAAATTGCGCTCAAGTTGAAAGTCAGACGCAAGATCTGGGAAGCGCCGGAGCTCAGTCAAATTAATGTGGAAGACAAATTGAATACGCTAAAAAAGGTATGAAAATCAGAGTATTTGAATCTAAACTAAATAAGTTTTTTACCTTAGCCGAGCTATAACTGGTTTTAAGAAAGTGGTTCAATTTCTTTGTAGTGGATTTAATAATAATTATTTAGCTAATATTCAAGCAGTTAGTTTATGTGTTAATGTGGAACACAAAGGAATGACCCTAAAAATATGAAGATCAGAACAGTTGAATCTATTCCAAAATAGTTTTTTTTTTACCTTAGCCATGACACACACTCCTCTTAAGCTAGATTTTCAATTTTTTTAACTGTAAAAAAAAATTCCCAACCGAAGCTATACTCTCATTCAATTAATATGCTACAAAAGTTTAGAACATCGTCTTTTTGTTGAGTAGTTCTACTTAAAAACGTTCAGAGAAGTTTAATCTATTCAAAAATATTTATTTAGCTGCCTTCGATTTCATTAAGTTATATGCAAGTTAAATGAAATTTGAATCATGGCAAATTAATGCAAATCTTAATAGATTATTTTTATACTATAATTATTCTCGTGTTATTTTTTGATAAAATTCCACTGCTGACTCATCTTATTAAAGCGAAAGCATTTTGGTTGCTTCAACAATCGTAAATCGATTTTATATTTATCTCATTATTATTCAAACGATCGCTTTACTTATCTATCAGTTATTCAGCTGTGAAATATTAATGAAACATTATATTATATTACTCACAAAATGAATAATTTATATATAGTATAAATATGAAAATGAGTAATGAAAGTATCGGCTCCTAAGTGATTCTAATTTCTTGAAACTATTGTCTCTAACAGTTATTTAAGTCGCTTAAACTTTGAATCACATTTAGCGCACCATTAGCTGCCACAAATAGCAATTATACGCAAAAAGCATGCCAAACTTTTAAAGTTGAAGGTTTGGCGATTTGGGCTTGTCAATGGATGTGCTCTTGATCTTTCTGCTTGGTTAAACGCGAAATTATCTTTTTGTGTTATATACAATATATATATGCAGGGATTGCACAGTTGATAAGGGGTCAATAAAACGAGTTGTCTAATTTATTGAGTTATATAATACCAAAATAAGCTGTAAAGATAAAATCAGGTACATTTTTGAGTGAGCTTTGATAAGAGAACAGACTTTATAATCGACACGACAATTTGTTGAGGTAGCCATGCAGATTAGAGAATGAATGGAGTATAAGGAGCAAAGTTCCAAAAGAATCCCTTGATACGAATATAGCAGACAAACCATGCTGGAATTATACTTTGGCAATCTAAAACAATTTTAATTAAAGATAATGGACATTTCCATGCCTTATCTAAAATAAAAACTTTATTTAAAGTTTTTATGAATTTGTATTTCGCTGTCTGCAGTTCATGCCTTGTAAAATTAAAATACACAGTGGAGGTAATTTAATAAATTCTCAATAAAATTTCTGTTCAAGATTTGGTTTAACGACACCCCTATAAACCAATTTAAATATATATAAAATAATATATTCATTTATATTCCCAAAAACTAAGCTCAAATGCTTTGAATCACTCACCTGAAAAGATTGTCCGATATGAGCAAAATTTCTATAGATTGAGCCTCGGCGGCGCGCAGCACATGTTTTTTGCCATAGAAGGCCTTTGTTGGTTCACATTGCAGCATCATGTAGAACTGTTCCAGGACTTTCACCTCGCCGGCCGCTTTTGTGTCGGACATTTTGGCAACAACAGCGGGATCTTGCAGCACCTCTGGAATATATAAATTTAATGACGAAATTAAACGAAAGAAATCGCAAATCGAGTAGAACACACCTTTCAGCGAATGCTTAAAGCCGGAGGATGCATGAACCAGCATGAATCGGCTCTTGTTGTCCAGCAGCACTTTGAGGTCCAATTTGACGGCCTGCTGGAACATGTAATCGATGAACTGATCGCGCACAAAGCCCGGCGAGGCAATCAGCACACACTTCACCACATCGAAATTAACGTGACGCAATATGCTCTGCATGACCTGCTCGTAAAACTTGGCCAGACCCTTCTCATGCTGCTGGACGTTTCCCTTGCGTTTGCGCGGTATAGACACCTCGATTTTGCTGCGCACCAGCGTCATGCTGGCCGTAATAAGGCACACATTCGCCAGACCCTCCTGCATGACGACAGCGGCCACATCCGCTGATTGCGTCGGATCGCAGGCCATTTCGATGCGCTCCAGCGCAATAGTGTCCCATTCGGGTTTGCGCAGCTCGAATTTACGTTTCAGCTCCAGGTCCAGCGTGTGATAGGCGCCCATTTTGACATACTGATTCTCCTCGATGTTGCGCCCCTTCAAACGCAGCACACACGCCTGCGTATCAAAGTCGATCGACTCCACGGCAATGGTGAGCGTGGTGCGCACTCGGCTGCTCGTTGACGACCCGGTGGCCGTTTCATTCTGCACTTTGCGTATGGTGGTACTACGAACGCTGTCGCCCTCGGCAATTAGATTGTAGGCGTGCCACATGTCTTCGGACTCCTCCGGCATGAGGGTTACATTGCTGTGGCGAGATGAGGAATTAGATTGTGATGAAAGTGTTAACTTGTTGCATTTACCCCTGCATGCCCTTGTCCACGTATTTCGCAAGCAACTTCATCTTGCAGCTCTCGCCAGACGTTTAATTTTGGTTTTGTTGTTGCTTGCGTTGGCGCTGCGTGCTTTGTGTTTTTTGCTTTTGTATGCTTTTTGTCACTTGCATTGAATAAGATGTTTCCTTAGGTCAAGCGAGTTGTTCAGCATTTTCGGTAGTTGTTGTTGGTAGGCTCGCCGCAGCTATTAAATCAAAATGTCTACGAAAATTACCGAATTCCACAAGGCAAACTTTTTGACATCTTAGAACAGCTGTTAATCAGTGTTGGACAACGACTATTTAAAAAAATCATGTGCTTCTCTATAGAACGCGTCGATCCATCGATATTCCACCAAATTTTAAACAAATTAAGATAAGACTATAATTTATGGAAATATGTATTAAAAAATACACGCTATTTTGTTTTATTAATTTTACAGTTTACAAATTTGTACGGATTTCGAGAGTCGCCTCTCAACTTAAACTAACAGCCTTTCAATTTCCTGCTGTATGGAGGTAATCTGCGATTTCAGCTGACTACCTTCGTTGGTCGTCACAGAGCACGCCACAATGGGCCTGGACACCCCGCAGGCACGTCCCAATGCCTGCTTGGAACGCACAAACACATACGGCACATTCTTATCCTCGCACAGCAGCGGCAAGTGCAACAGAATCTCGATCGGCTCCGTATCGCCAGCCAGGACAACAATATCAGCCAATCCGCGGTTCAGCGTCTTGGTTGCCTCGTTGGCTCCCTTGCGCAGCTGGTTATAGTTGAGGGCCTGCTGCAGAAGATTCATTATCTTTGCTGTCAATTGGGCATCGGCCAACGGGAATGCTTTTGGATTAACTTCCTCGGTCTGCCAAAGACAAAGGTGCTCATAAGTAAAAATGTTTTACTGCTATTTTTTCGCGCATACTTACCATTTTGGTTATTTTTTTGGTCGGTTTTCTGTGTAAATTTACTTAAAAATTTAAGTGCAACCTCTCGGCCTGTGTGCTTCACTGAGGGGCAGAGTTAATATTAAAACGTTTCTAGAAACACGTGCGCTGATACCACTTCTGTAGTTTCCTAACACTGAAACTGTACCACTTTCTTACAATGGTGGCAACTCTGCATGCGATATATCGATAAGTTTGTTAACGTGCTCTGCTCATACCACGAATGGCGGGCAACATTGACATTATAAAAGATTTTAAGTATTTTGGATTATTAACCTTAGGAGAGCAATGAATTAATGTAAGAAAAGTTAAGAACTATATACAACATAATCTTATAAATTGTAATATCATTTCAACTTCAAACCCAATTAAATAATTCGAGGATGTGAAATAAATTTTTAGTAACATTTTTGAGTAAATACAAGCTCAGGTTTCAAATATATTCCAAATGCTCAAAGTCCAATCATTTGTAGATATTGATTCCAATTGAAAGTCTTGGGATATCCTGACGCTTGCAGAATTCCTTAGAGTACATAGCTGAGATGGGAAAATAGTTTTCCCCACGGATTTTAAGTTTAGTAATTTATGTCCTGATTATCTATCTGAAATATAGACAATTATAAAACCAGGCTTACAGGCTTTTAAGCAGTCAGTTTTTAAGCGTTGTAATGCCTCTACGTACTATTTGCTTAATGGTAATGGTTAATACTTTATTCAGCATCAACATCAACAAACAGGCCATATATTTCTTCGCTCCCATAATTCTCTAATATTTATATGCTTTGGCAGAATCTTGATTCCAAATTTCAATTCTTTTTTAAGCCGAGAATTACAATGGTATCTGAAACTGTTGTTCCCGTATTGATCATCACCTTAAACCAAATCTATCCTCAGCAGAAATGCATACATAGTTGATTTCCACTTTGAAGGATCAACAGGTACTAGGCCATTATTTATTCCAGTTTAAAACAATACACAAATTACGCAGCCTTTCCGTTAAATACAAAAGGGATTCACTTTATTACCAATTCATGTTCTTTTGTGTACATTATTTAAAAGTTCCTGCAAAACAATAAACAACAAACCGTTAGTCATATGCGGTCTATGGGGAATTCAAGATAATTCTAGACACTTACTTGGTAATGAGACCATCCTTCTTGGCCAGACGCACAATGCAATCGTCGGACTCGCCCATGCGACGGATCTCACCGCAGATGGCGTAGGTCTTGGTGCCATCGGTTTGGCGGCCGGTCTCGGGATCCACAACAACAATGCTCAATTGCACGGAGGCGTGATCCTTGGCGTGGATGATTCTGTTCGATGCCGAGCTGCAAGCAAATCAAAACAACAAAAACAGTTATCCAAATAGTAAAAATTAGCTACAGCCTACGCGGTCAAAACACGTGTTCATTGTACACTCACCATTTGCGGGGCACGTACAAATCAACATTCTCACCGGCGTCGTTCTCCATTATGCTGTAACGCAAGATGAATCATTTAATTAGTATTTAATTCACTTTTTGAACCACATAATCGAATTTTACTTACATTTTGTAATAATTTTACAAATTAGCGACCCAACACTCGTCGATGGAGGCTGAAAAGAGAAAGAGTGAAGTTGGCTGCGCTGTAGGGTTGCTTAGACGAAATATCGATAAGTCATATATATATTGATCTGGCAACATTATATTGTTGATTTCGTTGCGTGAATCTACCATCCAATTTAAATTACAAATTTAAAAATATATTTATTTATTTGGGGATACTGCAATGATATTAAGTAATATTAAATATGCTTTAATCTGCTCATTAAGTCATTTAACCGTTTCCTAAAGCACAAATAAAAATGTAATTCACCGCAACGCTTTTACTTTTAATAAACAATTTTGTATTTTATAATTAATAAAACATATAATTATTTCATAAGTCAATAATATTTGGAAAAGCTTAAAAGATATTTTTAAAATAAATAAAATAAGTGTCGCTTGTTGCTGCGAAATGCATCGATGTTGTTATCGAGTGTATCGATTGCTTAGTAGCCGTTCATAAATATTTATTAGTCGTTTGGCAATGTGAAGAGTAGTGCTGCATTGCATCAAAATTGGCGCCGGAACTTTCACGGCCTTAGTGCCCATCGCAAAGTCGGTAGCTGTTAGCTTCTAGTCCAACATCCACTGGTTATATACATCCAAATATTGAAATCAGTGACAAAAATTCGTGCGCATTATAAATTACATATCTGTAAACGGGCCCTTATAGTTACTTTGCATGTGAGTATTGATTTTAGACAGACTCTGTGGCATGCGTCGACGTCCTTGATCCGGTGTCAACGTTCATTTTCCGTCAATGGGACTTCCGCAGCGATTTTGTTTTTTTTTCTTTTCAACTTTTGCCAACTTTGTGTATTTTTAAGTACGTGTGTGGGTGTGTATTTGATTTTAATAGGAATTGACGCGTCTGATTGACTTTCTATATTTACTGTTCACATGTGAGGTGAGAGAAATGAGTTTTTAAGACTTACCGTTATTTGGAGTTATTTAAATGTATATAAAACGAGGACTAAATAATATTAATTTTTGTTGGAATTTATTAACTTATTATTTATGAATATATAAAAGTCTCAACATTCTAATTAACAAACTTATATCAATTTTATTTGTAAATCAAAACTTAAATATTTGATTCTTCAAATCACGATCAGTGGGCTTAACAGTCACATAACATAACCAATTTGAGTTTAACATAAATCTTATGTTCGATTTGTAATTTGGATTCCTTTCCGTTAATTTTTGATTTTTGCGTGCATTCTTAAATCATTTAATATTACGCATAATTAAGTTGAGCTTAGTCGAGTACTTATACACTTATATTTTAGTTAGTATTAAAAGCTTAATGGCTCATTATCTATAAATATCAAAACTGAGCAGTCTCTGCTGTACAGCATTTGGCTGTTGCTTCTCAGTCTTCTCTTAACTTTTATCGCGTTCGGTTGCAACACGCTTGTTACTCGGCCAAAAGTTTTGCGGCGTGTTTTCTTGGCTTGTACGTTGCAGTCGTAAATATCTTGAACATACCTCAGAATAGACCGGCTCACAGCCTCTTGACCTTAAGCGTGTGTATGTGTGTGTGAATTTGCATATTATATTATATAGAAAATTAAAATTTATGCGCAAAAATGAGATCATTTCTTGAGTGTGATACTATTTTTAAACGTTGAACAAAATCCTCTAACAATAAAAGCATCTGCAAATAACAACTAGATGGCAACTAGGGCATTATAAACAGAAATGAAAGTGAAAATGTTGTTGCCCTTTAAAATGAAAATGCAAACATTAAGAAAGTATTATTGTTTTATAATAGATTTATTAACAGCTGGCCAAACTGATTTGTATTTTTTTTTTATTATTATATTTTGTGTGTAAGTAGGCAGTAAATGATTGTTATTGATGATGTTGACTGTGTGACGAAAGGGCAAATAAACACAAGATAATCGGCGTTAAAATTGATTGCATGTAATTGCCAAATGGCATGTTTATTGAATTTACAACTGTTAAGTGGGAAAGAAAAACGAAATAGTTTTCATATCAAAAATGTTCTGATTACCACATATTTCAGTTACTTGACCTAGAAGAGTTATCGGTAGATTGGAAGCAAACACAACTTAAATGAACCATACAAGTTTGTTAAAACACAAATACGTATTTAATATTAAAAGGAAACTAAGTAAAAAGCAATTAAGATGCGCTCAAAGTTTCCAACAAACAATAAGAAATATGTCTAGAAACTGTGATGACAGCACCAAAATGTTTGCCCCTGCTGTGCGGCATGTTGTTGATGACGCCAGAAGCACATGTATAAAACTTGAAGTGAAGCACTTTCTAGGTCAAAAGTTGAAAGGCAGCCAGTCAGCTCGGCGAACCCTAATGAAGATGATGATGCTCGTAAAGCCATAAAGAGGAAAAAGATACTATAAAAAAAGCAAAAACTAAAAGTTGTTTGCATGAAATGCAATTATCAAAGCAACGCAACAACGTAAAAGCATTGGGCAACCCTCCCCACCCCCTTGGTCACGACCACCTGTCAATTGTGGGGGCGTTCCAGCGTCAATATAAAAATTATACAAAATAAAAAAGAAAAATATGATAATAATGATTGGCAACAACATGCAAAATTAGAATCAAATTGCATGACATTAAAAATAATTGCAGAGCTTGTGCAAGAAAGGAAAGTTGACTTAACGCAAATGTGTATTATTATGCACAAAATGATATTGGTGATTTGAGCCAACTTCAAAGATATAACAGAGAACAATATCTGCCGCCCCAAGGATCTAACATAATTCTATCCTTTCATTCTCAACACCAGTAAATGATGCGACTCAGCAATTGGATTGCAACTTTTTCTTTTCTAGTTTTCTTTTTTTTTTCCTATTTTTTTTTTTGCATTCTAATCGGACAGTTGCTGGGGAAACCTGTCGACCCGGGGCAAGCAACCCCAAACACCCTGCCCGCAATCGGGGCTGTCTGTGCAACTTAATTTTGATGTGGTCTGTGAGTTGACTTGCTTTTTATATTGCAGCACTTGGACTGGGATACACATTGGAACTGGTCGGTTCGTTGGTTCCTCGATGATGATCTTTGTTGTTATTGCTGTTGCTGTTGTTGTGATTTGATTGGTGCCACTTGCCCCGTTGTTGTAGTTACTGTTACCATTGTTGTTGTCGTACTATTACTGTTACTAGAAGTTGAAGTTGAAGCTGAAGCTAAATCGGTCAATGGTAACGGGCTTACAAGCAGGTGCAACTGCAACTGCCACCAAAACAAGAGCCACTGCGAGCGGAGACAGCGGAGCGCAAAAAGCAATCAAAACATGTCACTAAAGGTGAGTTTGGCCTATATTTAATAAAGTCACCCAACCATCTTTGGCAGCTTGTCTTGCGTAGAGTGGGCCACCAAGTTTCTAGTAGACATCGGCTAAGATTGTCTTCTATGTTGGCTTAATAGACATAGCAAGATTTCATTACTAACAATTTACTTGACAGTTTTTGGACTGATTGGGGCTGTTCCCAGAATGAACTATTTCATATTTCATTTATTTTATATTTTTTTTTTATATTTAATATTTTTTTTTTATATTTAATATTTTTTTTTATATTTTATATATTTTTTTTATATTTTCTATTTAATTAGTATTTTTTAATATTATTTATACAATTTTAATGCGTTGTTTTTAAAATTGTTGACAAGTTTTAAGGCACATTAAATAAATTAATAGAATATAAACAATTTACTTAATTTTACTTAATATATTTTTAATATTTGGTTTTAGTTTTTGTTCAAATCTTTTATTCGCGTTTCTTTCTGTGAGTTGCACTGGAAGCTATCTTATATTTCGCAGCGTTTTATTAATTTACTTAGTCTAGCTGAGTCAGTTAAATGACTATTAACTTGGCTAAACAAATAAACGTTTAACAAATCATGATTATACACTCTTTAAAGTTGTTGTCTTTGTGGAGACAAGGCTGATACAGTGAACACTTGAATATTGAAACCAATGTTGAAATATCAAGTCAAGAGGCACACTTGCCACACGATAGTGGCACAAGCCTGTTGCAAGCCTCGTCTAACGTTTGTCTGTAGCCCCACAAGTGCTTCTCACCTGCTGACATTTTCAGTGTGTCTATAAATATTTTAGTCATCATCACCATCAACAGAGCAGCATCATCATCATCATTGTTATGATCATTATTATGTCAGCATTTGCCTCGTTGCGGCAACTTGAGTGATGTCATGTGCAACAACTTGTCTCTGTGGTGGAGACACGCTGCACGGTGATGGGGTAGTGGCTTATTGTGTATTTGGCTTATCTGATATTACTTTTCAACAGGTGGCTTTGCACTCACTTAATCCGCTTCATTAACTCACTGGAGTTGACAGTCTTCTTCTTCTTCTCCTTCGTCTCTGGAAATAGTTCAAATATTTATTGTGCTCGTATTTCCTCTGAGTGCTTTTTGTTTGCACCATGTTGACCCCATCGTTAGCGCAGCAGCAGCAGCAGCAGCAGTTGATTGTTGATTGTGCCTTAATCCTCAGTTGTCCAAGCGGGTTACATAAAGCACATTCCTAAATCTTAAATGAGAAAATGTTTATTACATACTATATATACCCTGAATACATTCAAAATGTGCAAAAAGACTATTTATTTATAAGTTGTGCAAATGTGTGTTACAGGCAGTAGGAAGTATCTACGAGCCCATAAACCATATATATTCTCAATCAGTAAAAGTCAATTCGATATGGTCTGTCTGCCTGTTCCTCTCAGCGACTATAGGAGCTATAGATTTCAAATAAAGATAATGCCTTTACATAAAATATATAATAATATATATCATTTTAAAGATACAGTCTTTTAGTTGCTATATATATATATATATATGTATGTAATTGTCTTTCAATTGATATATAATCATATCAATGTTTTTCTCTTTTACTCTTCAGTATCTGTGCTCGTCCACATTCGATAACACTTGGGTGTGCAAAAGTTTTTAAATATATATTTGACAATAAAATAACAGGTGATTCAAGCGTATCTCGTAGTCGAGCTCACTCGACTACAGCATTCCTAATTGTTTGTTTGTTTGTTTGTTCATTTTTTTTTTTTCATTTTCTTACACCCCAATTATTAATGATCTATCGAAAATGAGAAATAATATTTAAGCAATGAATTGCTTTTTTTTTAAGTATTGCATTCTTTTCACACTTGATCAAACAAATTATTTACATCCAAAATGCACGTCTTCAATTGAGTAACACAATTGGTTGAGGTATACAATGGGTTAACACTCTTACATATATACAAACATATATTGTCCGATGTCGATGCGTTCCCAAAGCATTGTAAAAATGCACTCACATCCGTTGTTCAAGTTACAGTTTTTGTCGGTCTCCGCTGTGAGTGATGTTCACTCTGTGCTCCGCTCTGTGCTCCGCTCTGTGCTCCGCTCTGTGCTCCGCTCTGTGCTCCGCTCTGTGCTCCACTCTGTGCTCCACTAATTACTCCAACATTTGCTAGTGAAAACTAATTCCTTTCATTAATGTTACTTAAGAGTGGCGCCCACAAGCCAAACAAAACTGCTGTGTGTGGGTTGTGTCAGGTTTGTTTGTTGGGTTGTTGTCAGGCTGTCAACCCCGGCGCTCCAACTGAACTGGGAGCCATTCATCAGGCGGCGGCGGCGGCGCTCTTTTTTGACAGCTGCCAAAGTTGCATTTGTTAAACCATTTGTTTACATTGTTCCCAGCACACAAACAAACACTTTTTTTCTTTTTTTCTTCTTTTGTTTTTTGCTGCAGAAGGAAACACCATCGGATGTGATGTTGCATCTGGCAGCGCTGCGTGGCGATGTTGCCGAGCTGCGACGTGTGCTCGACACCGGCAAGGTGCATGTGGACTGCAAAGATGAGGTGAGTGATACGATATGAGCCAATAGTGTTAACTGTTTATTTAAAACCGATAACAGCTATTATCTATAAAATCTAATTGAAACCATCGAATAGCTGTTAGCCAAGATATTAGTTATTATTAATTGTTTTAATGGAATATAAAGATTTTTTATCGCTGAAATGATTGATTGGAAATGAATGAATAAGAAAATGTTAAATTAATTGCTTAAAAAATCTTAAATTATGTGTTTCAAGTGTTTTGGTATGTTTATTTAATTAACATCATCAAAAATTGGTAGACAAAAAAAAAAACAAAAATATTTGACATTAAATTACAAACAAATTTAAAAATAACGTAAAAATTGAAACTTAAGAAATATTTATAAGTAATTTAAATGATTTGCCCAAATAGTTATTGTCACAAATTGGTATATTTATTTATTTAACAAAAATATGCAAAAATAAATTAAACTAAAATACAAATTAAATTTCAAATAAAATTTAAATTCAAAGATAAGATATGTGTAATTTGTTTAACAAACAGAAGTTTATTGGTTAATAAGTGGTGTATCGTTATCTTAACTGGTTTAATCAAATAATCAAACGATCGCAAGCCGCTTCAATTGTTTAATTGAGCGTTGAATGAATTCAACGGCAATTACGATTTGTTGTTTTCACCAGTCAAAGCTAAATTGCAATTGTCTAGTTTCGCTTTGTTTCATTTCGTTTCGTTTCGTGTTTGTTTGATTTGCATGCAGTCGAGCGAAATCGGAGCGAAAATCACAAATGTCTGGCGAAATGTAAACTGCAGCGACTCCCATCCCCCAAAGGGGTAGGCGGCAGGTGGCGTGGTGTGGGTCAGTCACGTAGCTGGCTGGCTGGCTGGCTGGCTGGCAGTCGGTTCAGCTCTATGCTCTGCGCCCTTGTTTGTGTGTGTGTGTGTGTGTATGTTGAGCATATGGCCAGCAGCAGCGATGCATAGGTATTTGTGTCCAGCTGCGCCCCAAGTGAAATTTAATTTCAGTTTAATTCCGCTTAATTTTTTTCGCTTTTATTTTTTTTGCTGTACGTGTTTGGCTTTGGCTGCACATTTTGGCACCGTTGCCAATCGATGCGTGTTTTTGTGAACAAAGTGTTAACTTGTCTTTAAGTTGTAATTACATTTCATTTATTTATTTTTTCGTTGCTCAATATTTTGTAATACACATTTGGTGAATGATTTTATGCTTGGAAGATTTAGGTTTAGTCTTGAGTCACTTTATGTCATAATGATTATTGTGTATTTATTATGAATCAGTTTTGGCAACTTATATATATTAAATTATATTAATAAAACCAATTAAAAAAATGATAACTTTCTCGACGTAACTCTTCAATTCATTTTTTTACTTAATTTTTGAGTCTTCTTTATTTTTTGTTTTTTCTATTTATTCCTACTTCAAACGTTTAAAAGATTTCAATTTGTTTTTATTCCCTAATTAATAAATGTTGAAATATTTTACATTTTAATACTTACAGATTAATATTTATTATTTTAATTTGATTACCTACTTTAAATTGTATATGCTTATTAATTTGTTAAATTTATTTTGGTTTAATATATGTATTTTTTAAAAATCGTTCGCATTAAAAAATAAGCGAAAAAGACCTTAAAAAATATAGTTTCTTCTTTAAATAAGTTTCTATTTATAAGCAGACATTAATTTCTGACTTAGATAGTATTTTATCAAAACTAAATAATATATATTTTTATAAAAGGACGAAGTAAAATTTTTTTTTTAATGAATTGCTCTTGAGAACTTAATATTTAATCATTGCTTATTTTGATTGCGTGCAATTTATAGGACGGAACCACGCCTCTTATTCTGGCGGCAGCTGGTGGACACATCCATTGCGTGCTGGAGCTGCTGGAGCAGGGCGCTGATTTGAATGCGCGCCGCTCGACGGGCACCACGGCCCTCTTCTTTGCCGCCCAGGGGGGCCATTTGGATGTGGTGCGCATATTGCTGAAGGCGCGCGCCAAAGTGGACACGCCCTCTCTGGACGGGGGCACGCCCCTCTTTGTGGCAGCGCAGGGCGGCCATGTGAAGATTATCAGAGAACTGTTGGACTGTGGCGCCGATGTGAATGCCAGCATGAAGGTTATTTTTCAGCCAACATATTTAATTTGTATATTTTATTTAATGTATTTAATTTGGTCATTTACAGGATCGTGCCACGCCCGCTTTTATAGCGGCTCAGAATGGGCATCGGACTGTGCTGTCGCTGCTGATTCTGGCGCATGCCTCGATGGACATCAAGCGGATCGATGGTGCCACCCCGCTGTGGATAGCTGCCCAGATGGGGCACGATCACATCTGCAAGGTGTTGCTGCAAAATGGCGCCAATGTGGACACGGTGCGCTGTGATGGCGCCACACCTCTGTTTAAGGCCGCCCACAAGGGGCATGCCTCCGTTGTCACCGTTCTACTCAAGTATCGCCCCAATTTGGGTAAGCTGCCCAACGGGGAGTCGGCCCTGCATGCGTCGGCCATGTTTGGCCACATGACTGTCTGCAAGCAGCTGGTGGCCGCCGGCAGCGATGTGCTGGTCAAGAATCAGGACGGCATGACAGCGATGGAGTTGGCCCACCACGAGAACTACAGCTCCATCTGTGAATATCTGCGCGAACGCATGCGTGACGTCATAGAGAGGAACAGCACCACCAAGGCCCTGGCCAAGCTGCGATTGTCGGCGTAGAGAGTCCGCCAGAGATCGGCTCAAAAGAATGACCAATCAAATCCAACCCTTCCCCATCAAAAGTACCTCCCGAACAAAATAAGTTAGTTTAATTTTATTCAATTATTCACTTATCACTTTTGCGATGATTCCAATTGTTAAATTGTGAAACAGAGTTCGAACTGCAAATGCATTTCATGTATAATTTGTCAGTCGTTTCGCGTAAATAGGCTATTTTGTAAATTTCATAAGCATATAATATATATATATTTAAGTGTTAAGTTTGTGTTCCCCAACTGACAACAATGTTCGATTTTAGTTCAAAGTCCAAATAATGATTGTGAATTGATTTTGAATTGAACTTTGAAAAATTCTCCATTTTCAATTGTAAGTTAAGAAATTTTATATTGTGTTGTCGGTTGAAAGGGAAACTCGCTTATCGCATACACACTTCCACTGTTCAAAATTTATTAATAATGTAAATACGTCCTTGAATAGAAATTGCCAAATCGGAATTATCTGTTTATAGTTAAGAGCTCTGTGACACAAAAATTGTTTCATTTTGTTGTAGAGTGCAATCAAAGTAGCAGAAAGCAAAATGCAAAAATGCAGAAAAATCATAGAAATCCAAAAATATGCCCAAGCTGAGCAAGGGATACATCACCTATATATATATATATAAATTTAGATATTATATCATTATTATATATGTATTTATTAACTTACAACCAATTGGAGCTTGTATTTGAATTTACTATTACGATTAACTGTAGTACTTACACACATATACATATATACATATATATGCTATGAAAACTGTTAACATGGACACACTCTCGTCCTTTGTATATACAAATATATTAATATATATATGTATCAATATATCTATAATATATTATATTATATTTATGCATTCATGTATCCCTAAGCAATTGTTAACAAGTGCTTTATGTTTATTCGCCTTTTCGTCTTATCTTAATTAGCTATACACATATTTCGTCTTAATTAGCTATTAATTCTAACAAATGTATTGTGGTTTATATTGTTTTATGCTCATGTAAATTAAATGGTAAATTATCTCAATGAAAATTCAAATTTTTGGCGGTAGTTTATGTATGTTACTCACTTATCGAAACTGTTATCGATCTGTTAGGCAAAGAGCTCGTTAATTGCTTATGTTATTGCAAGCTAGTTTTCACAACCACATTTAGTCTGGACACAATCCTTGACGTTATTTTTGCATTCAAACTAACATTTCGCGAGTTTTGCATGCAGAAATACTTCTGTGCGAATTAACAAACGCATAATTTATGTGCAGTGTGAAAACAATAACAACAATTACACCATATATGCAGTGGCAACATACATTAACACACATTGCCACTCAGGCCAATGTGTTCCCATACAGTTGGGGGTGCACTGTGCGAACAGCTCAGTTTCAGTTGCATTGTGCAATGCATTTGTAAGAGGGCTGCTATAGCAGTTCCTGAAACAATAAAAATTTTAAGAAGTGAATGGTAAACAATTTAAATTTAATATGTAATAAAATAAGATACGAAATTAATTATTAATCAAGTAGATAAGTGCGTAATACAATTGGAAACCCAGCTAAAATTGGCGACTGATTATTTGTTTTTTTTTTTTTGCAGTTTTCTGTTTGGTTTGGTGGAAATGGCCCCAACATGTTGCCAATGCGAAAGAGCTGCCAGCGCCAACGGTTTTGAGTAAGTTCGTTCAGTGTTCAGTTCGTTTTTTCTCATCGTTGCGCGCGGACGTGGAGACCGCCGTCATCTCTCTTGTCTTTTCCATTTCGGTTTTTGTGTGAGTGTGTGCGAGCGAGTCAGCGAGCGCGCGCGCTCTTTATGTGTGTAAGTCGTGTGTGCGTGCGTGTGTGTGTGCGAATGTGCGTGTAGGTGTGTAGGTGTAGTCGCGTGTCGTTGAATTATACAAAGTAGCAGCACCAACAACAACACTAAAGTAACAGCAGCAACAGCAACAACAATAGCAGCAGCAGCCCCAACGGTAGCGGCAAACCAAAAGCGAACAAGTAAAAACAAACACAAAAAAAAAGAAGTTGTGAAACGGAACATTCTTTTTTTTTATTTTGGTGGCAAGTGTTCTTACTCAATGTGGCAGGCGGGCGGCGAAAATTCTTAAACAATAAAACAGGTTTTGCACTGTTTGGCATGCGAGCAAGGGGGAGATTCAGAGAGGCAGAAAAAGAACGAGAGAGCACAGCAAGCAAGCGAGAGAGAATCGCTAAGCAGAGTACAATTTTTTTTTGCTATATTAAGTGCAAAAATATTTCATATATTCTGTGTGCATCCTAAAAAATCACACTTTGATTAATAGCGCACTTAGTCACTTTGGGAACCTGTTTCCAATGCGTTCACAATTTACATACGTATCTTGATTTGCTGCAATCAATCGGAAAGCCGTTACTTCTGCGTTGCCAGGCCAAATAGAAATTCCAGGCAGCCAGGTAGCAGTTGCCCCTCTTCGCCGTAACCCCTTCCACAGTAATTCCACAAAACAGCTGAGCTTTTGCAGTCGGGCCCCTAGCAACAGCGCAGCAGAAGCTTCTCAGCTGTGCAGCCGCAGCGCAGGCGCCAATACAAAAACACACACAAACACAGACGCTGACACGTAAGGCTATTACTGCAAATTGCATTGCTGCCATCTCGCTCGCACGCAGTATGCGCTGTAACACATGCCGGAAAACAATTTTCCTACTCTATTCCCCAAACGTCTAAAGAAGTGTATTGCTTTCATAGAGAGAGTCGCATATTTGTATATATATTTATTTACTTTTGTAAATAAAGTATTTAAGCGTCGTAAAATAATGAGAAACATAACACACTGATAAATTTGGCTTTTATTTTGCCACTTAGATTTCCCTGATTATTAATAAAATTTTTTTTTGGCTTTTATGGCATTAAAAACAGGGTATTAGGGTATCGGTTCATCTTGAGAAAATAGTTTGTGCTTGTTTTTTTTTGCAGCCACTGTCGCTGCTGCTGCTGCTGCTTTTGCTGATACTTCTGCTGCTGCTGCTATCAGAGCTACTGTTACTGCTGCGGCTGTGGCAGTGACTGCGGCTGCTTAGTGCTTGCGTGAAGCTTTACATAAGTTGACATATAGGCGACGCTTTTAGAGCCCGGTTGCAGGTCCTTTGCACAAGTTCTCAACTAATCAGCTGCTGCTGCTGCTATTGCTGGTGTCTGCAACGACAACGACGACGACGACGTCATTTGCAACTAAACGTTGCCTTTTTTTGCAACTTGTTTCGGTTTTGTTATTTTTTTATTCCTTTTGCCTGCGTTTGTTCGAAACCGGCTCTCAAAAGGTTCGCCAGTGTCTCTGATGCTGTTTTTCAGCTGTTTGCTGGCTTAAAAAAAAATAAAAACACCAAAAAATATAACAACAAAAACTTGAGTAGAAGAAGCAGCAGCCAAAGCAGAAAGACAGAAAAAACAACAACAAAAATAGCAGAGAGCTTAAGCCAAGTGGTTTAACTGCTTTTTTACACATTACACTTTAATTTGTGTTTTTCTATTTGTTTCATTTCTCAACTCTAGTATTTGCCGTTGCCTTCTTTTTTTGTGCGTGGGGGCCTTTCAAAAAGCTTTAAAAAACTTGATTTATAGCTCACCCAAAAATATAATAAAAAGCATTAGTAAATCAATAAAACAGTAAAAAAAAAATACAGAAACGAAAATCAAATAAAACAATATAATGCAGCAAAAGTGTTTGATCAAAACCCGTTACTTCAAATCGAAATCCAAAAATCCGACAACAACAAAAATGTGAAAATTTATATCAATTAAAGAACTTAGTGCCTCAGCTGCTCAATGTGTACAAAATGGCCGCCAGGATGCACAACAACAACAACAACAACAACAACAAGAGCAACATCTTCTAGCAGCAGCAGCAATCGCTCCACATACACACACACACACACACATACACATCCATACACATGCAGAAATCCATACAACTCGAACGAAGGCAGTCAGCTTTTAAAGGTGAGTCTGCAATTTTAACTTGAACAAAAAATAATAAAATAAAATAAAAAATAATGGGAATATTGTTTGCAGTTAGTGCTGATTACTGGTTGGTAGTTTGAGTCGTACTCAATTCCAGCAGAATTTTTTTGCATGAATTTGCAGTTAACTAAATCTCTAGTAAAAAATATTGCAGAAAATTTTGTTTGCTGCACAAACACCAAGTTTTAAGTATAAATATAATAGTAGTATTGATTGATATGTTATATATATAACATTAATGGATCATAGATTATTTTTTACAGTGGTATTTTTAAAGTTAGAATTTTCGCCAATTTGATTTGTCTGGAATTTTGTAATTTAATCATGCTTTTTGCTGACTCCAGTTTCTTTTATTGACAGTTATTTCAATCAATATTGATTAAAGGCAAAATGATATTGGTTAGAAATCGTGGAACTCAAATTAAAATTATTTTTTTTAGCTCTGTGGAAATTAAAATCGAATATTGGGAAATTAAAATTAATAGCATATTAAAATTAAAGGCCTGTATCAGATTTGTATTCCGCAATTTATGCATTCAGCAGAATAAAGATATTTCAGGATAATTAAAATATATTTTATGCACACATATGTATTAAGATGTATTGTTGACTTGAATTAGAATTGGATTGTTGCCATCAGTTCCAGTTTGTTCTTAATGATTATATTCTTTGTGCAATTATTTAACTGTTGCTCGAAGCGAGTGTCAAAATGATATGAGTCTCTCGTTTGGGACCCGGATTAGGGGCCAGAAGGGAGAGAGAGAAAGAGAGCTCTACAGTTTTTGGGGTACGTGTTTTATTGTCATGCTGTGAATCGCATGATGAATGACTTTTGGCGTCCACAATCAATCTCTACTTGCTGGCTCCCCAGGCACTGGCGAAACTTTAGAAGAACGTTGCTCTTCAGTTCGCCTTTCTTTGGAGCAGCCTAAAACTTTAACAATTGTGTGTTGTGCATTTTATTTTTATTTTGGTATTTTTTCTTTTATCGCTTTACTTAATTTTTTTTCGCAAATTTTTTTGTTGAATTTTTTTTTACGACTATTCCGACTGTTGCTGGGGTTCAAGCGAAGAAGTGAGGGCAAATTGTTGTTGCTGGCCAGCAGAGACCGCGGGCCCATTTAAAAGCCCGTCAAACCAGTCGCAGCCATTTCGCTTTTGCCTAGTTGGCTGGCTGGCTGTCTGTTTGTCTGGCTGGCTGGCTGACTGACTGACTGGCTGGTTGGCTGGCTGGCTGGCTGGCTATCTCGGGCTATCTGGCTAACTGGCTGAGTGGCCGACTGGCCGTTGATGACTTTTTACATAGCCAAAGAAGCGACGAATGAGAGACCCCAATCCCCAATCCCCAAACCCCAAACACAAACACCAGTCCAAACTCAATGCCCAGACCCAGAACCCAAAAAAAAAAATAAAAACAGAAAAAAACCAAAAGATACGAGCGGCGCACGTATCTAAACTTGTTTCAAACGTGTTACAATTTAAGAACGTACGCCGCAAGCGGCAAGTGGCAATAATCCTTTCAAACTGACAGCGTTGCCATGTTGTAGTAGTTGCACAAGAAGAAGAATAAGCAGTAACAGCAGCAGCAGCAGTGGAAGGGCTGCCAAGTGGGAGTGGCACATTGACTGAGTTTCGTTTTAGCTTGCAACAGCATATGAGCAAAAATGCTAACGAGGGCTGCTCAACAAATACCTCGAGTGTATATTACACACGTAAAACTGTTTATTTATTTTCATTTAGTACAATTTTTGGAGAAAGATCAATATAAGAATTACATCATTTGAAAGAGCTTTTATTGTTTTCAGTTAATCATCATTGTTAAACATTTAAATATGCTTTGTCATTCAGTTTTTTATACAACTTATTTTACAAAATGGCATAAAAAATTCTTTATCATTAATTTTTTTTTCTTTTCATTGGGGAAAATTGTGTGTTCTATAAACCGAATTCTATTCAATTTTTGGAGCTGCCCTATAGCATGATTCAACTATCAACATTTCTTACATTCTTAATACAGAAAGTAAATATTTTGCCTATACAATTTTCCATAGGAGACACTTAAAATTCGCAAAGTTTGTTGCTGTTAGAAAAAGTTGTGTGAACTTAAAATTTCTTATCGGAGGCATGAAAAGTATGACAATACCAATCCCATAAAAAGTTGATATTTCAAGAAATGTTAGCGCTTCTTTTAAAGAAAAACAATAATACATTTTATGACTAATAACAATATAATTCAAAGATGAGCATGATCCGATAATAACCAATAAAAGTTTCTATCTGTGTTGTTCGATTTGTGGGGATAAAAGAAAGACTATGTCGAATTAAGAAGAAACCAATTGATTTGCCCAATAAAAGATAATTTTATCCACTCAAACATAAACGACAATGGAGACTCATAAAGCAAACGCTAAATGTAAAGAATGTGATTTTAGGAAATGTTTGGCTATTATTTAAAAGCTCTTCCATTAGTTTTTTTCATCTGGAGTGAGAGTTTGAAACTCATTGAACTGCCCTCCCCCCTATGTACATGAATGTATCCCGTCCATATGCTGTCTGTCATTGTCTGTTTCGAGTTCGCAGACATTTTGATTGCCTGTTGGCTCTTTTTATTTTTTGTTATCATTACTTTTTTTATAGCGCCGCCATTTTGCGCTCGTGTTTCTAAAATGTGTGTGTGATGTGTGTGTGTGTTTGTGTGTGTGCGGACTATGCGATGCGATATGTATGCAGATATACCCGCACGATATGGTTTAAGGTATTTTTTGTCGTGTTTATTTTCGTTGCAAATCGAAAACAAAAAATGCAAAAAGTGAAATTGATATTTTCGCACAAATTGCCGTTAACAAGGTTGCAGCCTAGCAACAAAATATTTGCTTGTCAAAAAATTGTACACCCTCCTCCCATATCACCCATGCCCCAAAAAACGCTATTGCAGCCCCCTAAAAATGGATGTCGAAAAAACGACACTGCCAGGTGAACGGGAAATTGTTTACCGTGGTTCCAAAATGATGTAATTTCGCGTGCTCGTGCAATTCAATTTCCTGCCAGCGGAAACGCGCGTCGCCCTGTGCTCACCCATTGAAAGCTCAAAAAAACCCCCAGAGCAACCCCTAACCCCCCCAAAAATAAATAAATATAAACTCCCTCAAGCGCAGAACTTGAAAGCACTGCCCAAATTGTTTGACAGTTTCTCCACTCTTCGCTCCAACTTTAATTGAGCCGCACACAACCAGCAAATAATACAAAAAAATAAGATAAAATAAAATAAAATAAAACGGAATAAAGCAAAGCGATGAACAACAAGAAGATAATAATAAATAAATAAGAAATCAATTTTGTAAAATTTGCCATCTAAACAGTTTATCCGTTTTGCCCAACTGCCACTCAGCCGGCGCAGAGAACTCAATAAAATATAGCACATATCATTTGCCGTCCAACAGGGCAAACAGTTTCTTAACTGTTACATGCAGTTTGTCAGTTAGATGAGAGCGCAAATGTTACCTAGACAAGTCAATTGAATTAACTTATTAATATTGTTATCAAATCATGTTGCAATAATTCAATTAATTACAAAATTAAAAGACTGGAAAGTATTTTATGAGTCGCCAGATTATATTAAACTTGTGCTAGAAAAATTAATTATAATAAATAATAATCAATATTCAAAATAAAAAAGATTTTTGCGCAAAAAAAAAACCGAATAATTAAGTTAAATTTACAATGTAGCTCAAAAATTCCATTTAAATTTATTAAAATAATCGAATAGCGAAATTGATTAGTTTTGTTGCCAGCTATGAAAACTCTTTATAAATTTGTAGTTATTTTTTAAAATCTACTGAATACATTTAAAATATTCAAATTCTTTTAAAAAATTACGTAATTTATGTAAAGAGATATAATTTTAAATCTGTAAGTATTATCTATAACATTGTACTCATTTCGCTTTTAAACTATATCTAACTTAATTCATTTAATATGTTAGGAATTAAATAACATTTTCATATATAACAATTTGTATTTTAAATCTTTAAATATTAGATAAACAATTTACAATTTTCCCCTTGTATACAGTTTGAGCTGTACTAATTTTAACTTTTAATTAATATATATATTTAACATGCGTTAATTAATTTCTGCATTTTCTGATGATTTTCACAAGTTTTATGTTGTGCAAACATATTTTGTTTAAAATTCCAATTAGTCCTTGCCTTAGTTCATTTGAAGTGTATGTATTATGTGCGGCATGTGTATATTTGACTTTTTCCTCTCGAGCAATATGTGGAGTGTTGAATTTCCAAAATGTTTGGCATATTTCGCATAAATAAATTAGATTCAAAGCCTGGTCAGGCTCTGCCTGGCTGCAGTGCTGCCTGGCTGCCAGGCAGTCCGCCCCGGGTACAGCTGAGCTCCGGGCTCTCGGCTCTGGGCTCTGTCCGGGCTACCGCCCATATTAACAATAATTCCTTTGTGCTGGCATCTTGCCAAAATATTTTCTATGCCCGCACAGAACAGCAAAGCAAAGCACAGCAGGCGACGAACGTTTTGTGGCCAATTTCGGTGCTGGGTCTGTGGCATGGTTGCCGTTTTGTGACCCATTGTCAGCTGAAGTTAAATGCGACGCCTGACACAAAAAATAAAAATGACAACAAACAAATGAACTCTCCCTTTCTCTCTCTCTCTCTCACACACTCTCCCGCTCTCCATCTCTCCATCTCTGTTTTTCTCGTTCAAAGGACAACGCAGAACTGACGATGAATAGCACAAAGTGCAGAGTTCCTCGGCCAGCAGAATAAATGTGACGTTTGTCTACAATTCAAAATGCAACTGTATTCAAACTGTCCTCAAAGTGATCTCCCAAGCTCCCAAGGAAAATAAAAAAAAAAATAAAAAATAAAGCCCAAAACCCCAAAAACGCAAACCAATTGCAGTCATGACTATGAGAATTCATTGTCATTGTTAGCTGACAGTTGGCATTTGGGCCAGCAAGTGCTCATTTCTTCTTCATCTTTTAGTTTTTCAACCATTTCGATTGAACTTTTAAAATGCGACAAACACCATTGAACACTACTTTTGGATACAAGTTTCAATGAATAACTAGTAAAAATGTTAATATTAATACGTATTTTTTTTAATTTGATTTTTAAGGTAATTTTTCACAGGGAATTTTACTTTTTCCTTAAGTGAAACTTACTTCACAGTCCCTGAAACACCATAAATTTGAATCTTATATTCATCTTATATTAATTGAAAAACTAAAAACATTTATATCTGTTGTATATATTTCAATAATGAATCATTATAAAAAGTGATCTATTTTTAAACAACATTTATTTAATAAATAATATGCAATATTTAGCTGAAAAATTACTAGGTTTACTGATGTGATAAATTTTTTAAAAATCTGAGAAACATTCTTGAATATAATTTTGAATGAAACCTAGGTCAAATATTAATTTTTTTTTGTTCATAGATTTGCTATAAATTTTAAAATAATTTTTTTAACAACTTTGATGTATCTTAGTTTTCCTTCTTGCAACTTTTTAACTTTATAATACTCTTTTCTGATAATTTTCCAGAGATTTCAGCTTTCTAAAAGTTCTTGCCAACTTGAGAATAATATTACTTAAAAGTTATCGAATTTACAAGTTTCTATAGATACTTAGTCGTATTAAATAAACTGATAAATTAAGATCCTTCTGCTGAAAAACAAAAACGATAATTTTAGCGATAGTTCCAAAACATTATAAAAGGAAGTACAGAAGAAGCATAAATAATTCGATTAAAGTTTTTTTTTATTTTTACATAATATTCTTCCAAGTAAAATAAGTTTATTAAGCTCCATGACCCCGTTGTGATCTCGACACGATGTTATCGCAGTTATCGATTTGTTTGATGAAGAATAAAAATACTATAATTGAAATGTTCTACGAAATAAACTTATTGTCGATGAAATGTGTAGAAATGTTATACAAAATGCTGCCGCTGATGGTTGTAGACGTAATAGTAGCCACCATTAAAGCGCAGTGTGACCATATTGTCGGCGGAGGGTGTGCCCAATGCGGCGTGTGATTCCACTGCATCAACGGGCACACGGATTGCCGGATGGGTCAGATTGATGGTGCGATAGAAGAAGGCAGTTAAGAAACTGGCGCTAATCAAAAACGCCAGAAAGAAACCCAAACAAAATAAGCAATCCTTGTTCACCTGCAAACACAGGCAGCAGGCGGCTGCCAAATCACACAGTGTGCGCCACATCCTGCCGAGCAGCGAATGCTGCCGTGGACGTGTTGCAAATGCCGCCAAGCTATTTGCGTTGATTGTGATTGTGTGGAAGCGTCGCTCACACGGCGGCAGCTGTTGTTCCTGTTGTTGCTGTTGTTGTTGTTGCTGTTGCTGTGGTTGTTGCAGTTGCTGTTGTTGGCTGTTGGCTGTGTTGCTGCTTTTGGTTCTGATTGTGCTGGTGACATCCAGTCGCAGACTATTCAGCGGCAGCGTTTGGGTTGCCAACTCGCAGTGCTGCGTCAACTGCAGCTCTGTGCCAACTGTGTTGTCCAACAGTTGGGCAGCTGATCTCGCGTCGCTCTTCTGGCTCCGCACATGCTCCTCGATCGCCTCCAGTGTGAGTGTATAGCAATCGAGCTGCCGCAGGATGCGCTGCAAGCGTTCATCATTGGAGCACAGCTGGGCGGTTGACATCGGCTGCTGTGTTATGGTTGCCTCACTGAGATGCTCGGTTTGGGTTTCCGGTTCCGATTCACACTGCGGCAGCATTGTCTCAATTATGTCCTTGACCAGCTTCTGTGGCTCGTTCAGCCTCTGGTGCTCCATTGTCGAATCAAAGATCCCCTGCCTTGGCTGCAGTGCATCCTGTGCATCTGTTTCCGTTTCACCCAGCTCAGCATCGGGCAGCAGAAGCACTCGATTGTGATGCACCTCCTCCGCTTGGGCTTCTTCGGTTGACTTTTTATTGTCAGCATTATTCATTTTTAATTTGGGATTTTGTTTATTTTTTGGGATTTTTAAAATGTGCTCAAACTGTCTGTTTGTTGTCTCAAGTTGACATTTCATATTCTTTCTGCTGCTTTATTTTAAATATTTTCTTATATCATTTTTAACTGTGATAAATTCCAAATTGGTTGCTTCATGGCCTTCAAAACGAAACAAAACGGCATCGTCATAGATAGCCTAATAGCCGACTTAGTTGCCAACGTTATCGAACAGAGTCAATCGATAGGTGAATCCAAAGCAGGAACATGCCAAAGGCTCTTCGATGCTTTGGGTCTAATGCCTTCCTCATCGGACGAGGACGAGGACGAGGACGATAAAGTTAGCATTATCATGCCCCTGACCGACAAATTCATCGATGGTGCAATATTCCCAGGAGCAACTGCTCTTAATCCTCGCTCGGCACACAATCAAAGAAAAGTGTGGCACAGTTGGGTGACTCCTGCTTTGGCTGCGGGTAAATTGATGCTCTGTGTTGCGATACCACTGCTAATTGGGGCACTTCATTCCGCAGATAGACCTGAAGATGAGCTTGAACTATACGCTAAGAGGAAGTTGACGAGTACCGCCTGTCAAACGGAACAGCCCCGTCCCCGCCATAAGCGAAATCATTGTGTGGCAACACCAGGTGATCTGACGCCGTGCGAACTCAATCGTCAGACGATCTACATTGCTGCACCAACCGTGCCGACGCCAAATGTGCCACATCGGCAGCCGTTGGGCGATCGGTTCTGCTATATGTTGACCGATTTTGCAGCAGCCCTATACTGTAGCCTAGCCATTATGTGTTGTTGTAGTCCGAATATGATTCGATAAATGACAGTTTCAACAAATATTGTTTATTAAGTTTTGACTGGACACAATTAAGCGATCAGTTTGCTGGCCATCGTCTGCTTGGAGTAGTGCTCAATGATCAAGTAGAAGCACCACATGCACAGCAGCACGAACAGCAAATAGGTAATATTCTCGCCCATCATCGAGAAGCAGGTGCTCATTGTTTGCCCCACCTCGAGCAGTACATTCCACATGCGTTGAGCCAACGGGGCACGCTCGAAGGCCGTTTCCGAACTGATCGACTCGACCTCAATGTGCAACGTCGTCTGCTGCATGCGATCGGATTTCATTGGCTCCAGCCTGGCCTTGAGCAGATTATCCTGGTCGGCGAATGGCAAGGGCCAGCATGTTTGGATGCCCACCTCGCAGGTGAGCTTGCTCGGCACAGCCAGCAGCGTTGATTCCGACAGCTGCAGGCGATTCAAGCTGACACTGCTCTTCAGCAGCTCAAAGCTAGCGGTTTCTGTGTACGAAATCTATTTAGTAATACTGAAAATTGCCTTGCACTATTTATGTGGACGAAGCTGTCGTCTGCATTCGGCATGCTACTTTGGCAGACGCCGTTAATCAGCTATCGAAACTTGTATATAGACAAAGCTCAGCTAACAAAGCTTTTATACAGACAACCCTAGTTCGTTGCCGACGCTACTTTAAATGAAACTATAAATTTCGATCTGCCTTAGCTCGTTGCCTTGCAGTATTTTCGAGGCGAAAGCTCTCTCTCTCTCTTCTGCCTGCTATTTAAACAGAAGCTTTTTAAGCTCTTTTGAAGTTAGAGGGGATGACATACCAAACAAGCGCTCTCTTTTTTTTACTTACTCTCGGCTTGCTGCAGATGCGTTGCTGTAAACAGCTCGGACTGCGAACGCTTGAGCTTCGTCTGAGCCTGTTCGCTCTCTCGCACTATCTTCGTATATTCGTCGAAGAGGCTGAGCAGTTCCACGAAGCGATCGTTGATATGTTGGCTCACTTGCACCACACCCATACAGTTGCATTGTGCGGGTGAATGCAGCTCGTTCACGTTCTCCGTGTTTGCTTGCAGAGTCCAGTCAACGTTTTTGGGATTCACATTCAGTTCGTTGGTTTCCACGTTGAGGAGCACCGCTGTTATTCCATTGTCCGGATTCTCGTTCCTCTGAATGGACATATCGTAAATATATAGTATGTGTATCAGTGTTTGTGTGAGCGTGTTCGTGTTTGTATTTTATTTTGCTTGTGTGACATTTCTATGACATTTTGAAATTTGTATATCGTCTGGCTACTCTGTGGCTAGTTTAACCCTTAGTCAACCCCTTAGATTTAGCTACGTCTACTGGATAATTTTTCGCGCTAAATTAAGCAATTTTGTGAAACTGTCTGCACTTTGCTGAACTTTACTGCTGCAACTGACCAGTGAATCCTCAAACCACCATTGCCCCACGCCCCCCGTTTTCCATTCAGGACACTCAGGATATACATACGTGCATGATGTTGTCCATGCTTACCCACCTCGAATATGACAATTATTACGGTCTACTGAACTAATATTGTATTATTTTGCATAAATGCATTTTGTGAGATTCTGCTTTAAGGCAAACATGTTTCTCGTTTTAAATTCTAACTCGAATCGTTCGACAGCTGCTTGAAATTTCCAATTTCGGCTCTATAATTGTTATTTGTAGCTATAATGAAATTATATACTTCAGAATCACTAAATATTTACTCAAACAAATTACAAGTTTCTCCTCATATTTTTATTATTAAGTGCATTAAAATTGTGATTACTTTTTAGTCAAGAGGACATATAAATAATTTATACAATTTCCTCAAGGGCTTTTCATGCCCCAAACGCATTGTCCAGTTTGGCGACACCTGCCACCGGCGGTGGCAGCCACATTGTCTACAGTGGCTACAGTTGTGTTGTGCGTATCTTTTGCTTTGGCCATTGATAATATTTAAAGGGCTTAAGTGCATCGAAGATTTATATTTGTTGGCCATTGGCAAAAATAATCTCTGCCCAGAGTAGCAACAAAAATAAAAACACAATTTATTGATTTTCTCGCACACAGTACATCAATTGTGTGTGTGTGTGTGTGCGCGTGTGTGGATGAGTGTGTGTGTGTGCAACGAGAATGCTGTTGCCATGGGTAAAGCCAGGATACCGGAATGGCTCAAACTGGGAGCCAAACGACTGCGCCCCATTTCGTCTGCCTGAGCTGATTGCTGTTTGTGTGTCTGAAAGGTGCTGAAGCAAAACAACTCAGCCTAAAGCTGCTCCCAGCACCACTTCTTTCCCATTACACACAAACACAAACACACATGTACACACACACACATGCACACACACACACACATGCACACATCCTTTTAATCTACACCCCGGTTTTACATTGTGAATTGCACATTTGTTGCTTACCCTCATTGACTATAAATGCCAGAGATGCGAAGCGAACTTTCAAATATATATATACATATACGTATATACATATATACATATATAATATATATATATATATATACATGATTGCTTAGTTTTGTTTTGTTACAAAACTGGCTATTCTTTTGTTGAATATCCTCGGTTCGTTTCATAAATATTATTATTAACTGCTTCAACAGCTGCTGACCTGCTGGCCAAGTTTCATTGGTTTGCATGGCTGTTTGCTGAAAGCGGCTAAAAATAATTTTTAGCAGCAACAGCAGCAGCCGCCTCGTTAATTTATGAGGTGCTGCTGATTATTCTCTTGGCTGGGCACATAAATATAAACCAAGCTTAGTAAACGGCTTGCAGAGGCGTCTAAGCGTTGCCAAAAATTCTTGACTGCGCCCCTGCCTATCTGCACTTTCACTCCCACTCCCATTCCGGCAACTGGCCATAAATATCATTTGTTTAGATATACATATATAAGCTATATATTTTTGGCTTAATGCTTGTTTGTTTCCTATTACTCGACTCGACCCGACTTGCCTCGACTCGACTCGCTCGTTTATCATCGCCCTCTGCAATTCCGTAGCTGCCCCTGCGGATGCCACAAAGTTTAGCAACTCGAACGCCCAGCATGCATTCAATTAGACGCTGCCACAGTTGCTAGATTTTTATCCTGACCCATCATCATGATTATTGCCATAATTTGGCAACGCCATGGCTCAACCTAACCAAAAAATCTGCCCGACAGACCAACAATGCTGAAATTTAACAAGAATCGTAATCGCAATAAATGCTAAAATTAAATCCATAACTCAATTTTTCGTGTCTGAAATCTGCTTTTATTTTTTTTTTTTGATTGCTGAAATGTATAATAAAAATGATTTCTCAAATATTTATTAATGCATCGCAATTTTGAGCATTTAATATGTCTAAAGTGCATTTGATATATTCAGGGTTTTTACCTGAAACTGTCTGCATTTTTTTTATTCATTGTTTTTGTTGTATGTTTTTTTTTTTGGTAACAAGAATATTTGAACACCTACTTTGCGACTATTTGAATAGGTTTTCTTGTGTTGACTTTGCCACACCCATAACACATGCCATTTAATATCCTACACTCGTATGAGCTGCCTACATATATAGTATATATATGTATATATATATATATATATATATACTCATACATATAGATGTGTCTGTCACAATACACCTGTCAGAGCCATCAAAAGATTGTGAGTAGGTTTGCCACTTGTCTGTAGACACAGCGAAAGGTAAGTAAAATTTCCGCTCACCCACAACCAAGTCCTTCGTCCCCCCTTCACCAATGGCAACGTTGCTGATATTATTCAACTGGCAATCAGTAGCTGGGACGAGCTGTCCTTTCCGCGTTGCTCTTGGGAGTCAGCTAGCTGGCCACTTGGGCGCCACTTGCTCCTTTTGCTGCCGTTAGTTGACATTTAATGGCATTTGACACTCTGCAAGACAAAGCAAAAGCATCAGGTGCAAATAGTGAAAAGGTAAAAAAATACAAAAAATAAAATAGACCAAGAATAACACAAAACGTATAGACGGAAACTAATAAGAGTGCTCAAATCGAGTAACTTCGACTAACAGTTGCTCTGCTGACTAAAACTAGCAGTTGACCTAAAGATAATCTTCAAATTTAAATAATATACACAGCATATAGAATAATTATGAATAAAAAAAATCGATGTTTAAATAATAAATAAATATACAAAATACTGCATGTAAAATGATTTGTCTGTTGTCAGCTGATTTGTGAGTTTGCTTAAGAGATCTTAAAAATACAATTTTCTCTTTTCATTATTTTTATCACATTTTTATTACATAAATGTATGATTTTTATTTAATTTTCAACACATGACATTAAATCTTAATATTAAAGTTGGCTCTTGCGCAGTTTGTGGCTTACATTTTTATTTTTTAATTTCAAGCTATAGTTGCTATATGCATGATATAGTACTTTATTCCGAACTGATCTATGACAAGCTCTAAATTAATTATACTCCATGCATAGAATTATAGTTAAATTTTGTTATTATTAAATTACTCGCTGAGCTCTTAAGAAATGCAAGTGTTTATTTATGTAGGAATTTCATTTTCCATCCATCCACAGAAAAAAAAAAAATAATAATAATGAAATGCTCAATAGAAAAATGGGTGAGACTAGTTTACATAGCACAAAAGTCAGAAAGACAACAGTGGTCAGTGGCTCAGAGTATAGAAATAAGGGTATAGAAATAAGTGAAAATGGTATTGGGAATACCCCTAATGGAAATATGGCTAGAAAAGCAAGAAAAGAAAAAAAAAACAAAAAAAGGAAATCAATATCAGCAAGTTGAAGACGTGGCTAACAGGCTGCAGCACTTGCCTAATGAAGTTGTTGGTGCTGCTGTCGCTTTTAGCCGTAGCTAAACGGGAAACGAGGAGCGTGGAGCGTGGAACTAACAAATTCTGGCTGTGGAGAGCAGGAACAACATCTATGCACTTAATGCTCTTGTTTGCCTAACTTTATTTGATGTCCTTGCGTGGATGTTGTTTCTGTGAGCTCTTCTATTTGTTTTCTACGACAGCTTTGTTTACCAGTAGCCATCAGCAGGAGTGCGACAGAGAGGGAAAGAGAGAGAGAGAGAAAGAAATAGAGGGGTTGCCTCTTGGGGTTGCCACTTGGCTAAGGTGGTTTAATGCATTTAGCGTTGCTTGAGAGTCGTTACATATATATAAAATATATATATATATATAGTATATATGTGCCTCGATATATGCCAACCCCAAAGCGAGTTCTTTGCGGTCAAATTAAAGCCGCATATTTCTATATATTTCAGTCGGCGCATGGTGCAGCGCAGGGCAATGGTGGATTTGTTCGTGCCTCTTCGCGTTGCATGTATTTTTAATTAATTGCATGCCCCGAGTCAAGTCGACGCGCTTCGAATACGCCCAGCCATCCCAAAACTGACCCAAACCCAATGCGACAGCTGCGGGGTGTGGGGGAAAACTTAATATTTCGCATAGTATTTTAAATGTTTGCGTGTGCTTATAACTTATACCCTATATATATATATAAATACTTATTTAAATATAATTGCTATGCGTTTAATTTCCCATTAGCACAATCGAATTAAGTTAATTGTGCATGAATTATGTTATGATAATTATTTCAAAGCAATGTTGCAACGTACATTTTGCAACATGTTTTGAATTCTAATTTTCTATTCATTTACATACACAAAACTATTTATTTATATATATATATAAATTAAAAGCAGTGTTTTAATATTGTACTTAAACTCTAATTATTATAATTGAGTAACTATAGAAAAATGTTATATATAAAATTACCATTAATAGCATTTCAGATTTGCTATTATGATTTTAATTCAAATTGTTTATTGTTTTGTATAGGCAAATATTATTTTGTAACGCATTAAAGACTAGATTTTGAAGTATCTCATAATTGACAAAAACATCATTATTGTAACTCATAAGGCTCAAATAGGAAGAATCGGATGGTAGATAATTTTATCCTATGGCAGCTTTTCAGATACATTTTCACTACACAAATGTGGAACAGCCAAACAGACTTTAAATATCATAAATAGCAGTAAAAAAGATTTTTAAAAGAACCCATTTGTTTTTTTTTTTTAAATATATTTTTAAAACGATAATTTAGTTTTTAACAAGTGAGAAGAGTATTTAAGTATTTAAAGAAAGATATTTATTTAAAACAAGTAGATAAATATTTATTAAAAACAAATATTAAAAATACAATCATTTTATTTAGAATTAGATCTAATAATGCTCAGCAGGGTAAGGAATATGGTGCATGTGCAGCATTTGTGATAGTTGTGCATTGCCCCTGGTACCACAATTACAGATTGTTGTTCTTTGTTGCAGCCCCGCAAGTTGACCGCTAGTCGCTAGCCAAAAGCCGACGACGTCACCGCAGTTGCAACATCATTTGCGGTTAATTGTAATTAAAGCTCAGTGGTTTGCTTCAGTGCACATATGCACCCACTGAACCCTATTATCCCCCTCCCCCCACCCCACATCTTCTCTCTATTGTGGCAGTCAATGTTGAATGTGTCATGTGTAAAAAGTAAACTTTTACAGACAATGCGATGCGATCTTTTCCTCTCTAGTGATTTAAGCAGAAAGAAAAGTAACGAAGAAACAAATTTTGTTTGTTCTTTACATGTGAATTTATTTATCAATATTATTTAGATAGCAATCAAAGACACAAAGCAGCCCTATTGCTAAATGACATAACTATCATATTGTTTATCGACTTTCATCAATAGAAATAAATAGATTAGTAGAGGTAAATATATTAAGTAAGCATAACCATAAATTGTCGCATAAAGATTTTTTATTTTTAAATGTGCATTTACATTTAATTCTTTAAATTATTCGCATTTTTCAGTTGTTCTGAAACTGTGAAGGATTGAACACGGCGGCATCATGTTCAGAGGCAAGCATCTTGAATAGACTCAACCTCAAGTCAGTGGCAAGTGGCAGGCAGAGACAGGTGAGTGTTGCACTCTTATGTTAATAACATGTTAATATGCTAGGAGTGACGGAGGAGTGAAGACTTGATTTAAATTAAAAATTTATTGCATACTTTTTTGCGCGCTACCATTGCATATTAAATAAATACACGCACACACACACACACACACATGCACATACATAGACTCGAACAACATATAAATTAAATTGTTGAGCGCCCAGGGGCGAACCAGCGAAAACATGGCATGCCATGAACTCCAATTTAAAACATGAACGTACGGGTTAAGGGTTTACAGTCTGAAGCTCGCGGGACTCGCTACTGCCTATCGTATAGTAGTAGGTGGTGCCGACGGTGGAGGGTGGTATGGGGTTCCTAGCACTCGAGCAAACCGTTTTTGATTACGCGTGTGTATTTCGCGTGCAACTAAATTAGCGCACGTGTAATCAAGTTTTTCAGCTTTCCATAACAGAGAGAAAACAACAAGAAAAAAACGAAACAGAAAAAAAAAATGTAAAACAAGAAGAAGCAGAAGAAAATGTGCTAACAACGATGCTCGCATGTTCTTTCCACAGACAGAGCGAGACATCGAGACAGAGAGAGTGAGTGAATCAGTGAGTGAGCGAAAGAGATAGAGTTGTAGTAAACAGTATGGAATATGTCAACAGAAATAACGAAAGGTATTCGCAGACATGCGAATTTATCATAAATCATACGAGAATGCGACACACAAAGTAAATACGAATGCAAAGCTCAGCTGTGATATTTCGTGTTTAAATTGCTTCATGTTACTTGAAACTCAATCAAAAACAATCGAATTTATATACGTCCCTTTGGAATATAAATAAATCGGTCATATCTGAAATGAACTAATATAAGTTGAAATTTGAATTTTTAATATCAATTTCTTAATATTATTTTAAGTATATGAAATAATTTTGAGTAAGCAAGTGCAGTAAAGTGCTTGTTTTCAGTTCTAGCTGAAAGCTTTTTCTCTCTCCCTCTTACTCTTTTTCTGGCGATATCCCGTTTCACATTGTCGCCAGCGTAGCACTTAGCTTTTTGTGACTCAATGCCAATGAGATAAAATTGGTATTCAACTCATGTTTCGCATTGCAGGCAGAGCTGTCAGCTTATTGTCAATCAATACTTCATTTTTTTTAAATATTTATGGATTTATTTTTTAAATATTTAATGAATATTTACATTGAAATAAACTAATAAATTTACTGTTACACTCATGTCTCAGAAAATCTGTAGCTTACTAAATTTTGTTGTTCTCAATTTCTATTGTATTATCATTTTTTATTTTGTAACTGGAGTCAGGTTATCAAGGTTTTTCAGTTAATAGAGCACTCTGCCTTTCGTCAATATACGCATTATTATTTTCTTATCTACAAAATATTCCGTAATGGTTTGAAAAGTGCCATCTGGCACATAAGCGGGAAAATCCTTTTCGTCCAAATACCAATTATTCAGCGTGTAATTAAATTTCTGCCGAAAACAAATGAAATAATCATTTAAGATGGAAAATTAATTTTATTACTTTGCTCACCTCTATAAATGGGCACGTTAACTGTCCAGTTGTATGTTTTCTAAAACTTTTTGTAAAGATAATCAAAAGAAGGTTCTTATGAATCGTTGATAGCAAACGGCACCCATCCGTTTGCAAGTTGTATAGCCGTACTTTTTTATTGTCCATTTTCCAGAAGTCCAAAGTCATATTCAGTCTAAACTTATCAATATTGCGTTTTAGTATAATATTGCCACTGATATAACTCCGATTATTTAACTGAATTATAGAGGGATTCAGCTCATCAATTATCTCAGGTGCCCAATTCACAGCACTAATCCTATCGAATATGAATTTAAAGTTACGCTCCTCAGAAGCAACACCAATACTAATCAGGAGCAACCAGAGATAGGCAGACATGTCTGAAGCGATGCCAAAAACAAAATGTACAATTGTCAGTTAAATTGCAGCGATTATATTGATACATTATAAAATCAAGGGCTTTCATTTCTTCATTATTTTAAACACTCTGGCTTATACACTAAGCCCAATCGATATTTTGAAGAAGAGTATACTGAATTTGTGAAGCAGTATGTAACATGCAGGAGAAGGCATTATAGAAATTCATATTCTTGTCAAACCGGGTAAATAATCGTTTGTCTGGCAATCTAAATAACACATTCTAATCGTTTATTAAAATATATATTTTTTTTACTTGCATATTTTTTGTAATATGTCTAGAAAATAATTAATATGTACTTTAATCTAGTTGTCAGGTGCATGTTAAAGACTGTATAACTATTAAGTTTCGGAATAGTATCTACACAAAATATAGTGAACCAGGCACGATGATATATCTGTTGAGAAGCTTGGGAAATGGGAACTGAGTTAGCTATGGCGCAATTGTTTATTTATTTGTAAATATTATTAGATAGCCATTAAAAATCAGCGGGAATAATAGTTTTCCGATAAGGAAACAATTAAAATCGGTTTACAAGTGGCTTCAAAATTTCTGTATCACTTCCGATCAATGTTGTTATCGTTTCTCGAATTTTTAAAACATATAGAATTTAATCGGTTGAGAAATCAATTATTTTTTATTAAACAAAAATACAGTTCAATTCTTATAGACGACTCTACCCTTCATTAACATACGACCAACAAATTGGTTATGGATATAAAATTTAGTTAGACTCAGGAACTCACACTCGGGCACATATTGGGGAAAATCCGACACATTTATATGCATCTTGGTGAAGGTGTAGTTAAAGTGCTTCAATAAAATGCAGAAAGTAATTAATTTAAGTACACATTTCTCAATAAATACCTACCGATTTTAATGGACATTTCATTAAGGTATTACTGCTTTGAATGAGACTTTTGACAAATATTTTTAATAGACGATTCTTATGAATAGTGGTTAAAAACTGACAACCATTCAAGCGAATTTGATAAAGGCGCAATTTCTGATTGTTGGCCCTAAGCATGTCAAAGGATGTATCCAATTCGAACTGGTCAATGTTCCGGCTGAAACTTATAGAGGCGGTGATAACAGAGCGATTTATCACCACCCAATTGACATCTTCAAATAGATCAGTAACCATTGGTTTCACGTAATAATCGTCGATAACGAAGCGAAAGCTACGGTTTTGCGGTGATGACCTCACCATTATTAAGAGTAGCCACGTCAAACAATACCAAATCCCGAGCCAACCAACCATGATGACAGAAGACAATCGAGTGCTTAAATTGAAATTGGTTTATTATTACCAGCCATATTATGTGCAATAATATATCAGTAATATAAAATAATAATTTTTTTGGCATAGAGATTCAATAAGTAGATTATTCAAAATAGTTTACCCCGTAAAAAATTAATGGGCAAAAGGGGCGTCAAAGCTGGCTAAAAAGAGACGATAGATGGATGGATGTGATGGATAAGATGTGTTTATGGCAAGTCAGCTAAGATCAGTTCGGGCTTATGTTTTACTCTTTATTTTAAAGCGATATTTATATAACTATTATATAATTGCCAATTGGGTTGAGGGTATATTGTAATCGAGCTCACTCAACTGCGTCATTCTTACTTGCAAATTGCGTGGTTTCTGCTTGCCACCCACTGATTTCAGGAATAGCCAACCAGCCATTGCAACTTAAAATAGTTGTTTTAAGAACTGGTAACATATAATTTTAAATCAAAATAATTGATAATATTTAAAATAAAAAGATTGATATTTTTTTTATTTTTTTGTATTTTCAATAAATGAATTAATTCTTATTTTTAACTTTAACCTTAACTATCTAGTTGGTAATTGAATCATTATGGGGAAAATAGTTAATTCATTATGGGTAAATAGTAGGGCATATAAATGGGCGAATAGTCAAAGTGCTACCAAAAAGGAATAATATTTTTGTGAAATGCTTGTAAATCTGATTCTAATCAGATTGATGAAATATTTTGGATGCCATAAAGTTTTCTCTTTAAACTTATTGAAATCATCTGAAACCAAAGATTCTTATGGAGGATATTTAATAATTGACAACCATCTTATTTTTTGGGCCTAATAGTTCTACGTTTACCCTAATATCAACTTGATTAATTTTGCAAGTCACAGTCAAATTTCAGCTGACAAATCCGAACTGTTTCACTTTACAGTTTAGCACCTGTACAGTTAATTCGTTGACATATAAGCGAAAGCTACGCTCCTTAATCTGTTCATACACCTGCAGAAAGTGTGACAACCCTAAACAGAACAAAAATTAGAGTTAACTAACCATGGCGAAAAACCCAACTCGAAGCGTTCGCTGAACACAAACCAGTTCATAATAACTTATTATTAGAGTGTAATTTGTGTCGAAAGTTTAAATTATTTTTAAATTGCCCAAAAGTCAATAGGTTTATTAATAATTATAAGATTATCTGTGCTTTGGACTCGTTGTGGTATCTGTGCTTATAATAGGTTACTTGAAGTTTGATCATTAAAAAAGGTTTTCCACACATATTTTTCAGTCAATAATCAACAGGCGATTTGCGAGCTGCTGTATTTGAGAAGATTGCCAATATTTTTTAGCTTTTTCAAAAAACCCTTTTTTATATAGACCAAATAAAACATTGTATTAATTTTTGAACTGTTTCTCGAACATAGTTTTCAAAGTATTTCAATAACAAAACAAATCAAAATTTTTACATATATTTTATTATATATAAGTTTCAATATGTATTTAAGTAGTTGACAGATTTACGATTTTGATAACTTAATACCAATCTTTGGAGTTGTGGTCTTAACGACAACCGGTTGAATACTGCCCACAAAGCGAAGGACAGCCAAACGGCTGGTCGTGTTCCGAGCTTCGAGCCTCATCAAATACCTGCACGCTGGCAATAATTTGGGCAGATGGCGTTCATCCATATAGCTGCGGGTTAGGCTATAGTTGAAGCGCTGATTACAGTCCAAAGGGTTTCAATAACCATTAGAAGAGATCACTTGCTTAAAACTACTCACCGCTTGGACCGGACAACTGGGTCGAACATTAACAAATTTAACAAATCCGTTGTGAAATTGTCTCAAAAATTTGCTGCGATAGACGTTATTTAGGAATGCACATAAATCGAGCTTTGTATCAAAGAGACGAACCGCCGGAAATCGGGGACGGGATATGTTCATTGAAGCCAGCACGAATATCTCTGTGAGGGTTCTGCCCACTATCAAGTGGCCAGAGAGATAGCTGCGATTACCCTCCTGCTCAATGTAGGCAGTAGTCGAGACGACCAATTCACGATCCACGGATTCAACCTCAAACTGATCCACACGCACCACATATTCACCCAACGCACAGTTGGAAATCATGGTGATTACGCAGATCCAGCCGTAGATCGCCAGCAGATCCATTTCGTTATTTTATTTGACCGCCTTTGCTGTTTCCACTGCTGTTGAATACTAAATCAATATTCAATTTGTCTACTCTGCCCGGTAATCGGTTTTTAATTGCTGATATAACTTTAATTTTCCAATTAAAAAAAATGTATACATCATATTTAGGTTTTTCCTCACTTTTATATTAATTTTGAATATTATTTTATATATCTTAATCAATTTCAAAAGATAATTTATACAATTGTATAATTTGAAATTTTTTGTAAATTAAAAAAAGGATGTTCCAAAATATAAAATCGTACTTAAAATTTTTCAATATTATTAAAACTACTAAGCTGACTTTCAACACCTTGGAAAAAATGAAAATGTCTCGTATATAAAAAATTGAGTTCGGCACGCAGCTAAGCAATATAAAAGTGTAAAAAATACAAAAAATAGACACACTCAAAAAAAAAAAAATAAGATAAATAAATAAAGTAAAGAAAAAGGAAAAAAAAAAACGAAGCCCAAAGGATGTCAAAGTAAATGTTAATAGCAGCAGCGTCAGCAATATTGTTGTTGTTGGTGTCCCATCTCTATTTTACGGCAAGTGGCGCAGTTCGTCTGCTTGCCCGTAACCCGTAACCCAAACAACACCGACGTCTGCGTCTTCTTTGCTCAGGACCAAGGGATAAGTCCCGGCCAATGCTTTACGGCCGAGCCTAGTGAAGCAAACACAGTCGCCGTAAAACTGAAAAGCAAAGCAGCCGCTTCACCAAAGTAGAAGTAAAACAAGCTAAAACATTTATCTTAGTCACGCCGAATATAAATACCCTTGTTTCTTAACGCTTTTAAGTTTTTTTTTACTTAAGTTTACCTAAATTTGAATAATATTTCGGTTGATTTCATTTTTTTTCTGAGCTTTCCCTATTTTTGCAATAAGTGTTCAACTATGTTACATTTGAATACTCAGATTTATTCATGATATTCTTTATTTTATTTTTTCATTTAATCTACAATTTTTGTTTAATTTATCTCCTTTAATTTTGTGTAATTTTATTCGTGTCTTTCATTTAAAATTGAACCTTAAGATTTTATTTATTGAAGCCATTGGAAAACTGTGGATTATTTTTAGTTTTCATTTAATGAATAATCGCTTTAAATCTTAGTTTGTAGTTTATTTGTATTCTTAATATTAGGTTTATTTTTTTCTTTCGTTTTATAAACATTTTGTTATATTTTTCATAGTACACAAATATTTTTAGTATGATTCTTTCACATGACATGCATGTCAGAGATGGACTGAAATTGTTATATTAACTCGACAAGTGATAGTGATCCAAAATATATATAGTTTGTCTAATCATAGTTCCTCTGCAAATCTGGGAACAAAATTAAAGTACCTTAAGCAAGGGTATAAAAAAGCCAGGCCAGGCCAGTTGAGTGTAGTGCAAACATCACACCTATAAACTCAGAGCCACAGACAACAGACAAGAGACAACAGACAACAGACAACAGACAAAAGACAACGGACTACAAAAAAGGGGATGCAAAAACGTTGAATTTATTCGACGACATTTTCGCTTCACGACTTGATGTTTTTTTTTTAGTTAGTTCGTTAACTAATTGCTTATAAGAAGTTATAAATTGAAATTTATGCAGCATATATAGAAATGGAAAATGTCTAATATCTTGAATGAAATTAGAAATTAGCGTCAGTTTCAGAGGGGATTATAAACGACTTAACCACTTTAAGAGATTCCGCGCGTCCTTCCAATCCACTCTCGCGTTAGACAACTAAATCGAGGTGTATATACAAAATAAAAGCACTTGAAATTGTATTGAGTTAAGTGTGTTCATGGCACATGCCACATGCCACATGCCACAGACTACAGGGTAGCGTCTAGAGGCAAGCAAATAAAGTGCGGGGGGGGTGCAACTCCCACTGCCACAGCTACTGTGGTCCATGTTAAGTAAACATTTGCGAGGGTTCTGTGTACGTCTCAATGGGGATGACGGATGCGGAGTGGGATTTGATTGGGATTGCTTCGGTTATGGAAATGCAAATTGTGACTGGGCTCTTGGTGGATAACCAATCTCAGTGATAGAAACACTTTCAATCGCAAATTCCCAACGAAGTTCGATGACAAAATCATGTCGACGCGATTGCCTCATTTTTAGGTGAATCAACCACAATAAAATAAAATAATCAGTCACATAAATTAGTTAATGATTTAAAATGCAAATCAGAATTTTGCTTAATTATTTAATTTCTATTCGCTTTGTTCAAATTTGACTAAATGTTTGTTGACTTAATTAAACCAAAAAAAGAAGAAAGTTTATAATTAAAAATGTTTTGCTAATCCGATATATTTGTTTACAACCATTATAAAATCTGATTTGACAGCGAGAGACCATAAAACAAATAGGAGCAGATGCTATAACTAATCCACTGATTCCAAAGGGGGTGTTGCGGGGGGCGAGAGTAACACGCTAAAGCAGCGCATCAGTGTAAACAAATTTTTTGACAAATTTATGATGATGGAAATTTAAGTGATTTTTAACGAGCGAGGGTGAGTTATATAAATATATATATATATATATATATATATATATATATATAATATATATTTACTTAAGTATATACACAACAAATACTCAGAAATATCTATGAGTTGAGTTGGAAGCATCTGCAATTGTTGTTGCTTGACTTGCTCGCTTTCATAAACAAGTCGCTTGCCACAAAAGGGTTGCAGTCAGCTGCAGCTGCTGTCGCTTTTGCTGTTGCTGTTGCTGTGCACATGGGTTGGAGGTGTTGCAAGGTACAAACAGTGCCCAGCAAACATTTATGGAATTATGTTCATTTCACACACACACATACACACTTCACACACACATAAAAGCTAACAAAAGACCCATTAAGCTCGTTGCTGCCAAATTGCTGTGCCTGCACCACAGCCAAACCGCTGCACCACCCACAGCCAAGCGCCAAGCGCCACCTGTGCGTTCAACTGTGAAATTTATTGATTCGAGCAAATAGGCTCCATTGAGAACGTCGACTAACTAGCTATAATTAGAGAGCTCTCAGGCAGTATAGAACCACCCACACGACTAGATTGGCTATGACTCGACAAGCGCATACCCTGTAATTGTGCTGATGTATAACTGATGTATGTTGGCTAATTTATTATACAGCTCATAAGGATGATTAGAAGATTAGAAGTTATACAAATACTCAAATGATTATATATAAATAACTTCTGTGTTTATTATCGGATTGCTAAGCAAAACTACAAATAATAACCAAGTTCAAAGAATTTTCTTTAACTAAGTTTGGCATTTACTTACTTAAACTGATTTTGTATATAGTCATTGAGTATATATATATAGATATATATATTATTTTTGAATAATTTAAGTATATACATAAAATAATTTTTCCCATAAAATTGTATCAAAATTCTATTCAAATCATGTTTAGATAAGCATTTTTATTTATATGATTCTGCATAGTCCTTGGTTATATATTTAAATATGTATACTAAATTATTATTTATTATTATTATTATCCCATAAAATTCTATCAAAATTCTGTAAAAATCAATTTGTTTATATTTATATGGTTTTGCATAGTCCTCGGATAATATATATATTTATACTTCAATTATTATTATCCCATAAAATTTTATATTCATATTTCATGATAGGATTAACGAAAGAAATAACTTACATGGGAAAAATTTGTGCAAAGAAATAAATGGATTTCAAGCCCAATCTGTATTTTTGTAGTTGAAAGTGACATTTCAAGCAACCTACCTAAACCCTATTTGTGGACACAGGGTATCTGAAGTGGTTAGCAATTGTTTTTTTTTTTTTTCTAAATAGCAACGAGCCACAACAGAATAAAAGTAGTTTCTTACATGCGAGTGATTGACATGCACATTTTCATTGAATTATTAATTACGTAATGCGAGACCAATCGACTGCAATTTGCATATGCAATGAGCCCCAAATGGCGTACATAATGGATAATTACGCCTACATCCCACTCGCCACATGCCACATGCCACAACACAAACGCCATATTCTACATCATATTTAGTTCGCAAGTTGTTTAAATCTTTAATGCAAATTGCTTCATTTCACATTAAAAATTGTCGTTTTTTGCAAAAGAAAACATTTGAAGGGAAGTCAAATCGATTTGAATTTTAAATCGTTCAATCTAATAACAGTAAATTTAAATACAAAATTCAAGTAATTGAGGCCAAGGAACCGGGCTATTAAAATGCAATTTCACTTAATTATACCCATAGACTGTCAATCAAATTTATATTGCAATTAAAGAACCAGTTTAAAAATTTAAATATTTATAGGATTTTTTAGAATCTAGCGCTTTTATGGAAGCTTCATTTAATCGTGACACAATTGAACTATTTGTATTAATTGCATCGCATAATACAGAAAGTAAAAAATAAATTTAATTCAAAATAAAATTGCATAATTGCAAGTTTCTTAATATTTAAGATTATTTATGTTTTTGTGGCAAATTCTATATGAAGGTTCCCTTGAAGTTTGCTAATTTTACATACAATTTTTAAAAATTTTAATCGTTTTTTTAAGGAGACTTGGAGACATTGAACAAAACCTATATAATCTGGAATCTTCCGAGAAAGATCGTAAAACTCAAATATATTGCACAAAAAGACATAAATAAATAAAAAGTGTCGTAATTAAAACAAGAAAGAACGGCAAAAACAGGAACTCGTCTTTTGAACGATTGTTGCAATGGCAGCCATGCAATATATTGCGTCGATCCGTCCGACTAAGACATTCAGCCCAAAGTGGCATGTATTCCAAGTTGCATAAAGATAGCTTTAAAACTGAGCAACTACGTCGCATTCGGAGTCGTATTTTAATATCCTCTGCAAGGGTATAAAAGTTTCGTAGAAATTATGTTTAAATGCCTCCAACAGTTTTTAACGACACTTAAAGAACAAAGACACTATATGTATATATATATATATATACAGATATATATATAAATATGTATATAAATATATATATATATATGTGTATATATATTTATGTCCTGCATGTGTGCAATTCCAGATGTTGCCCTTAGGGAATATTCTTAAATACACGTAAGCGTTTTTAAAGTTTTTCTAGACCTTGTCCTGTCGGAGTTATATATGATATGTATATATAGATATATGTGTATATAAATACATTATGCCGAGTGTTGCTGTGTGTAGCCAGTAAAATTTACTGCCAAATTTTTTATGGCAACCTTTGGTTTATTACTTTGGCTGATGCTTGTTTTAAGTTAACAGCAGGAGGCAAGTTAGCTCGCACCCACCCTCCCTTCCCCCTATCCTTCCCTCCCTTTTCTGTCTCCCTGATGCCTTCTTGCGGGCAAGGCCTTGAGACTTAAGGCTCCAAGTTGACTTAAAAAAATGTTTTCTGGCAAGAAAACGCAGCCAAAAGCTACTGCAACAGCAAAAAGAAAAATAAATATATATATATATAGAATATATATAGGGGAAATAAAAAGAGTGCTTAAGGCAAAAAGCAATAACAAAATATTATTATCAGAAACATTCATCATGTGGCTGCAGGCCATAAATTTTGGGCTAGCTGCGAATTGCAACAACAACAGGAACAACTCTAACAACTAAAATAACAACGGCAGCTAACTGTTAATAAATCGCAGCTGCAGATAGCAGCGACCAGCTGCCGGCGCCACAGACAGACACGTTTTACTTTGCCCCACACACACACACACACACACAAAAAAAAACAAAAAAAAATACAAAAATGAAAACCTTTCCTTGAAACTATCAAACATCCGAATCCCAAAACCCATTGCCAAACCATTTCCCATTTCCCTTATGCCATTTCAATTCCTATGCCCAGTAACAGTCGCCGTTCAACTTTCAACAAAGTTTGGTTTACCAAGCAGTAACTTTTCTAGAGGCGTGCCACAAGCCCTAGAAGACAAACCCATTTGCCCCCAGGAAATCCCAGTTACTGCAGCCGGTTAAGAATTGACTTTACTTATTTCAACCTAGGTTAAGGCTACAATTTGGCTTGAGAGTTGGCCGTCTTTCAATTTCTAACATAAATATTTAAATGCCGTCGAAGATTTTACGAAAGATAAACATATTTATTGAAAAATCTGTATTTATTTATAGATCGTTTATAAATATTGATTGTTCCTTTGCATAGTGCTCGGACAACTAAATGCTGCTTAAATATTTTAGGTGTTAATTATATGTACTACTTAAGTAAGTTTTTAAGAACGTGCTCAAATTCCCATGAGCCAACAAAATATTTTTAAAATAAAGATAAAATCATTTCCACTCGAGGCTTATGTGGCAAAATGACGTGTTATTAAAAGTCATAAATCTAATGGAAATGATTACGAACTCTAAGCAATTACTTTACTATATATGTATAAATATATTATATGTACGTACGTACATGGTAATTTGCATTGATTAATAATCTGTTTTCAAGACCAAGCATTCATCATATCTGTCAAATGAAATATTCCACTTGAAGTTCAGTTCATTTTGCATTTCCTTTTCGAATTAATTGTGAGCTCTCTTCCCTCTTTTCTTCTCTTTTCTTTCTTCTTCTATTATCATCCATCATTTATCATCATCCGTTCTCAGTGTCATTTCATCTACTCTCTTTTGTTTTGCCTATGTCACAGCCATATCTCTCGCTTTGGCTCTCTTTCTATTTCGTTGCCGCTCTCTTTCTATGCCCAATGCTTGTTTAATAAATAACTGTCCATCGTTTAATGTGTTTAGTGCATAAAGCTGGACAACTTACAACAATATTGCACGGGCGTTTTCTATCCCCACATATCTCAGGCTTGAGCAGTTTATGCATGCATATCGGACATAGATACATACGTACAGTGGGCGCTTACTAATTGCTACGTGGCGATTTTACTTACAAACTTGCAAATTTTTTCACGTTTTGCCATGTACTTGTGTTAATTTAAGAAATATAAATCTTAGCAGCAGAATTTAATTAAAAAAAGTTTATTTTTCGAATTGTGGCCACAATTTAGTTACAATTTCGTTACAATTTCGACCACTGTCGATTTATTTATGCACAAGTATTTGCCATCCAGGTGACCACATGCTGTTCTCAAACCAACCTTGCCCTGCTCTCCTCTGCTCTGCTCTTCTCTGCGCTGCGCTGCTCTAACGGCGCATTTGCAACCGCATAGCCAAGTTGTGGCTTTGGCTAGCTGCCTGCTGCTGCCTGCCGCTGCCTGCTGACTGCTGCCGGCTGCCTGTTTGTTGCCTTGCCCGGCTGACCACATCATCAAATGCGAAATGCAAAAGCGACGTAATTGCCACAGCACCGCACAACAGCGGGGCGACGCCGAAACCAATAAACCTGCATATGTCGATTAGTTGCACATGAATGCAATAACATGGGCCCCAAACTAAAGAAGACAGCCTGAAAGACAGGCAGACATGAAGAGAAGGGGGGAAGTGCGGAGTGGGGCACAGACAGCCGCAGACAAACGAACCCGCTTATGCCACGTCTTAAGACGCTTTTGTCTAGGCCACATTCGCATTATCTTAATACAAAGTGCAGCTAAATTTAAATTGATTTTAACTTACGGTATAATAAGAATAGATGATATAACTTTTAATATATGCATAAAGAAATGTATTATATAATAATGGTTATTTGAAAAGTGCAGAAACTTGTCTTCTGGTTTGGCATCTTCAATAAAAAAAACATTTGCGCAAAGACAAAAGTATTTAAGCCAAAACAAAAGTTGAAATTGTGACCGTATTTAAAATAAAAATTCTTATTCTGCATCGTTTGCCATTTCATATGACCTGTGTTTGGGTTCCACTCCGCATTCAAGTGACCCAAACTACCAAACTACAGCTGCGGTCAGAAGAATAGTACTGCACAAATATTCTTTGTTTCAACAAATACATTAAATATGGCTACAAAATAATGACTATTTTATTAAAACACAAGCAATAAATACTTAATATAAGTTAAAATTAAAAGCTGGCATAGCCATACAATTTATTAAATTAATATTTAAATTTTTCATTATAAGAGGAGTTGTGGAATAATAATAAAAGTTTCTCCGATTTCTCTGCGGTTAAATAATATATATATAAACTAGATATAATGTGTAAACCGAACATTTTTAGAAATGGATTTTTTGTTGCATATTGAAAATCGAAAATTAGTCAAATATTTTTATATATATATTTATATATACTTTGAGATGATGAAATACTATTATTTTCACTGTAACTGTATCTATATATATATATATATATATATATATATATATATATACACATGATACATCCACATGTTTGAATGTCGTCTGGCCACCTGACGCCGCTTGGCTGACCGCTAAATGTGGATCTGCAATGGTTTTTCTGAGTCACAGACCGCAACGGAACGTTGCCTGGTTACCAGATTTCGAATATTTGCGTAACTCAAGCGGCGCTTGAACTTAAACAAATCCCCCGCCACCCCTCCCTTTCTCATCAGCGTAAGCGTCACCAAATTGTTGGCTCATTTGCCAGTTTTACTGTAGATGCGGAGCCACCTTCACCGCATTCCACGGATCAGCGGCCATGAATTTAGCATTTTCTATGTGTACGTAAGTATTTTTAGCTGTTTGGCCAGGCCTGTGATTCATCAAAAGAGCGGCGACAGCTGACAGGGCCGACAGAGCCGACAGCAACGCATGGAAATGCGATTAACAAAACTAGAAACACACGCAAAACAATGAATGGCATCACAGCGTACACAATAGCGAGTGCCGCTGTCAAGCTGCCGGCAGCGCAGCGTCGGGGGAAACACCTTAAGCTCTGGCGAATTGCTGACGCTCATTAGCTAAAAACCGAAGCAGTTGTCAAGGAATACACACGAGAATTAAAGGTGGACAGCAAAACGAAATCGAAGCTTAAATGCTCTGAGTTTAGCTGAAGTTCTCTCCATTGATCACAAGTACGATTGAGCTTTGAAAAGTTTTGCCGGTTTCTTTATGATCCCGTTGCTCAAGAAATAGAGCTTACGCTGAGTAATGCAGTTGTATATACTGATGAAGGAGAGAAACAGAGAGAGATTAATAATTGTTTGACGTTCTTTTTAAGCAAAGCTTTATATTTATATGTGTATGCATGAATAAAAAACATTTAGTGCCATTAAAAACACTATTGTGTTCTATAACATCCAAACATCAGTTTAATATATGTACAAATTAATTGCGAATTTGCGTGCATGTTCAAAATATAGTACAAAAGAAGCGAGAGAAAAAACATCAACTCTGACATGATGAAGCTGAATTACCCTTAAAAATTCTCTAAATATGAAAAAAGCAACAGCTGCAAACACTTTAGCACTTAACCAACACAAACGGAAAGACAAAGGAAATAAGTAATGAACTCAGATATTGTTATCAGTTTGTTACACTCATATTTGTATGTGGCAAGAACTAAATAAGGGTATACAAAATGATACAACTGCGATCGTTTCAATTGGGAATTGATTTCCGGATTTGAAAGACAACCTTCAAGTCTATCAAGTCGTTATCTCTTCATACGCTTAGGCAAGAGTTACCGGGTTCGATTGAAATCGAAACATGATTCATATTGGGAAATATTAAAACCTTGTATACCATGATTCAAAACGTGATAAGCAATAGTCTTAAACATGATTAAAGTTATTATTTTTGCTTAGTTTTTATTTTTATTAATCATTCGGTAAGATAAACATTCGTAACAAATTCTCCTAATTGAATTTAAAAGGCATTTCTAGTTTTCATATATACTTGCAGTCGCGGCTCAGATAGCATTCTTCTGAGCTTAGCTGTATTGCAAGAGCAAGAGTCGTAAGATATAATTTTAATTCGATGTGAATAGCCAACAAAATGACACCGAAAACAGCTGTTTTCATATAGTATGTAGAAATGGATGTTTGCCCATTTCATGTCAAACAAAATGGAAAGTACATACGTTATTTGCTCTCAAGTATTTATTTTATATTATAAACAGAGCGCACTCATTTGTGTACTGTAGAACAGAGCTTTTTCGCCGCCTTTGCTAGTACTTATGTACATTCTCTAAACACATGTATTTTCGCCACAAAAAATTGCGAGAAAGAAAAATCAACAAGACCACAGAAATAAGTTGTCGAAAAGTTTACAAGTAACTTTTCAGTCTAGGGCTACATATAATATAATCCAAACAATTCTAATATACGTACACATTGTAATATATAATCCAATTTAATTGCACTAAAAAAGTAGACTTAGCAACAGTCGCTGAATAATATGGCAAATGTTGGCAGATCGGTTAATTCAACACGTCATGCGGAACAAATCTAGAAATATACAAATGTACATTTATGTACAAATGTAAGTGTGTTCGACACATTTATTTTATGTACATAATACACACACATACACATACATATACATACATTGTCTTTCAATGTGTTTTTGGCTTTTTGCCGTTTGCGCTGCCTTGCCAAAAATTATGACAAAATTATGAGACCCTTTCTAAGAAAAAATATACATAGAAATAACACATACATAAATAAGCAGAATTCTCATATACATTAGACACTTTGTATTTTTATGTCTTATTTATAGACACTTTCATATACCCTTTGAAATTGGTCTATATAAATCAGTCCATTTCAAATAAAGAAATGTGTACATGATTTATCTATATTGCACGAAATTTTGAAATAATTTGTGAATGATATGCATTTAATATTTGGGAGGCCATTGTGTTGTTAGAGTGAACGGCAACGACTGATACAACAGCCATCCCCGCTGCCCCCCCTGCATCTAGGTGTAGCCAAACACATTGTCGCATTTCGTTTGAAGATGACGCGCGGCGTTCGTTGCGCTGCCAGACGTTCTGGCACTCCCGAACTAACTGTTTTTGGGAGGGGGTGGCGATAACAATTCTTGGTGCGGGATGGAGCGGGGTGGTGGGGTTGGCGACATTGAGCAAGTCAACGCGAGGCATGTGCACGAAGCGACAGCCGAAAGCCGAAAGCCGAGAGCGCAATTTCAATCGCAGCTGTGCTCTTTGATAACGTCGTCATCACCAGTGGCAGAGTTACGCAGACCGATTTTAATTTATTCACAAAATACACACACACGCACACACACATAAAATGGCACACATACAAATGCAACCAGAAACACAACAATCAACTCGTTCCCTCGCTCTCTCACATCAACAATTTTTTTCCCCCCTTTTGCTTTCCACATTCGCTATAGATATATATATATAAATATGTATGTATATTGTATTATGTGTTTTGCGCTCACTTATGTAAACTTTTCGCTCATTTTTACTCTCAATGCCTCGTTACAGCAACAGGAGTAGCAACGGCAACAACTACAACGACTACGACAACGGCAACGACAGCGACAGCGACGAAAGAGAGTCTGTGTGAGAGAGAGGTGGGCGATCTGCACTTTGGTTACGTTGCGCTCCGCATTAGTAAGCTTTTGACAGTTGACAACGCGAGACGCTCAACGCTCACCGTAGTTAATAGCGACGGCAACGGCGTCGCTGCTGTTGTCGCAGTCGTCGTGTGTGCAAAAAATAACAGCAAAAAAAATAAATAAAAAGTAAACATAATAAGCTTCGAAAAAAATTTGCATAGCTGTAAAAAAAGAAGAAAATCAAAACAAGAAATATGCAACGAGCCAACATGGAGTTCGAGCGTCAACGTCATCTCGCCAATTGGCTTGTGAAGAGCAGTCCGCACATGGCAGCTACTGCAGCGGCGGGCGCAGCGCCACCCACGTCAGGAGCTGGAACTTCATCGGCGGCAGCAACAATAGGAGCTGCTTCTGGTGGTGGTGGTGGTGGTACGGCAGCTGCCGTTGCAGCCCAAGGAGCGTCTGGCAACAGCGTTGCTGCCTGTAACGGTAAGTAATACATCAAAAGGGGGATGCATGAGATTGAATAAGATTTGCTTGTGTGTTTGCAGATGTGCACACATATGCATAAATACACACGTTACTTTGTGCACATTTTCGAGTGTGTATGAATGCAAGGCACGCGCTAACATCAATGCAGGCAAAAGAAAGACGCTTGAGCGACCGAAAGCGAGAGAGAAAGAGAGAGAGAGTATTAAGTTCGCTCACTGTTTGCTTGCTGTGTGTGTGTGCATGTTTAGTTGTTGCTGGCTGGCTTGCATCTGTTGTGTGCTCTTCGCTTCGAGCAGAGCGCGCGCGTCGCTCGCTTCGCCTAATTTCACAAAACGTGACGACAACGCAAAGCTTGCACCGCCTTTCGCCCACTCGCCTGACGAGCTCTTGGCACAATTGTTTTTTTTTCTCTCCTTTTTGTTGTTGTTATTGTTGCAATTGATATTTCACAAAAGATAAGCGCAATTTCAAAACGTTTTGTTTTTTATTTTTATTTTATATCTGTTGCTGCTTCTTCTTCATTCTCTGTCGCAGCTATATTGTACAATAATTTCGATGTGATTTAACGTTTGCCTGCATTTGGATGTATATGTGTGTGCCTATGAGTGTGTGTAGGTGCATTTGGGTGTGTGTAGTTATTAAGTATACAACAAAAACTGAAGCCAAGTGTGCGCAATTAAAGTGAGTAATAGCTCCATCGACCGACCTATAAAGTAACGACAACAACAACAACTAAAACAAAAATAACAAATTGCCATCAGACAATGGGCAGCCATCGAGAAATGAGCAATCAAAAAATCGAGATATTCAACTTTAATTGACTTGCAAGTAATAAGTTAATGAAAGCTCAAACAATCACATACATACATACGTATATATATATATATATGTGTGTGTGTGTGTGTGTGTGTGTGTGTGTGTGTGTGTGTGTGTGTGTGTGTGCATGTGCATAGTACTTACATAGTACTGTCGCACTTGACTCGATAATAAACTACCTTAAAATATACCACTTAAATCTTATGTACACACTATAACAGTTTATTAATGAAAACAAAAACAAAAATGAGAAAATTACTTAAAACTACTGCAATAGTGAACCGCAGGTAGTAAATTTTATTGGTGCCCACTGATCCCTTTGAAATTGATTGCGCATTGATTGATCTTATCTTAATCACTATGCCTACTTCAAAATAATTATACAATATAATGTGCTGTCCAACTTAATAAACCAATTAATGTTGTTGACCTTAACTTAAGGTTTTTATATTGTATCGATTGCGCTGAGTAACCCACTAAAATTATTATTTACTGATTAGTTACTTTATAAATTACGCACTGAAATTAAATAATATCTGTTCAGTTGTCTTAATATTCACATTATTCTTTAAGTATACAAATATTTTTGCATAGCGCCACGTAAAATATATAATTAGCAGTTAATATTCAGGAATTTGCATATCTTGTATTCCTATTACGCATAGAACTGGCATTTCAGGTTTCTTGGAAAGTTCGTCGAAACCATGAATGGAATTCAAGAATTATATATTTTGAACACATTCTGAATTCGGCAGCTAAAGTGATAAACACGTCGTATAATTTGCAATAACATTGCATTTTTATTCTAGATCTATTATTATTATTTTATAAACATTTTTCGATATGAATCTGATAAGATTTGAGCTATTTGACAATAGTGCTGACTAGTAAAAAAAATTCGATAGCCAGATTTACTCTAATTGAATTTATTAATAATAATTATGGGTTCTTTTTTTCTATAGTATGTTTTGCATATTTATTTTGACATAATTTATTTTATTGTAAACTTACAAAATTTTCGCTTGGTGCTATTGCGCAATGTTTTTAACCACTGTGCAAGCGCTTGAACTGCAAATTTTTAGCGCTTAGCAACAGTTTGAAAATTTTACGATTACGTTTACCGTGCACTTTAATATGTGTATGTGTGTGTGTGTTTCTTTGTTGTGTGGGATTTTCCACAATGCAGAGGGTCGACAATTAGATATGTGTACAACTATATATATATATATATATAGATATATATATATATTTATATCTGTATATACATATGTGTATTAGCTCACTAATGCATTTGGTGGATATTTTTTTCAGGTGCCCCACCTGGCGCACATCACGGCCATATGTCGGCAGCGGCCGCTGCTGCCGCTGCCGCTGAGGCACGGAAGCCGAAGCTGCGCCGCTTTAACTCACATGACACCAGCTCGAACATGTTCTCTGTGGCGGACTTTGAGAATGCGCGTCTTGCGCGTCGCAACGAGAACGAGCTGAAGCAGCGTTTGGCTCGACGCCAGCGGAATAGCGCCAATGGCAGCTACGGCCTGGGCGGCGGTTGCTCCAACGGTACCAACAACACTGGCTACCCCGTCTACAGCGCCTTCTGCGGCGGCCTCAGTGGCAGCGGCGATTACTCCACCGGCGACAGCAAAACCTCCAAATGCAGCAGCAACAGCGAGGTAAGTAATGATGCAGCCAGCCAGGTCAGTCAATTGATCTAATCCCTCTTTCGCTTCCACAGGAACCTCTGCCCGCTGAGATATTTCTGGAGCGGCATTCGCTGCCGCAAGTTGTTCGCATTTTGTACAGCAGCAAAAGCTCCAATGAGACACTGCAGTCGAGCTCATCGCACGGCTCCTCAACGGCCGCCTCGAGCAGCTCATCGGCGGGCCACAAGCAGCTGCTGTCTCATGATCCAGCCGCGGTCACAAACACTGGCACTGGCACCACCTCATCCTCCAGCGCTGGCAGCGGCAACCACAACAATAACAACAATAGCAACATTGCTCAGCCTGGCCACGATGAGCTGTTCCTGCTTTATAGGCTAGTGCGTCAGCGCCACATTTATCATGGTCACAATGCCAAGTCGCAGGCGGCGCAGCGCAAGAAAACGGTGCTCATTCCCCAGGAGTTTCCAGGTGAGTTATTGCATGGGAGTAACAGAGATGGTAGATAAGACAATAATACAGATTTCTTCAATGGCAAGATTTTATATAAGAGATAAAGCAACTGGGTTGAAAATTTCAGCAGTTAAATTAACACAGTAGCAAAATTTGCCACAGCATTCAATTTTTAATGCTTAAAAACAACACATAAAAACTTTCAATTATTAAACAACAAAAATGTGAGTCTGAGAGAAGGGTATAAATACAAATAAATAATTGATTGTTAGAAGTTCTGATTTGGATCATGAATCAATTCTCATGTCAGAGATGCTATTAAATCATTTTTATATTTATTTTTATTTTTTATTTTATTTCTCTTATTATAATTAAAATTAGGTTGCTTTGATTCAGGTCATGACTTTAGCAATAGATTAGCTGTGAAAAGTAGAAATCTTAATAAATAACGTTTAACCTGAAATCAGCAAAAATATTATTATTATTATTTTGTTTTTTCTGCCTCGTATTAAAGATGCTTTTGTAAAATGAACAGCTGCAATAAATATAAAAATAATGTTATTTTTAAGCAATTAGATTTAACTTAAGTTACTTAGCGTTTAAATGTTAATCGACATTGTTTTTGTTATTGTTGTTGCTGCTGTTTAAACACTTACGTAATTAACGGAACACGGTTAACGTGTTGCATTCTCATGACTAATGCATGACGGCTTGGCTCCAAGCAAAGTTGGCTAATTCTGGTACTTACCGAATATTTTAGCCTCCTCAACTTTAGCCATTATGCGTGATACTCTGACAGAGTTGGCTCGAAGCAGTTTACAGTCAAAAACATATAATCACAGCAACAATTATTCATTGGGTATTATTATGTAAGCAGCGCGAGTGCTGTTTGAGCCCATTGTTTGTTGGCTTGTTGGTAATTATTTCTCACAGCCAGCTGAAAACTAAGCCAAATGCATTATACCAAAATGGTTATGCAACTGCTGCGGATGCTGCACAATTAATTAGTTAAGCTCTGAAATTGGCGTATTTTAATTATATAATATAATCAAATTATATTCATATTTATCTGATTTATATGCATTCCTGAATACGTTCGCAGACCTTCCACTTAATGCGAATATGCATTTGTAATTTTTAGTGAGATTCTCAAATCATTTAGTATTATTTAAAAGCTCAGTTTAGTTTATAATTCAACCTTTTTAAAAAATTGTGTTGTTAAATTAAAGTTTTCTTAATTTAAGTATTTCGCTGTACAGCTTAATTAGCAGTTTTAAGACTCCATTTTAGCCAGATGCTAATAATATTTTTCGACACTTGTTATTTATATTTTACTATCCAGGTGTGTTCATCTAATAACAATGTGCAGAAAAATTCTTTAAGAATAGTATTAAAATATATAAATTTTTTTAAATATTTTTTTTATGCTTATAGTTATTTTTTCCCTCTTCCCAAAGCAAGTTTTGAGTTACTCTTAACTTAATTTACTTAAAGTTAATATTTCTCCATTAGTTAAAAAAATGTTTAATTTACAATTATTTGGTTTTTCATTCCTGTTGAACATATTTAAAAATTTGCTCGTTTTTTTCAGGCTACTTTTCGCTGCTGAGCGAGAAGGGTTTGCCGACGGCAATACTTTACAGCTCGCTGATACAGTTGGTGCGGGAGCGTGTCTACAAGTTTGCGTCGGTGGACAATATGCCGGCGTTCACGGAATCGACGCCGCATGGCAACAACAGCAGTCCGAATCACGAGGGCTGCCTGCCCAGCAGCAAGAGTCGGCCGCAGTATGTGAAGACGACGGCGCGGGGCGGTCAAGTGTTCCGGCTGCTCGCCGTCTTTGAGGATGGCAAGCAGGAGCATGCTCATGGCCATGGCCAGCACAATGGTCACCAGCTGAGCCAGTCGAATCACAGTGTGACCAAGTCGCACAGTGGCTCAAGTGGCGGCAGCTACATGGGGCGCGACAAGGATAAGGGGCGCTACGCGCAGCTGCTGAACGAGCAGCGGCAGGTGATGTATGTGCCGCTTGCCACCAAGGGCAAGTTCTACGAGATCGAGAAGGGCATACCGCATCTGCTGCAACAGAAACTGGGCGACACACAGCGCATATTGAATCCGGAGTGTGTGCATCGTTTGGGCGCCTTGGTTGCCGCTGCCAAGCAGCTGCCGCTGATGTTGCGCTACATTTCTGGTCCAGCCGGCGCCGAGATTCCCGAACAGCTGTGCATCAGTCGTGTGTGCAAGGAGGATGTCATCATTGGCTGTCCCATTGAGGAGCTCGATGGAGTAGCCCAGCAGCAGCAACAGTCGCAACAACAGCAGCAGCAACCGTTGCAGTTGCAACTGCGCAAAGTTTATCTGAGCCGAGAGATGCAGCTGCTGAAGTGCATGCTCGGCTTTGAGTCAGAGATGCGAATGCTGGGCAACACCCAGGTGCAGAACATGCTCTCCTTCTGTCAATTCAACTGCGATCAGTTTCTCAGGCTGGTGGAGATTGAGCTGTTGCAGCGCAACGATCGCTCCGCCAGCAAGACGCGAGAGGGTCTCAAAATTCTGAAGCCGCTGCATCTGCCCAAGTTGTTGCGACGCGAGAAGAGCAGCATGGCGGCGCCGGGCAACAATAGTTCGGCGCACGAGAAGGAGGACTCGATCATATTCCTGAGCAAGACCGATCTGGAGCAACTGGAGGCCAAAGAGGCTGCAGCCAATGCAGCTGCCGTAGCCAGCAGAGAAAGCGAGAGCTCCACATACCGGATCACGGAACGCATGAAGGTCTTTCAATCCACCAAAAAGAAATGGTTTCGCAAGCAGCAACATCAGCAAAATCAGCAGCAGCAGCAGCAGCAACAGCAACAACAGCAGCTGGATAAGCCCACTTCTCCCGCAGACTTGCAGCTGGATGTGCAGGCCAAGCGGATGAGCATGGAACGCTATACAGACATGTCCAAGCTGCTGCAGGAGCGGTTCGGCAATGCCGACAATGAGCCCGTGGCAGCTCTAGCGGCAGACACCCAATCGCTGCACAGCGAAACGGAGACAACAACGCTGAGCAACAGCTTGGAGCGCACTTCCATGCCCAAGTCATTGGATACGCTGCTGCAGAAGTCGATGTCGCTACAGAATATTGAACTGTTGAACGGACAGCGCAAGGAGCAGAGGCCGGATTTGCTGGCTGCGCACACCGATGCCATCAGCGAGGCCGGCACCGAGCTGGACGATGTCGAGAATCAGACGCCACCGCCGCAATCCTTCATCACCGAGAAGCTCTACAACGAGTTCCATGTGAAGACGCGCCAATACAGCAAATCCTCGAGCAGTCTGCATCAGTTGCGCCACTTCTCGCTGCCGCAAAAGTTGCAGCTGCACGAAACGGAGCGCGAGAAGCGCAGCCAGCAGCAGTTCCGGGCGCAGTTGCAGCTGGGCAAGATGCCCATCACTGGACGACGTGCTGCTGGTGGTGTTTCGCTGCTGGGCGGCTTGGTTGCCTTGTCGCCGGCGGCGCTGCTCTCGCCCACCTCGCTGGTGGAGGATGATTTGCCCTACTCGAGTGTGCGTGACTCCCTGGTCGTGGACAATCTGGAGAGCAGCGAGGAACAGGAGCAGACACCAACTACGCCCGCTCCCATTGACTACACCAAGGAGAACATCTATGCGGAGATCTGTGCCTCGCACACCTGCGACAGTTTTTCAGGAGCCACGCAGTTAACACAGCTGCCGCAGAAGGACGACAATGAGGATGACGATGATGATGATGACGGTGACTACGCCTCGCTCAGGTATCAGCCAAATGGGCCGCAATCTGTGAGCCGGGTCGAAATCAATTGCACACCCACCACCACAAGCGCCATCAGCTACCACACCGTGTATCTTGGCGAGGAGGCACTCGGTGAGCGGCATGTGGCTGCTGGTGCACAGCATATAACCACCGTGGAGCTGGCCGGAGAGGATAACATATACAATACGCTCAAATGATGATTCATGTGATTCCGGCGACGACGCTTAGCCGGCGCCAATGGGCTATTCTGAATGTGAAAGGACAATGCGAATTCTAGAATATAGATATACAAACGTACATATTAATCCGTATACATATATATATACATATATCTATTTTATTTTAAAAAATACCCTGTAAAGCGAACAAAACTGTTGGCGAACAGAAGAAGAAGAAGAAGAAAACGAAGAATAGGCAAAGCAACCCGAGGAAAAATCTGATAAAAATAATGCATTAAGTAACCAAAAACACGAAAGAAAAATCTAAGAAATTATTTACAAACACAAAACACAAAAATTATCAACTGAATAAGTTCTCAAATAGAACAAGAAACAGAAGTAGAAATATTGTATATAAAAAAAATACATTTTATCATATATATGAAATATTTTGTAGAGGAACACAACTTGAAACTATTCCCAAATGTTTGAAAAAAAAATAATTATTTGTTTTTTGTAAGATTTTCAAGAATTTATGAAATTATGAAACAATTTTTTTTTTTAATTCTATTTCATTTATTTTTTGTTAATTATTTAAAACTTAAATGATTTATTCAATTTCAATTCGGGAAGTAAGCTTTTATGTAACGCATATTTCATAGACTGTAGCTGTAGCTTCTGAAGGAAAGAAAGAAAGATTAAAAGAAAGAAAGATTTAAAGAAAGAAAGATTAAAAGAAAGAAAGATTAAAAGAAAGAAAGATTTAAAGAAAGAAAGATTTAAAGAAAGAAAGAAAGATTAAAAGAAAGAAAGATTTAAAGAAAGAAAGAAAGATTAAAAGAAAGAAAGAAACTTGTCAATGAGAGAAGTTCGTTTTGGCAGTGTCAAAAAAAAATGCCTTAACTCTCCTCCAAAGTCCCCGCCCACGCCCACGCCCCCTGCCATGCAGCAGCACACAAAAAGAAATGACATCTCAAATTGTAATATTATTTGATAGAGAAGAAGTGAAGACAAGCAATTTGTATTTGTAAATAGGCTTAAACAAAAACCAACCACAAACAACAATAACAAAAAACAAACAAACACAAAATACACACACACAAAATACACACACACACAATACACACACACGCATAAAATGTCATGCAACTGAATATTGGAACATTGCAATATTATACAAATGTATACATAACTAACATATTTGCATATACAAAACTATATACACAAATAATTTAATAATACATACAGTATATACAGTATATATATATATATAGTTGTTAGTTATATGAAATGTAGAAATCTTAGCGCAAACCTAAGGTATTATTAGCTTGTAGGCAATCAACAAGTCAAATCAAATCATAAGCGATATACAAACATATACATATACACACATATGTATGTATATATATATATATATAAATGTACATACACATATATATATATATATATATAGACATATACATATATAGTATTTAGTCTACAATAATGTAACATAGCTTGAAATTTTAGGACTAACCACACAGTTAAGGTCCACTTTTAAAACGATCTCTCGTATTTGTCGCTCTATTTGATAAATATATATATATATATATATACAACATCAATATATATATATATTATTTTTTTTCTGTTTTGAATGTTTTAGCATTCATGCACTAGCAGCTTTGGCATGATCTGAACTATTTAAACCTTGATTAATAATATTAATAATAATAATCATAATTTGTCCGTTATTCCGTTCTGAATTTTGACCTTTAATTTACTTTATTTTAATACAAACTTTAAGTTGATCTTTTCTTCCTATCTCTCAGTCACAATATTCAGCCATATGAATAACTAGTTGCGCAATCTCAAATGCATTATGTAATACAATCTAGTCCTCTCAAATATATGTATTTGGTTGTATTCCTATATATATATATATATATATATTTATTTTATACGATTTGCCAAGCTGCTTCACTTTTCGGCCGGGTTCGAAAGTAACACAAATTGATTTTCGATTCTCGAGTACTTTAAATAAATATTTAGCAAAGAATTTATTAATTTTTATTTCGATCAATTACAATTTTCATTTTCTCTTTAAGATTTGTTAACACCACACCCAATACAAGCAATCATTATGATCTAGATATCAAAATTATTATTTGTTTTTCTTTCGTCAAAACCTTTATTTCAGGTGAGGCTCTTCAGTTTCTATTATGATTTGTGTTTTCTCCTTTATAGGCAACTGCAGCTACAATCAAGTTGAAGCATTGTACGTATACATTTTAACAAATAGATTAACAAATGGAAACCCTGTAAAAAACTAAAGCAATACTCACAAAAAAGCTATGATACTAGTTGTAAAACATATTGGATGATGTTTAGCTAAATGCAATTTGGATGCGTTTACAAAATAAAAAAAAGTAGAGTCGGAGAAAGTAAGAAAACAAGAAATCAAGAAAGAGAGCAAAACTAACATCAGCTCTAAAATAATATATATAAAAACAACAAAAAATTACATATATAGAAGATATATATATATATATGAGTAATCTAATATGTGGTGTACATGTGTACTCTGAGTACTTTGTGTAGAGTTTACCTTTGCATTTGATAGTTTTTTGTAGACACTTAAGTCAGGCTTCACTGTAGCGCAAGGGTGATACAATGTGGATAGAGTTGTTAGAACATATGTATAAGATTTGTATCTCTATAAGCAACTACCCGCCAGCATATAAATATATATATAAATTGGTGTGATAACTCAATGTCTAACAGAATATTTAAAAGTAGTTAAGCAAACGCAGTTTTGAATTTGCTTTTAGAGCACAATAAACATATATATATATATAATTCAAACAGACAACTAAGGATATATATATATATATATGTATCTATATATATATATATGCGTATGAAGCATTTAAAAAACAAGACGAAGAAGAAGAAGAGGTTTAACAAACTTTTGCTTAAATGTGAAAAATACAATACATATTAATTGTCATCATTGTCGAAACACATAAAACATAAAACAAAAACAAAAACAAACAAAGAAAAACCAGTCATAAGCAGCAGCTGAGCAAAGCAATTTTCAGGGATTTTAAATGGAAAGGCACAAGCAAATTCGTAAGAATAGTTCGGTATATACGAAACCAGCGCCCTAAATGCCGCCCGTAGGCCTTTTGAAGCAGTTAAGATAAGAAGATGATCGAGATCAAGATCGAGATCGAGAGCGATCGATCGATCGAGTTTTGGTGGAGTTGGATTTAGTATATTATGCAGAAGCAATTCGACAATTTTCTATATATATATATATGAATAAACGAGAATTATTATTAGTAGATTTATAGCAATATAATTACACGTAAACACACACGCACACACACATACACACACAATTTAGTACTCATGTTTTATTCGGTGTCTATGTTAATCCCTTAGAGATGGCAATTAATCAATTTGAAAATCCACAAGTCAAATATTAGTAGAACTTTAAATGTCATGCCCCCAAGGAAACAAAAATAACTATATTAGCACATAGTTCAAGATACACATATATTTATATATATGTATGTATATTTATAACTTATACCCTCTGAGCACTTCTTGGATGCTGTTTCGAACCCAAAATTTTAGGTATTCGTAATGTATAAATTTTGAACTGATTAAAAAAAAACCAATGTTTGAAAAAGGCTATGATTGATGACAAAATTGATATAACGGTTTATGTGTAGAATGCTGCCATGTGCTGAGTCATGGCAAGACTGAATTGATACAAAAAAAAAAAACAAAATGGAAAATTAATTGAAATGTTTGGTAATGGGTACACACAAAATATACTGATACTGATATTATTGTTGTAGTAGCTCTTTTTTATAATAAGTAACATACATACAAACATATACATATACATATGCATACACATATAAATATATAAAGATCAAATCGATATGTCCCCCTTTTTAGCAGCTTGACTGAGCCTGTTTCAACCGTACTCGTAAACTCAAAAACCCAAAAAAAAAAACCGATGCCTCCAATCAAATCTAGCATACAAATTTCTATTCTACGTTATACCTATGTATAAATAGATAATAAATTTGAAAAAAAAAGAATAAAACAACTTTTGGCAAAGACAAAATTTCAACAAAATCGAATGAAATACATGATAATGATAATAAAAGCTCAAAATCGTTGTTTTTATTTAAACTCGTTTGTAGGGTGACCATGTCTTTAAAATTTCTTCGCGGCTTACGCAAGCACGAAGTTGGCTGCGCGCACAATTCAGACTCACGTGAAGTTGGCTGCGTCAAAACGCATGTTTTGGATGCAATTTATGTTTGGCTAAAATTTGATTTTATGTTTGGGTTCATAGATTAGTTTCCATAATGCTTGAAAGCAAGCCGCTTGAGTTGATCGTTGCCTTCCAAACGCATCATATTCCTTGAAACTCTGTAAATATTTGGCCGAGTTAGAGCTACTTTTGGAAAGCGGCTCAGAAAACTTTCACCGCAGCTTAGTTCCCTAAAATTATACACCAGATTTTTCAATTTCGATTTCATTCAGTTCAATTGAAAAGTGCTATATATTTGAAATTTCGCTAATTTTAACTTTACTTAAAGTTTTTATTATATTTAATTTGATTTAATTTACATGTATAAGTATTTACAATTCAATTTATTTGGTATTTCAGTTTAAAAATAGTAATAAAGTTAGATCAATGCTTATATACAGTAAATAAAGATATAAATGTAAATTTAACAAGAAATAAATCTACTTGGCTAGTTTGTTCAAGAATTGTGGCAGGAACCTGATGAGCAAAAGTGAGTGCAATGAATTCCGTGTAAATTCGTAGGCCAAAAATGGAAAACGTCCATGTTGCTTTGGTGTGTAGAGGCGCAAAATGTGGTTAAGTAGCTCCAGAACAGAAATGCCGAAAAAACGATGTGAAAATTTCGAGTTGTTTGTGCTTCAGGGCATGAAAGAAAAATGAGAAACTATAATTAAAGAGCCACAAAATTAAAACCATAAGAGACACACATATTTATCATTGGCGATGCAAGTGCCACGCCCATTAGATTGCCTAGATCACGGGACAGCAGAAAAATGGGACTGCCCTCGTGACGCATATACGTTGGCTCCGGACACCACTTGAAAGCCTACAAATTGCATTAGATACAAAAGCAAGTTTCATGGCAATTAATCGACTCACCTGTCGCACAGACCAATGCGGATCGAGACCCAAGTGCAGCTTGATGAAGTATACAGCAACGGCTAGACCACCCAGCAGCAGCACAACCAAAACCGCCCAGCTACGTCGCTGGGAATGCCAGTGCCATTGGCTAATGGCCACAATGCTGACTGCCGCATAGCTGGCCAAGAGGCACTGATGCAGATACTCGGTGGCAAGATACAGACGACTTATCCACATGCACAGCGTACAGCAGGCAATTAGGCTGTACACCATTATCCTGCAGGCTGTGGAGCGTCCCGATATCGGCAGATACATGCTAACAACCATAAGGAGTGCCGTCCAGTTCATGGAATGGGAGCAGGGCAGTCCGCCACTCGTCTCACAGCTCAGATCGTGACTTTGTAGGGCAAGACTTAAGGGCTTATTGGCATTCTCATTGGCGTAGAGCTCGCGTAGACGCCAGAGCGGACGCCACTCCGGATATATCCTGTTGGTGTAAATACAATTAAATCGGAGATCTTAGATGTGCTTAGAGACCTTATATAATCGGCACACTTGCCACTTTTCCAGGGAGCCCACTGTGCTAGCGACACTCATCACACAAACCAGATGTGCCAGCAAATCCTGACGATGAATGCCAATCAGTGGTATCCACACATTGTACATATTGCCAGGCTCCAAATAGACGCTGATGAAGCGAAAAATTTGTTCGCCTAAGCTCAAACTGCAAAGGATTTTTATATGACTAACATTTAAGATGAGCGTCCTTTACTCACCGATCCTGCACCCATTCGTTTATGTAGAGCTGTGCATTAAGACAACTGTGATAATAATCCGCCAACAGGCCAAACACTTCTAGAATCATTTATGCAACAGTCGTCGCTTTAACTGAGAATTAGTTAATACTTTGTTGTGGCTTGGCAGGATTTTAGTTAACTGCACGCATCCTGTTTTGGTTTCAGCTGTTTTTAACGCAGGCGCCTTGCTGCCTTACACTGTGGTTCAAAATATTAGGCAAGGCATCTTTTGCAAATGCACTGCTTGGTATAAAAAAAATTGAACTGCTTGCTTTGTTTTAATTATATTGTAAATTTTAATAAATAATGCGAACGGTTTACAAAAACTGATAACAAATCATATTTTTCCTATAAATACACATGTACACAAACACATTCATAAGTATACATATATTGAGTAGAGGCCTCTCAGTTGTTGTGGTTGTGATTGTTGTTGTTGTAGCCAAATATCAATGAAAATTTTTATAATGCACTAAATTGTAGAACTTGACTAAATTATGAACGCAAGATCAAAAATACACACATACACTCGCATATATATATCATACACATATACTATATATATATATAGATGGATGACAGTTAGTAGTGGGTGGTGGATGGTGTGCTACTAAATTCGTTAAATGCTAAACAAATGAAACTTAATTCGACAATTGATTATTATTATTTTTGTGTAGTTGGCAGATAATTGTAGAATTGAGTAGTTTGGACTGTTGGGGTACGCACAATCCTAACCAAAGTTCTCGAAATGATGTATAAAATAAGGCAATTTGCGTGTTTTATTCACTTCATCACAGGCGGACATGACGCTCTTTGTTAGCGGCCTGGGACCGCAGGAGAAGACGCCTATTTTGGATACCTGTCAATAATGTAATGTTCAAATAATTAATTTCCAATTAAAATTAATTGCTTGGTTAAGCGACTTACATAGGAGTGCTTCTTTTGGACAAACTTAAGAAAACTGGACATGTCTGGGCGCCCGAAATGATTGACTGCTTTGAGACCCGTGAAAATTGAGGTCTTCGAGAGGCGCTGAAAGTGATTCTCACAGATGTACTGCAACAGAACAAATTTTAAAAAGATAATTTATAAATATATATATAAAATATATATAACACATTTGAGCTCACCAGCATTGTGGTTCTCAGATCGAATTTGTGGAAGAACTGCGTTATGAAGATGTGTATCTCCAACACATTGGTCACATCCTTCTTCTCCACGTCGCGCAGCACATCGATGAACCACTCGAAGTGCTTATGGGATGGGCAAATCCACAGGAAGTAGACCTTTTTGCAGGCAACGCCCGAGTAGCGATTGGTGCTGGTACCAAAGACCAGGTCGTTCAGTATAGAAGCGTACGGAGTAACGCCAATGCCACCGCCGACCATGACAGCGACCTCAAACTTATACCAGTCCTGATTGCCGCCACCGAACGGTCCCTCAATGCGTATCTTGGGCTGATCCTCTGGATTATAATTGCATGGATCAAAATAGTTGCGCAGCTTCCAGGTCCACGGACCCTGCGCCTTAATGTGACAGCTTAGGAAGTTCTCGTGCGGCGCCGAGGTTAGCGTGAAGCTATGCATCTCCTGCGGCCTGAATGCAGTGCAGGACAAGCGCACCCACTGCCCGGACAAATATTTCAGATTGGGCGGCCTATAGAACTTGACCTTGATGACATCCGAGGGCAGCAGATCTGTATCGATGACATCCAGTGCCATATATTTCGTGCGCAACGAGACAATCTTATCCAGAGTGTATACAATGCCCGGTCCGAGGAAGAACATCCAGAATCGTGGCGGACCCGTCAGACGCGCCAGTCCATGAATCAAACTCAGCAAATACAGACCGATGTAGAGCGTGTGCATGTTCCAAAAGAAATTGTAGGCTCTCTTCCGTATGGTCGGATGGGCAAAGACAAAAATTATGCACATTATGATGAAAAGGAGGACGCCCGTGGTGCCGGTGACCGTCTGAAAGAGCCAGAATGTGATGTCCGGCTTATAGTCGGAGGCGAAGTGCACTTCGCGTGTTAAACAGCGCAGATTCTCGTGCGACTGTGTGGACACATGATAGAAGTTGACAATGTGTCCAACGGTGTGCAGCACCGAAAAGAACAGCGCTGTGCAGGCGGCAATCTTGTGGAATTGGATGTGAGAGTCCAAAGGAATGTACTGCTGTATGGGGAACTCCTTCAGTTTGGTGATGAGATTTCTGCAATGAACACAATGTGATTGATCAGTTTCACAATACTCGATGATCGTAATCAATATTAATGCTCACCTCGACATGGTCAGCAGCAGCAGTGAATAGCAAAAGGATAGCGAAGCAGCCGATCCTCGTGTGATGGCAATGCCCACACCCATAATGTGTCGCAAGTCGGTGTGCTCAGCCATAAATGAGTAGTGGATGAAGCGCTCCACGAAAAGTACAATGGTTACCACATAAAACAGAAATAAGTAGAATATATTCTGGCGATTCTCTTCGAGAAACGTGATGTAGGCATCCCACTTGGCAAGCAGCCAGTGCCGCGGCTTATCCTGCATGGGCTCAATGTTGAACGAGGTCATGCGAGCGACATTTGTGGATGTGTCGAGGAAGTTCTGTTTGGCTCCCTTGCAATCTAGGCCAATGGCCACAAAGTCGCCTTTGTATTCCTTCATCATGAGCTTAAAGTCCTGGTAGGTGAGATGGTTCTTGTGCTCGAGGCCCACATCCTGGAACATGCCGTCGATCAGCTCGGTTACCTGATCATCGCCCAGGCTGGTGGTGCGCGCAATCTCCACCAGCGAGCGCATCATCTCGCTCAGCTCACCCTTGTCGATGACACCGTTGCGATCGTTGTCGCACATGTCGAAGATGATGCGCAGCTTGTCGTCCGTTTTGCCGCGCGAGAAGAGCACTACGGTCTCGAGAAACTCCTGGAAACTGATGCGACCATCCTGATCCTTGTCAACAATGTTGAACATTTTGCGCACAAACATATCGTTGGGCTTCATGCCCAGCGCCGCGGCAAACTCTGCCTTGGACAGGCTGGTGCGCATCACGGTCATCACTTCCCCATCGCTGGACGCATCCGAGCGACGGCGCCGTTCGCCCGGTCTTAGGCCAAAAGTCAATGCATACGCCTCCCGGAAGAAGTACTCCAGTCGCTTCTGACGACGTTCACGCGTCTCCGCTCTGGCCAACATAATGTCGCGATTAACCTCCATTAGAGTCATCTCTTTCTTGTGCAGCAGCAGGAAATCTTCCAGTTTCTTCACAAACTTACGACGCGCTCCATACGACTCGAGCTCCAGCACCAGATCGTGATCGCTGGGCACACGGAGCAATATGTAGGGTTTTTTCTTGATGTGATTGGTTGCTGACTCCTCAACGCTGACCACGTCCACATGTTTCAAGCTGAATGTGCGCAACTTTTCGCCCTTGCGATCCACCGTATAAATAGCCGACTCCGGGCCAAATTTGACCGTTACCAGTCGCTTGTGGTTCGCATGCAGCCATTCGCGAGCCAACATCTTATCCACGGAACCCTTTTGCTGTGGCGCACGCAACGCCTCCTGGCGTATTTTGAGGCGGCGTCGCTTGCTGTTTTGCAGTTTGACCACACAGTAGCCGGCGGCAGCGCACAGGATGGGCACAAAGCCAAGAAAGACACATACATAGATGAACATAAGTTCGGAGCCGGAGAAGTAATCGTAGCCTTCTAAATAGTTGCACGGCTCCAGCTCGGTGGCATTCAGCTGCATCGGCTGCGGACAAGGATCGCCAGCGTGCCACATGAACACATCGCGCTGTATCTGACCCACCTCAATATCCGTGCTGTTCACTATTATATCCCAGAGGGTTATCTTCCGTAGCTCGGCGATCTCCTCGACTGTAAAGATGCCATTGCGCTCGTTCTCAAACCAGAAGCGATCCGCGTCACGTACCCGTTGAAATTGCTCCTTGATTACGTTGCTAAAGAGCTCGCCCGGCTGGCCATAGGATTCAAGCATGCCGCCCACATAAACGTCCACATCATCCAGCTGGTTATTGTAAGCCTCTTTTAGCATACTGCAAAGATAGATATTTATCTGGATTAGTCTCGGCATAAACTGGGAGTAGTAATTATAGACGCTTACTCCAACAGCTCTGGTTGTGCTTCGAACAGCTGCGGATTGATGTCCGTCCAGGTCTTGTGCCTGTGCAGGCCATATGCCTCACGAGCCGTGTTATAATCGGGCAAACCATTGTCGCGTCCTCGCATTATGTTAAGTGCACCCAGATCACGACGCGTGAACTCCATGGGCCCGAAGAGTTTATCGCGTACATCGGAGCACAAGACGGGATCCTCGCGTTCAGAGATTTGCGATGATAGACCCATCAGCACATCCTCCACGCTGGTGTCGCTAAAGAAACCCTGCAATAGTCACGATGAAGACAAGTAGTAGTACAGATTATGAACAACTCACGCTAGAGTCCCACCACGTGGAGCACAGCCGTATCGCCGGATAACCCATGGGTGTCTGCTTGAAATTGCATTTGCCATCACGCCTATAGATGCCAGGCGGTATCATGGTGTGGCCAAAGCGAAAGGCGGCCGCCTGAAAGATGTGACCAACGCCTGGATGCACGTCCTGTTTGTAACCCTCATACGGCGGTATTGAAGAGCCCAGGAACGCCGGCAAATACTCGTAGACCATCACATTCTGTAGACTAGCAATCACCATGTGACGCGCACGCTGAAAGATGTCCTCGTCACACCATGTGGGATTCAGGCGCTTTATCCGCTGCGCCAGCGTATTGTGCCAGCGCACAAAGAGTATGGCAAAAGAGAGCAAAGCAGGGTTTTGATTTGTGCGCGGATCACCCAACACTGGAAAGCAAACCAAAATATAATTAATTTGCTAATGCATACAACGGCTGAGACTTATGATATATAGATTCACCAGTGTGATGAACTTACAGAATAGCCGCTCCGGGCTGAGCATCTTCATCACATTGGGCACCGGATTGTTGAAGAGCGGCACCCTCATTGTGTTGCGCACTGGAAGCTTGCCATCCTTCTCGGTGAGCAGGGTGCCATTGTGAAAGGAACGCATGGCGTTGAGCCAGGCCTCGGATGTGCTGTAAATGAAACTGCCATCAATCCAAGCAGTCATTTGATTTATCTGCGGAGTAGGTTTTATTGTGACATTTGTACACCAGTCGATGGTGGTATCCCCATCCCCCATCGCAATTGCCACACGTGCACTCTCACCTGTTCCCTTGGCGCATTCGGACTCTGGCCCGTGCTGCGATCATAGGCAGCCCTATGGAAGGGTATATATTTATCGCCGCGACACTCTCGATCGTACATCTCATCGCATTTCTCGATCTCGATGCGATGCATCTCAATGGGGCAACCAGACTCTGAGGCCATCACAATCTCATTGGCCACCACCTGGCCAAAAAAGGCCAACAGCGCGGTGCGATTGAATTTAGAGCCGAGACCATCGCGACCGCCCATGAAGAGGCGACTCAGTCGCCGGGTCGACGGTCGATTGGCACCCGCCATGGCGTACACCCCATCCGAGTAGGAGGGCGGTGCCTTGCGCACCAGATGGCTATCTGAAAATCAAGTCGGGAAACAAGTATTTAATGACGCTGCAAATATGCGATATCATGTTAACGTAATTGACGAGCCCTCCAGTCTAATTGGAACGCTCGATAAGGCAATCTAACTAATTTTCCGCCTTGTCAGACTATTTAGAAAGTATTTGTATTTGCATACACTCAAAAAAAATTGAATTTGTTTTTGCGTTAAGAGTAGCTAATGAATTTTTTTTTAAAAAATAGATTTCCAGCATACATTTACTAAAAATATTTTGAAAAATTCAATAGGAATTTTTTAATTAGCTTTAAGATTTCGCATTTACATACTTGTTAAATAATGTTTACTACTTTTAAAATATCTTTTTCTAGACGATTTAATATAATTCAGGGCGTGTGACTTGCATACATTTGCATGCATATAAATATGCTAAATTTCAACTTATTCTATTGCACTTACCCACCGATCCCCAGTCGGGATGTGCCAGATTATTATACCAGCCATCGTAGCGCTGCTTTTCAGTCTGACTATACATTTTCTCTGTAAATAAAATCAAAAAGTAATAAATTATTATAGTAAGGTATATATATAATTAAATTGAGATAACTTGAAAGTCATATGAATAATGCATTGACAGTTAGAAACTTTAAGTATGTTATCTAAATTAATCACTATTCAAATCGCACACTGTGTGTAATTCCTAAAAGTAGCTAATGGTCAATTTGACAGACCGACAACTGTTGCAATTTATTTAGATTGATTTTTGTGGCATTTATGCGTGCAATTTACGCATTAAATTGTGCCAGTTAAGATCTGAGAATGCCATAAATGTTGCTACGTACAAAAAAAATAAATCATTCAAAATAACTTAGAGTACTACATTTCGACCAGTTTTTCTTTTTAAATATATAAATCAGAGCAGAAAGATTGACGATTATTTAGCTACTGAGAAAACGTGTTTAGCTGCTTTAATTGACTGCAAAAATTGAGTTACTTGCGGTCAGAGCAATAAGGTGTTGGCCCCCATTATTATTAAAGCTCAAATTTAAATATTTACGTACAATTTAAGTTGTTTGTAGTGCTTTGCTTAAACGTTTTGTAATGAAAACAAATTATGGATAATTTTCTTATTATTATTATTTATTCCGCACTATCAATATCGGATATGTCAATTTTGAATACATAAGTATGTTGAATATACGCTTTTTAATCATTCGTTTTTTTGATCATTCATTCACGCGTCAATTAATTTATTTTAATAATTTATTCAACATCAGAATACCTAAATAGAACTCAAATCAATTTGATCTACATTTTTTCCTTTGAGCTATTTTTTTTAATGTACCACACACTCGAAATGCCAAACGTTTTAATTTGATGATGGAACAAAAGATTTGATAAACGTTTTTTCTTCAGAAAAGCTACTATTAAAATCATGACTTTGACAGCAAAAAAAAACAGCAGCAACAGCCACAACAGTAACAACATACACCATGATTATATTTTGTGCCACTTTTGAGAGCAATGCTCGCACGTGTGTGTTAATATTAGTGTATATGTGTGTGTGTGCGGAATGATAGATGGCAACAACGGCTGACGACGAGCTGAGACTACGTTTATAAACAGCACAGCACAGAGGCAACAATCATTCAGAATCAGATCCGGTTAACCGAAAACGTAGCAAGCAACAGCCAAAACGACAATATCAGCAACAAAAACAACTAACAACATACATTTAACTGAAGATTTACTCATCGCAAGAGAGGGACTGAGAAGACGCTATAGAAGAGTCAGCTGACACTATATATGTATAAAATGTTCATATGTATACACATTCATATAGACACTGCGTTGGCGGTTTAGGAATGCTAGATACAAACACCTGCTGTGCTCAGCTCAAAATTAAAGTTTAAAACAACATCACACGGATGCACAACAAAAAAAATAGATAAAATTACAAAGTGTATAGAGTAAATAGATAACGGTTGATGGCTCGCTCCGCTTTGGATCGGTTGCATTCGTCATCTGCTGTCGCATTGTGTTTTTCCAGCGATTGCAAGAAATTTCACGTTCGTTTCCTAAGTCTTTTGATTTACTCGTTTTTCACTTTCAACTGCTGGGCGAATGCGTGACATTTGGCAATTAGGCGGTTTGTTGCAATAACTCAGCATTGTATACACACTTATCATTGTCTATACACACATTATAATCTTCAGGCGATTTTTGTGCATGCGTTCAAAATTAGTTAGTGAAACTTTCAAATGACTAAAATTAGACAGAAGCCGTTAGTGAGACTATCTTTTATCTTATTTGATTGTATCTTTAATGGTTTTTGTAATCGTTTAGACTGTTTAATTTAACATTTTACTTAATTAAGCCAAGAGTGTCGAGTTTTATATACATGTAAATAAGTTTGACTAGTTGGCCCAATCAATTTGTCATAAATGCCATAAATATATTTCATTGACATATAAAACTAATACAATACAATAAAATCCATTTGTTAGCCGTTAATTGATTGCCAAGTTTGAGAGTTGACAAAAAAAAAATGCACATGACTTAATTTCATCTCAAAATCAATTAACACTATCCACATAGGCATACAGTAAACCAAAAACTGAAATTGTAATGAGGACCAAAAATTCTTATTCATCTCTTGCGACTTAATTAGCCAATGAGAAAAAGTTGTCAGCATCGCGAATAGTTTACTAAGAATGCAGTCTCTCCAAACGGCTTTAAATAATACTAAACACAAGCTGAGTATTTATATACTTTGTTGTTGTCATATATTGAGTGTGTTGCTTGCACGATGCTATAACGTTTTAGAACTTTTGGCATTTTTATTTAATTAATCCAAATGCCATTAGTTTAATTAAAATGTCCAATATTGGGGTTTGTAACATAAATGTAAATATCACTAGCTAACAACAATTTTATTTCTTTGATCTTCTAAACTTAAATGTTTGTAATTTTTTGATAAAAATAATAACTAAGTGGCAAAGAATTTTTCTTAATTTTAAAATTTTAAAGGTGATTGAAAATGGAAAGACCAAATACCGAAAATAGAGTATAAAAAAGTCTATATTTCTTATACATTTTGGATATCTTCTAATTTAGAAAGTTTATCTGGTATAAGATTTTGGCATTTAATGATATATAACAATATATTTTAGCAGTGTACTGTCAAGAAAAGAGCAACAACCTTTAAGGTGGTAACTAAAATCTGCCGTTTTGCCAGCATGGCAGGAATTTTGTAATTGATTGACGCACCCAGAGGAACTTTTGGGATATGGCCATAATACAATATCTCTTTTGAGATCAATGAGTGTTTAGATGAGAAATTGGTGCTACAAAGATTATACACGTTAATGAACATACGTTATTTTTAAAAAAAGGAAAGATTATGCAGTCATCTTTATGTAATAAAATGTAAAGATTTATTTTGCAATAATATCAAATATAAATCAAATTTCCTCATCAAATCACCATAAGCGTTAACTTGGGCAACTGCATTGTAATTACAGCAAATAATCCCATCGTAATAACATACACAAGCCCCACACAGTTACCCAGTTAACGACTGCTTGACGTCATCCACGAGAAGATTGAGCTTTACGGCTTGTGGGGATTCTTGAGACTGCAGAACAATACACTTATTTTATGTCCGTGTGTGTGTCTCTGCCACGGTGAATGACAGCATATCGGCAGACATGCCTTGATCTCGTGCCTCCGACTGACCGATAATCGACAGCGTTGGCGATTTATTATGCACAAGCATTAGTATGGGTATACTTCCTGAGCAGTCACGGCTCAATAGACTCTCGATGCAGTCGACAGATGTCGAAGCCGGTCACGTAAGACGGTACTGAATAAACGGTTAACTTGTGGGCGTGGCCCAGACGCCCCAACGGCGGCTTCGTGCACCGAGTCAAATGTCAACGCTCGCCCAGTCAGCCGGCTGGCCGTCGTTTTACAGCTAGTCACATCATCACCCCTCTCAATTTCATGGATGTCATTTTTAATGTTTTCCATTTTTCCTAATCATTTGATTTATGCACAGCAGGTCGTTTGTTTTCATTGTGTAGCGTAATGTTAATTTTGCAAACAACATTTAATACCATCCATTGTAATGATTATTCCATTTCCAACCTGTCTCTATCTCTCTCTCTCTCTCTGTCTGACCCACAGCACCACATGTGGTGCACTATGGGGTAGCTCGTTGCGCCAATCTGGAACTAGGCAAACATTTTGTTGGCCTTTCTTTTTAAATTTCATTATGATTACCATTAGCACTTGTGCTTTGTTTTCGTTTAGCCTGGTTGGCATCTTTAAAATCGAACGTTAACTACATAAAATAAATGCAGTTTAATAAAAGTGTCTAATGTATCGAAATTATATATGAAATATCTGTTTAACAGTTTGTTGTAAATATCTATTAAATAAACATTTTTAACTATTCTGGTTTACATATGTATAACGCCAAACTTCATAGCATATGATAAATTTAGTCTTTTCTAATAAAAAAAAAACATATGCACAGTGAAAGGACAATTCTTATGCCAACTGCAGACATATAAATATTTCAAAATATATATATAGTTTGTGAATAAATATTTATATATATATCGGCTAATAATGGAGTACACATAAAATGACAAAATTAAAATACTCTTTACAAGGGTATCCAAAGTACTCACCATAGCAATGCACAAATTCCAGACTGAGGCCCAAACTAATCAGCAACAATAGCAGGGTGGTGCGAGGGATTGGCGACCAGGGGGCCCGACGTAGTCGCCAGCTATGATGGTTCCGCGTTGGAGTTAGAGTTGGAGTTGATGCCCGCTGTTGGGGCACGCTTGGAACACTCATATTGAAAGCCAGGTATTTTTATTGTTGTGAGCAAATTTGTTGGCTTGCGAATTGTATTGTAAAATTAATTAAACAAACTATGTATAGCACTGAGGGGAGTCGAGTGGCTTGAGGCGACTCAATTTTGCATTATATACGATTCGATTTGTATTATTATTATTATATTATTATTATACGCCACATTGGCTGACTAATAACGTTTGCTCATCTTTTCCAGTGAATTTAAAGTTGGGCTGCAAATGAGAGACTTTATGTTAACACTTCTGATTTATACAATTATACATTTTCTTAAATAATCATCGATTCTATGAAAATTATTGAAATGCGTTTTGACACTTGGTATTTTGTCTTCGTCACTTTATAGATCTTATACCGCATTGGACTTTGGTTTTTAAAATACCAAAAGTTTTTATTTGTCATTCAAAAATTTGCATTAAACTTAATGAAGCTGTGAAACTACTTTTGTATTTATTCGAGAATGTGATTCGATTTGTTTACTATATTTTGCTCGATTTACATTTAAAAGTTTATTGCAAGCATTATTCATTCGATATATAAATTGACTTAAAAACTTCAGTAATTATTGAAATAAAAACCAAATTATAAAATCCAAAGATCGAGAAGAAATATGAGAGTATTTAGCCAGATTTAATTTGAAATTGAAAGACAACAGAAACAATAAAAACCGCAAATCAACAGACTTAAGTAAATGACGAAATGGTTCGTTAATGTTTCAAATTAATAATGTTGCATAAAGTGAAGCAGCAAAAAACGCTATTTTTTCGAATGCAATGTATAAAGCAAATAAACGGCACATCAAAACATGAAAAAATTGGCCTATGTGTGTGTATATACATTAAATAAACGGAATTACCCACAAAACAATTGACCTTCTGCGCGCTTACAAACAAAACCGACAAATGTCCATTAGTCATAATAGGCAAGAGCGAGGAGGAAACCGAAAGAAAACCAACGACAAATAAACACACCAAAGCTACATCAAAATTAAATGAAGTAAAAAATACAAAAGTCCATTGCACAACTGCAACAATTAACAGCAATAGCAACAAGCAGCAAAGTCAAAGCTAAATCTAGCGAATCGTAACGTCAAAGAGACACCAAAAAGAGCTTTAAACCTAAACTAAATTAAGTTTGTGTGTATATAGGTATTGCAACGCATATGTGTATGTGTGCATTAGTATGTATCCGCTCGATGGCGTTTGTTTAGAAATTGTGGTAAAGCGAAGCGGAGGAAAGAGTGTACCATAAGTAACAGAAAAGCAAGAAAGCGTGGAAGACTTAAAAGCCGTAATTATAATGGAATGTATAGAAACAAGAAATAACAGCAATCAACGCCACGATGAAGTTTATATACCTAAAGACTAGAGATTACATTTCTTAAATGACACTAATACCAGTTCTTTTATAAATAAATTGAAATATTATTATCATTTTTAAATTGCTCTGGCTTAAAAAGATTCATGCATTTTAAGCACTTGCTGAACTTATTAAGGCCTTTAGAAGAAACCCCTTGTAATGTGATTGTCTAGACGCTATAAAGCAAACTCTTTGATTTATTAAAAAAAATCTATTTATTTTTATGCCCTTTGCATAAAAATTACAATCTAATTTGCAGCTTGAGAGTCGAGAACCTGGAATCAAGATAGCAACAGAGAGAAGTTCACGTTCTACATGGTTAACAGTAAATAGTATGCAAATCTCTTTCTGACACAAAAAAGACAATGACTTGGCTTCCTTTGCAACTTTCATTAAATAATTTATTAAATATCTCTTGTAAATTTTCCAGTATTTCGAGCTTTTACGGTTTTGCACAAATTCAACCGTTAGTTTTGCGCTTCCATTTGTTTAATTTGCAATCTTGGAATTTGTATCTGGTTACGGTTTTTTTTCTCCATTTTTCTAGCGCAAAAATTGTGCAAGTGACAAGTAAATTTTGGTGTTTTTTTATTTTGAAGGTTTGTGTAGTTGTCGTCTTAAGCAAGCGGAAAGTGGGAAGATGTTGAAGAGGTGATGGAAGAAGAAGAAGAGAAGGAAGAAGGCACAGAATCCACAGATATAAACACGAATTTAAATTATCTTCATGAACGAAAACGAATATAAGCAAAAGACAAGAAGATGACGCTCAAAGCGAACAAAGCAGAAGGCGAAAAGACGCCCCAAAAGACGATGAATTTGCGTGTGCGCAAAAGAGATAGCGTGCCAACGAAACGGCGACCCAAAAAAAGCAAAAACACAATAAAAAAAATCACAAAGAAGCAACGACAAAAGTTGACTTGGAGATTATTGAAAGTATTGCAGCGGGTGGAGTTGTTTTTTTTTTTCCTTTTTTTCTTGTGTGTGAACAGTTTCTTGTTTTTCTTTCCGTTTTGCAATTTTCGACAAACAATTTCAACAATTTGCCATCACATAACTTCGCTGCTTGTCACTTTGCATAGATAAAACGCACAGCACAAATTATAATAACGGTGAAGACGAAGACGAAGACGAAGTCGAACCGAACTGATCGAACCAGAAACAATTGCAGACGACGACAACGACGCATGCGCGACACGTTTAGATTCACTCTCACTGCGAGCGTTTTACACATCGCTGCTCACCAAGTTAGCGCCAAACGTCCGCAGCGGCCAAGAGTTCGTTGAGTACTGAAAACCCAGCTGGTGCCTGGCACCTCAGCTGGCTTAGGGAGCACACCAAATTATCTGCTAACTCCTCTCCCCCCAGCACAACTATCCAAAGAAACCGGTCGATGATGGTGTTGCTCACTGTCTCTCTCTCTCTCTTTCTATGTACATTACTGGACTGTGCTCTTCCCTTCCCCTGACACTGTTTGGTTTATGCTCCATTTCGCTTTTGCGCTCAGTATACGGTTACATGTCCGTCTCCAAATTAGTTCCGTCATATACGACATGACAACGTGTCGCATTTATCATTGTCATGCCAGTGTTTCCCACAGGAACACGACTATATATGAGTATTTTGTGTGGGCATTCTAAAGAGCGCCGCTGCAATGCGGATCTATGCAAAGAGATGACTAACGGAAAATCATACTGACAAGCGGGCCGGTATAAGAGTGAGCATCTTCTGGCATGGAGCTAAGAGAGGTTCAAATACAAAATATACTCTTTGACTAATTGAGCAGTCAAAGCCAATGATTGCATTCGCCATCCGCCATCAGTAGTGTGTTATGTAAATATGCTACATTATTTCAGATTTCATTCTTAATATTGTTAACGGCTTGTTCATTAAGATTTATGATTGGTTTTATTCACTAGGCATTTTAACTATCATGATTAGCATAGGCATTTATAATAAGAAAATTTATATGTATTGACGATTTTAAAAATGCATCTTTCGTTAACATTATTTAAATTCAAATCATTGTTGTATAATATCAATAATTAAGCCAATCGTGTGTGTGTCATAATGCTTAATTGAAGTGACCAAAAACAGCAGTTGTTTAAGATACCAATCGACTTAAGTCAGTCTCAGCCCGATATGAACGCTCCACTGGAAGGCCCGCTCAAAACTTATATTGAAAGCGCGCACAAATAATTCAAGCGATTGGCATGAATCGACTGAACCGACTTACAGCATATAAAAATTAATTAATTTAATTACTTATCTAGCTGCATAACATACCGACCGAGTGCTATACATTAAGATTTTTGTGTTTCATATATTTTAATGTCAATTGAACACGATATTATTTTTTCAGTGTATACCCTTCTTAAGAGCATATCAATTTCGTCAGAAAATATGTAACGACATCTCCAAAAAAAAAGAATTTAATATAGCTGATCGGATTAGTCATCTCTTTTAAAATTATTGTATGTTTAAAGTTCGGCAAGCGCATTTAATCTTCGGTGTACCAATGTCAACTATTATTTCTTGACTCTTTTTGAGGCCGCAACTCGAAACAATTCTCAAGTCAAGTCGCTTAGACTAACTATATACTATTTTTTTTTTTTGCTTATTTTTGAAGTACACTTGAGAATCAAGAATGTCTTTCAAATTCAATTTCAATGCGTGTGCATTCAACGTAATTTGTGTGTGTATTTAGTAAATGTTCTTCTTTTTTTAGCAGCTGATTTTTCGAACGCTCCAACATAATAAATATTTATAGATGTGCTCGCTGCACGCTGAACTTGTTAGGCGCATCGAGAATAGAAGATAAATAAGAATTTTAATTGATTTTAATGTGCACAGCTGCACAACATGCATATGCAGTAGCCAGGAGCTGCAAAGTGCCAGAGGGGTTTACCTATCGATCAGGCAGCACATAGCAAAAAAAATAATGACATAAAAAAACTGTTGACAATCTCATAGAAAAAATGACATAAAATATCGTCTTTCTGTCTGTCTGAGCTAATGTTTAAATTGCGAGATATGAACTTTGGTCAACAGGTTGACGGTACGAATAGAGATAAACATGAATTGTAGTAGTCACTAGAGATATATTTATATGAACGCCATTCAAAGATAATCGAGAAAGTAACATCCATCACTATAATTCCTATTAGACACTCCCCAATTTATCCCAACTCGTTAGGAACTTGTTGTATAAAAATAAACCAATTAGTTTCGGGCAAAAAACCCATACTTGACAGTTCGTTAATTATGGCATACCAATCCACCAAGTGCCACCAAACGACTCTAAAATCTACGCACATTTTATTTCAGCATTTCAGAATCAATTTACACCAAAGTAAAATAGGAAAAAAAGTGGGTTTCGGCACGACTTTTAAGTACCCTTGTGAAACGGAGTTCAACTAATTAATAAAAATGCCCAGTCCTAACATGATAATATTTTAATAAAATGTATGGATTGATTTAATGCCTGATCAGCGTAACTGCTTAATTCATTTATTTATTTTCTATTTGGCAATTTGATTGGCACCAAAAGTGAAGGGTCAAATTATTTGACAGCACTTTATTTGTTACCTGTGTGTATAAACCATAAATTGGAAATAAATATTTAACCAGTTCCGAAATCATTTATTAATTAACTATATGTATTGCTTTTGCACTTTTAACAACTTTCACAAAAATTAAGTGCGTGGCCAGAGCAATTGACATTTAACGTATGAGGCAGCAAAAAGCCATAGCAGCAACGCAAAGCTGACTAACCGATTTTTTACAGTTTCGATTTGGATTTTAATTCAATTTCAATTTGGATTTATATTTTTATTATTATTTTTTTTTTTTATCGACGTCGCTTACAAAAAATGTGGTAAGTTTTGAATGGCTTGCAAATCGAGAGCGGAGCAGTTTACAGCTCGCATTTGACAACAACGAAGGTCGCAAGTGCGAACAACGAATACGAGCAGCCGCCTGCTCCCAGCTACATAAATGCCATGACTCGACGCACAATTTGATTGAAAGAAACATAAACAAAAAAAATGGCAACAAAGAATGCAATAGTCGAGTGATGCGGACTACGAGATACCCTGAAACCAGCTATGCACACGCAAATTTCACTCAGTCAAAAAAGGGATTCGCCTGCTGATAGTAATGAGATCAATATGATAATATGTTTTGTCCATAACTTTTATCCGATCTTGATCATAATAAAATGTCAATTTATGTTATACATAAATGGGAAAGTTGTATTCAATTTTGTGGCTCTTGGAAGACGACAACCAGGGGAGTTACCGATAAAATGCGGGGTATTCGAGAACTTTTACTAAAAATTTAAAGTTTCTACAGAGAGATTCGGACATGATTAAATCGATTCTGCTTAAGATCCTGATCAGGTATATAAATACATAAATAAATTCTCTACGAAGTCGTAGTTGCTTGCTTCTGCCAATTACACACTTTTGCCAAAAACCATTGTACCCTATTTACCCGTATTTAATGGATTGAGGGTATAAGAAATAGACACATACATAGTTATAAAATATTAATCAGACAGGTGACAATAACAAGAGCAACAGCAACAACAACAACAACAACGGCAACAAATATGTAACCCACTTGCTGTGTGTAGCGTGTGTCTGAGCAAAATGGCACACGCGTTGAGCGCATTGTGCATACGCAGCGTCTGACGGCCATTGGAATGGTTAGACACAGCGCCTGGCTAACGAAACTGAAATCCATAAAACAAACAGCTAACTAAGTACGTTAACTAACTGGTAGCAGCCAACAATCGGTAGCTGTTTGCCTAACCTGTTAGCACAAACTGTGCGTTGTGCGTCTCTCATTAATTAAGACAATTTGATTGAATGGTGTTCTTGCAATTGTTAGTTGAATTTGAGCAGAGCAAAAAGTAATTATCAAATGTGTACATAACCTGTAATGTTCTCTTCTGTATAAATTATACAATTAGTATAAATATATAAAGGGTAATTAGTTATTATGGTTTATGGTTCTGTACATGTGGCACACCTGCTGTAATCGCTTCCTCAAGGCTTCTATGATCAGTGAGACGCTTTTGAAGATTCGTTAACAAACTGAACTCAAGTTTAACTCTAGTTACTAAGCGAGGGCAGCATTCCCTTTCACTTATTAATTCTCACGTTGCATCACACCGAACCCAACAGATGAATATTTACATATTAGTTTGTATATATGTATATCCAACTGACTCAAGCGAGAAATAGTGCGCTTGAGTATGTCATTTTGTCGATAATTAACTGCACTGGGCCAGCAAATTGTGGGGGCAGTTACAAGGCCAACTGCGGCAAAGGCATTGACTTTGGTAATGAAAAGCATTGCCGGTTTTTTTTGGCCCTTCATGCAAGAATGCGCCATGTTGAAGGATTTTTGCATTGACTTGGAGTCCACATATCAAAATGTTATGCATTGAAGCTTCCTCAGGAACAGTTGTTAGGTAATGCAGTTGTTGCAAAAAACGCAAGGCAATTGTAATAAATATTAAAAAACGATAAATTATATGTCCAAATGCATGCAGGCTTATAATAAAATAAATAATAAAATTGTGTATAAATTGCTTTAATTTTTTTATTGATTATTATTAATTATTATTACAACTTATTCCAATTATAGCATTCTATAAACAATAACAGATTTCCAGTGCATAAATTTCTATATATATATGAATCTAACTTTTGCCAACTTATAACCAATTTTTATAACGCCATTGTTCAACAAGTTTTGTCTAAAATTAAGACACCTAAAAGTATACCGCAACTTTTACTTAAGTTTGTTGCCTAAGTCTTTTGTTAAACAGTTTGAAAGTCACAACACTCCTGTGTTAGTTATGTTAATTATTAAATACATTTATTTACAATTAAATCACATGAAATACTCATATACTAAGTAAAGAAATTAAAAATTTTCGGGCTTCTCTTGCATTTGGGATAAGTCTTTGATTAGCGAGTTATTTTCGATGGGAAACATTTCCGACATTTCCGTATATGTGAACCTTGTGGGCAGCTGCTCCTCATACCTGCGCCCGAAGACCCGCAATTGGTAAAGCACAAATTCATATAGATACATGCGCTCCGGTTTGGTATAGTGAAAGGCTATTGAGTAATTCGAACAGCAATCGCTGCCCTAAAGAAATTCACAATTAACGCGAGGAACTTATTTCAAATGGCGTACATACGGCTAATATCTGCGAGACACTCATCTCTTGCAACCAATCTGGAATGCTGCCATTATAATTGTACACAAAATTCTCGACACCCAGCGGAAAGAACTTTGGTCTCTCATCGTTGCGCAGGGCTTGCGAGGAGTCTATTAAATGTACGCCCACATTCTGCAAGCAGATGCCCATGTAGAAATCCTCAATGCCCATCTTCTTAGCTTCCGGACAAATCTTATCCGAGTCGTAGGCCTCAGTCATAAAGCGACGCAGCGCCTCGCGACTGAGCACATAGGAGGCACCACCAGACATATAACTCTACGGAAATTAATGAAAGGTTATGTAAATTATATATTAGATAAGTGTAAAATGTTGAAAAGTTTAAAACTGTTATTTGTTTATTTCAATGTTTACGTTAGTGTATAATAATTATTTTCTAAATTATTTATTTATACCTTTCTGTGCATATGAAACTTATTCAAAGTCTTCTATTTAACTTCTACCTAAATTTTATCTAACCATGTATTATGTGTCTATTGCAGTATGACTTATAATTATATTTAAAAAAAAAACCACAAATAATAATAATTCTTATGCTTGCCGAAGCTTAAATAACCTGGTAGACTGAAGTTAATAGTTTTATATTTTGTTGTTGATAAATAATATAAATATAGCTTTATGTAGTCGCCAATTTAAAATACTTTAATGTGTATAAAATTTAAATGTTAAAATAAATATGTATAATTACATAAAGAAACGTGATTTGAAGAAGCTTGCTATGCACCGCACCCACCGATTATATGTATTTCATTAAGTATTTCTCATCACGGAAACACAAATTGTATGCAAACAAAGGCGCGAAAACACTGTTTGGGCGATGTTAGTCGATGCTATTAGTTATGGTTTAGGCATTTAGCATAATTATCCGTCAAGTGCAACGTTGTCGACTTCATGGATTTAAGCAGCTTTGAAGGCCTTTTGACCGTCTGCCATAACATAATTGCAGACGATGTGTCAAAATATACAAGTTTAATTAAAATGTGAATACGAGAAGCTTAAAGATCATTTAATTTGACATTTAACGGTTGAATTCATATTTTTAAGGTGCAATAAATCAAATTTATAGTTTTTCCTATTCACATTTTATTGGCTCCAAACGTGCATCTAATCAAAAATTGTATTATTGATTTAAGAGTTATTTGTAGGAAAGATATTCACATTTAGAAATTAACATATGCTAATTTATATATCTGAAAGATACTTCAAATCTCTTAACAAAGCTGCTTTATAATACAATCAGTAACATAATCGCTGCAATAAATCAATGAAATTTGATAATCTAAATGTGTTGTAAATAATTTTTAAATATTGTTGGCATACATGCTGTTAGCGTAATTTGTTAAGACCTTAAACTGAGCCACCTGCTGTGTTGTGAACTTGATTATTTGTTTTGAGCCAGGCTTTGAAGCCAGCATAGTTATATTATATTTGGTGTTGTGTAAGAATATGCAGCATGCATTTTTAAACAACATTTTAAATGGGAGTTAGTGACAAAAAATGCATTTAAAATAAAATATAAAAAAATGCTGTTAGTTTGCGAAAAATGTTAGTTAGGTAAAAATGTGCTTCTCCAAATTGTAGCTAATAAAATGTGACTAATGCCAATAAATACTCAAAATTACTAAGCAAATATTGCTGAATTTATCTCAATAAATCTAAATATTATTAATCTGTTAGGAATTAATTTACGGATAATCCGTCTGTTTATATTGTACATTAATAAGCAAAAGATTATATTCAAGCTGCCTTAAGACATATACATCAAAAAATGTTCTTAATTAAAATAAAGAATAAATAGAAAAAAATAAATCTGTTTATTCTGCTTAGTTATTATCTGATAAACTTGAATACGGTTTTCGTTAAATTTAAATGTCAATTTAATTTAGCTCTTTCCTAATATGCCCAAATTGATTACATACTAAATTTTTTATTTCCATTTAACAACTCATTCATTATCTTTTATTGTTTTGATTTTTATGTTTTTTTTTTCTTGGTTTGTTTGCGCTGTGCTTCTCAAAACAAGAATTAAACTCCAACTGTTGGTCAACAATGTGTACTTTGCCTACCGCCGAATCTTTGCGTAATATGTAATTTGAAGAGGTAAATAAAAAATAAATGTCAACGGAGAGGAGTGGCTGCCCTCATGTGCCCGCTGTGTTTGTGCATTGGATGGCAAGTCACCACGAAGACCTTACGTCAACTGACCATTAATTGAGTGACTGCGAGACGAAGGCAGAGGAAGGGGAATAACAACGCTTATTGGCTGACACCAGTTAAATTAGCATTTGTGCTGCCAATTGTTGTTACATGCTTTATGATTTCATAATATATTACGATTTTCAAGGTTGTTGTGATAATCTTTAGCAGAAGAAATGTCTTTAATTAGCAAACAAATTAAATGAACGGAAAATTCTCCACTAACCAGAGAACAGAGAACCGGTAAATCTGCACAATATTTATTATATTATTATTATATCCCGAATATGAAAACAGCTATTTATATATTTATTAGCTTGCCGCAGCAAAAATACTCTTATCGAAATCGGTTAACAAAAATTCTAATTAGAAAAAATCTCACATATGAAATAAATGATAAATAAAACTGCAAGCTTAACGTCAAAATAAAACAAATATTTTTCAAGATTACGTGATAAATGATATATGATTTTCAGAAGAAATAATAGTCTAAGAAGCAATAATTTAAGAAAGTTTTGCCAGGTGTTTTGAAGTGGCAACAGTTAACAAAACTTTATGGCAGCTACAAGAATTTGAATTCAAATTTTAAAACAACAGAAGAGATGATGGATTAGTGGGGAAAACTCATGACCAAATGCTGATATATAAAATGGCTAACAGTATCTTCAGTTAAGCACTTACCACATTGTAACGTTTGAGCTGATAGCCAAAGTAGACGGGCATATTGGGATCATAGGCGCTGAGCATGTGCCGCAGATTCTCCATGATGACATAGCTGGAAAAAGAATAAGGATTTGGGTTATGAGTTCAGAGAATAGGAAAAGCTAAGCTTTATACGATTTCTTGATTTGTTTCATAGCTGGACTCACGTGTCATCGTCGGCCTTGAGAAACCAATCGAATTGCTCACCATATGTGTGCCACACATGACGAAAACCTTCGCGCGTTTTGTTCCACAGATCCTCGTAGTTGCCGCCATCGGGTTGCACCACTTGGACCACGCCGAGCGGCTCATAGTTCTCGCTGCTGACAAACACCAGTTTGCTGCAGCGCTTGCCCCAAGTGGCACGCACATGCTGTGCATAGCGTTCCACATATTCCGGACAGGTCAACACCATGCACAGCACCCGCACCGACGCCAACTCCCAATCCGTTTGCACCGCCATCCTCTGCGTTGCTGTCATGCTAATGATGCTACTTGTACTGCTGAGCTCATGTTGCATATCGTAGATGTAGAGGAGCAGCACGAAGGCGCACACAAATCCCGAAATGAAGCCCGTCAACAGATGCAACTGGCCGCGCAGTTGGCCAACATGGCTGGACCACAGTCTGGCGATCGATTTGCTTTTGGCCACTGTCATTGCGAAGTGCTGCGTCTGCCGTGTTGTGTTCCGTTCGACGGCTAATCTGTTAGTGCACTCATCGTTGGCTGTGTTAAGCAGCTTCAGGCCAAGTTTATGACGAACGACCGGTTATTAAAGGCATTGTTTACACTAGTCTAGGCGTGTGCTCAGCGTCACAAAAAACACATAACAATGTCAAAATACAACTTTAGTTCACATGCAAATTGTTGCCTTTATTGTTTGCTATATATTATTATTGGTCTGTGTTATCTTTACTATTCCTGCAAGTCCATCCTTTGCATGATGATTTTACGGGAGTAAATTCATATACGTAATTTGGCTGTGGACTCAAATAAAATTATTGCTCTTTGTTGTGTGTAGTTGGGGATTCTATGACAGGAAGTGGTTTTGCTTCCTAATTGCTTCATTATAGCACTTAATGTCTTGTTTTTGGGTGGGAGAGCGACCTTTTTATAGGAAAATGTGTGGGTGTGGATCACGTATGAGACATTTATGATCGAAAGGTATAGATTTATGGGTGACCCTTTTCATATTGCACCAAAAAACAAGACATTAAGTGCTATAATGAAGCAATGAAAAAGTAAAACCACTTCCTGTCATCTCCAATTCCCTACTACACTTATTGTCTCTGCTTGCGTGGACAGAGACAAAATTAATTCAATTTTTCAGATATTTTATGCAGACAGTTTTTAATTGATTTATTGCCTCTACGCATTGCTTCTATAGATTCTCAGCGGCATGTTTCAATTAAATGACAATATTCTTTATTAAAATTTCAGCACATTTTGGCAATACCAGAAAAACAGTTTGACAATTTCAATGGCGTATTTAAATATCGGTCAATTGACATTGTTAACTGTCTAATTGGCTGATATGGTTAGTTGTCGCAGACGATCGATTGTTGGATGCTTACGCAGCACAAAATGAGACAGTAAATGAAAGTGTAATCACTTCATTTGGTCAATTGGAAAATGGCATTACGTCCAATTGATGCGCGTGACATTGTATAACGGTAACTATTAAGTAATATTAGACATCGCATTGGTATAAAAGCGCCAAGCGGCGTCAATCATAACTGTAGTTAGCTGACCATTTGTGGGCGCAAACAAACAGAGGCAATAAATAAAAAAAAGGAAAATAAAATGATGCAATTCAAGGTGTGCTTTACAAATAACAAATACATTTTAATGTGGATGATGCTCAGCTAAACACGAATCCTTTTCAGCTGCTGCTCCTCGCCTTGGCATTGTTCGGCACAGTGCACGCCGAGTACAACTACCGCAATAACCGTAACAACAACATCAATCGGAATTTAAAACTAACCACTGCTTCAAATGAGCTCAATTCGATGGAGCTGAGTGCATCCGGTTCGGTAGAGGATTATCGCGCAGACTACCAAACGAACGAAAACTCACAGGCCACGCCCGATGGCTATGATTATGTAACCCAATTGGATAGCTCCGACTCGAATGCTGCCACCAGCAATGTGCGTGGTGCCGCGGCGCAGTTCGCCCTGCCATTGCCCGTGTTTGAGGAGCAGCAACAGCAGCGTCAAGCAGATTTCTTTGCGCCTGCTACATATAGCTACAACTATGCCGTGAACGATGAGAGCACCGGCGACATCAAGGAACACAGCGAGACACGCGATGGTTATGTTGTCCGTGGTTCCTACAGTCTCGTCGATCCCGATGGCTTCAAGCGGACCGTTACCTACACGGCCGACAATGTGCATGGCTTCAATGCGGTTGTCAGTCGCGTTCCCTACATCCTTAAGAAGTTGGCGGTTGTGGAACCATCGGTGCTGCTGGACGAGCGCTCGCCCGTCGGCCAACTCTCTGCGACGTCCTCGGGCTCTGCAACTGTGAGGGGCGGTGATAATACGTTAAAATCGCCATCGAGTGATAGCTATGTGATCGCGGCGAATGAGCGACCAATGGGCGGAGTATATGCCTAGGTTTTAATAGCTATCCATTGGCTAATTGATTTAAATCATATTTCTAGTTTGTAAATGGTAAAATGTATAATTAATTCAGACTGAATTTTGCGTTTTTAAATTCTTTCCCAGAGACTATAGGCTATAATGAAGAAGTTTTTTAAAAATTAAATATTCATTAATATATCTCAAAAAGTCTTCTTCTATTTCAAAGTATACTTTTAGGCAGATGAAAAATTGAAGTAAAGTGTTTAAGACGAGAATCGAAAAAGTGTTTCTTAAATGAATAATGTTAAAACTAAAATGATTTCTCAAGCAAACATGTATTATATATATTTAAAGTTCATACTCTTATAAAAACAATAAAAATTTCATTCCGAACTTATAATGGAAAAAAACTAAGGTCAAAAGAGAAAACAAAAGAGACAAGTCGTAACCAGTTGTGCATTTTAAACAGCCTGACCAGATGGCTGATCAGAAAGCGGAGCTGATTACGATTATTGTCTCATTTGGAAGCCAGAACAGGAAATGAATATATGAATTTTTCTCGAATTTATTGTGGATTGCTTTGCATTGATTTAAATCAAGAGATTTTGATGTGAGTTAATAGAATCGATTCATTTACGATTGATATGGGTGTAACTGTTAAATTGCCATTCGCACTTACTCGGCACATCCCTAGCGTTGAACGTGGATGGTCACACTAAACGCGAGTAAAGTGTCGCTCAAACGAAGCGCGCACGTACAAAACGGTAAAGACAGCACAGCACAAGAAAACAAAACAAATCGGAAAAAAACAGAATACAAGCGACTCGTGCAAGTCTGTCAACGATCGTCAAAGCGTGAAGTCGGCTTCGCGCTCTTCTGCCGCTTTTCGAGTTGTTTACTTGCTACGATATTTACTGCGTTTATTGTTTTTGTTGTTTTGTTTGTTTTTGTATTCCTTACGTGTATGTGTCCGCTTAGCTGAGCAAATAAACAAAAGCCAAATAAGACGAGACGAAACGAATCGAAAAGAGCGACTCGCCCTCGCAGAGCACGCGCGGTTCAAAGAGGGGCAACACAGTTTGTGAGGCATTCAAAAAAAAAAAACCCGGTAAACAGCTGGCCAACAGTTCGCTACTTAGCAATTGCAAATCGAATTAAGCCCAAAACTTGCAGCGGCATGCAAAAAATAAATATATATATATATAAGTGAAGTCTCAGTCTCACCTGTTTGCGCCACTCGGTCGTGAAGGTCAACCGCATCTTACATGTTTCGTCTTTTGCCTTTTAACGGTCGCTGCGTCACCTCGCAAGAATGTGTTAATTTTGGGATTTCAATAACGACACACACAAAAATTGGCTGCAACAACAACCGCGGCTCAAACTTAAACATTAAATTTGCATAGGAAAGTAAACATATTCCACCCCGACTTTTTCAGACCCAGTCAAAACAGATATCCAACAGTTGCCGCAGCGATGGGAGCGGCATTTGGTGTGGCAGCAATATTTCTTTCGTTGCATTCTTAAAAAATTCAATAGACGCACAAGTAATAAAAACTAAATTTTAACTGTTGAACTGAAACAAACTGCATGAAATCCTAAATAGTAGGCCTGAAAAATATTCGCCTGAATATTAAAGATCAGCATAAAATAATAAAAACGGTTGGCTTAAAAAGAACTGACTCGCGAGTAGTGGCTCTAAAACTGTAAATATTTCGAGACTTAGCTTTACGTGAGAGAAAAAATGTGATAAATACCAAACTAAATGTTATTTTTAGTAGATGTATACTGAGAACTGACATCTAAGCTTGCACCTATTTTCCAGATTCAAGATTTGGATAATGATGCTTCTTATTCCTGGACAATATAAATTTGTGTTAACATTCCAATTCCCACTGGGAACAGGGAACACGCAGTAAGCAGAATATGAACAGAGAGCAGCGCAATCGCGTGGAGCCGCTGCTGTTCCTGCTGCTGGGCCTCATCTGTGGCAGCGGGCTATCGAAACTGTTGCAATTGGTGCGCCTGGAATTCAACGAAAATGTCAACAGTCAAACTGATCTCTCCGTGCCAACATATGCCAGCAGCCATAGTCAGCATGCCGCAGCAACAGATTCAGGTTCGAGCTACAACAATGCGACACAGAGAATACTCTGCATTGTCATGATTGATCCGATGCGAACACGCCAACAGCACATTGAACGTACCTGGGGCAGGCGCTGCAAGTTGTTGCTATTCCTGACTGGCCAGCCCAATGTAAAGCCGAGCGTTGGGGGGCTGGCAATGAGAAAGGGGCACAACATTTCGTGGGGCAGAATTAGATCGAGCCTGCAACATGTCTATAAGCATTATGGCACTCAATACGATTGGTTTCTGATGGTCATGGATGAAACGTTAGTAAATTTAACTTTGATTTTATTTAAATGCAAATAATCTGTATATTTATTATATGTTTTTATTATTAAAAATAATTAAAATTTACTACTTTTTTATTTTCTTTACTCAGCTATGTAATAATGGAGAATCTACAGCGTTATCTGTTGGATTACGCCCCAGAGAATCCCATTTACTTTGATAGTAATCCCTGGAGATACTCGAAAAAGGTGAGTGCATAACATGTGTGAAAAAAAAATAAAATTCTTTAAAAATAATCATGTTTCTATATAAATTTATCTAGACAGTTACACAATTTTTTATACATTTAATTTAATAATCAAAATTTTGGAGCAGTATTTTATGCATGTTCTTTTATCTTGACTATTAAATATCGTATAAACTAAGTTGCAATAAAAGCATTAGAAATCATAATTCTAAATTTACATGCAACAATTATTTAATTAAATATTTTATAATTTATTTTCAGGTGTACAAGTCTGAAATTGATAGCTATATTTTCAGTAGGGAGGCGCTGCATCGTTTTATGACGCTGGCACATGGGAATGGCAGCATTTGCAGCAATCGGGATTATGGCATGTTGCATGTGGAAGTTGCACGTTGTTTTCGAAATGTGGGCGTGGCCGCCGGCAATGCGCGCGATAAACACGGACTCCCACTCTTTGCGCCCAAATTGAGCAATGTAAGATTGCTTTTGTAGTCAATGATCTCAAAGAACCTACTAAGATATATATTTATATATATATATTACAGATATCACTTGAATGCTGTTCGACTTCTGCGATATCGTTTAACTGTGTTAGTTCCGCATGCCTTTATCAGATGGATTATTATATCTACAAAATGCGCCCTCTAACAATTATGTAATGTAAATTTATGAAATTTGGATTGGACTGCATAAAAAGTATGCCAAAGACAGAGACTAATCATTTCCATAAAATATATGTAGTGCCAGTAAGATAAATAATCTGTAATATGTATATAGTATATATGTATTAAGGACACAATTAAATTTAAAATTTAATTCACATAAATTGAATATGTACATTTTTATGGTCATGTAAAATTCCTTTCTGAGTTAAGTTTTCCAGTTAGGGGCTCAAAACCCATTATAATGCCATATGGACGCATATTATACAGAAGATAGTCGAATAAGTACATCTGATAATGCAACACATAGTGAATTGTTATGGCATAGGTTGAGCAACACTCCAGGCCCTAAAAATAAGATCATTATATAAATCTATTACTATGCAAATGAGAAAGATACCTTCTTTATTTTGTAGAACATGTACTCGTACAGCCAAAAGTCATTGCTCATGCGTCCAGGTATCATCATGTGCTCCAAGGAGAGGGGCAGAAATCGATGTCGCCCATCAGCATCCCGCGAATCGCCCGCGGTAACATTGCACTTGCTCAAGCAGACACCCATTTCAAAATCCTCGGTGCCCATTTGGTTTTGATTGCATCTGCCCGAATCTATTCCTTGTTCGATCAGGCGACGCACTGCCTCCCGACTGAGCACGTAGCCAGCACCACCTGACATATAGCCCTGCTCGACATACGGCTTGAACTTGCAGCCAAAGTAGATGGCCTCATCGGGATGATGTGGATGCAGCATGTAGCGCATATTATCCATAATGGCATAGGTATCATCGTCGGCCTTAAAGAACCAATCGGCCTCATCCAGATGATGTCGGTAAACGTGCTTAAAGGCTGCCTTCGCCTTGCCCCACAGCAGGCTGTAGCCTTCGCTTACGTTTAGTGCCACTGTTGCCACACCCGCCTCCCAACGTCTCTCCTGCCTTCGACTGCTAAACACAATCAGCTTGTTGCAGTGTCTCCCCCAGGTTTGCCGCATGGGCTTCGCCACCTTGGCATACATGTCCGGGTAGGTCAGCACCAGGCAGAGAATGCGCACCTGTTTATAGAGTTGCTTAGACAGTGTGTCATTTACTGGCACATCCGATTCCTGTGACAGCCCAGGCATTCCAGTCATGTATCCATACGGTCTGAGATGGTACAGAAAGTACTCCAGCACATAAAGTTGATTGGCGGTGACATATGGAAAGGCAATGGGATAATCTGTGGATATATTAAAGCCCTGCAAATGATGTTGATTAATTTAGAAGTCAGCAAGTGCTCGAAAAGATCTCATATTTACACATGGATTTTGATAATATGAACTCCTTACCAGCTGAGAATAGACCGCTCTGTGTATGTATGGCCAGTTCCAAAACTCGGAGCGCAGCGAAAACGGGATCAATTCGGCGGGCACCTTAAATGTATACAGGTACACATTGGGACCCTCCACCATGGCTGCAAGGCAGCCGCCTAAATTGTTGGGAACACAATCCTGTGCCACCAGCTGCTTTAGTGCGCCGCGACTGAATACAAAATCGGTGGTGTCTCGCAGACTAACATGCGCATATGGATAGGCCAGATGAAAAGCGCTGAAGTAAATCCGATCTGTTGGTGCATAGCTGGCCAGATGGTAGCGCAGATTTTCCATGATCACATAGCTGTCCACATGCACGTGCAGCAACCAATCCAGGTCCGGGTAGTACCTACCTATGCGACGATAGTCCTCCGCTGGATTCACAGACTGACTAAGATGCATTCTGTTGCAGCGGCGACCCCACGTCCGGAGGATGTGCCTCGACTTGCGATACTCCTGGTCGTTGGTCAACTGCAGCAGGCAGTGTATTTGGATGCTGCTGTAGAGCTGCTCGACGATGCTCAAGTTATCCAAGGTCTGCTTTCGGCTGCCCACGTCGTAGTCGGAGATCTCCTCCTTATATGGCGGTTGCAGATAGTCCTTTAGCTTGATGCCGGCACCGCTTAGCGCAAATAAATACAGCTCCAGCAACACCAACCATATAAGACAACTAGTCAGCAGGGGCAGAACTCTGGGGCTCCAAAAATGTTTAAAAACAACGCCAAAACATTTTGCAAACATTTTTAAATACATTCCACATAAATTAATTGGTTTGCTCAACTGTCAAATTCGTTATTTGCTGGCGTTGCCAGACTTTTGAAACAAGGTGTGAACGACTTTTTCTTTTCGTTCATTTGCTCGTGAGCTAGCTCATGCGAACGTATTATCAGCACTAAATAACAGTAATCCTTATTGTTATTATATTTTCATAAATGTTATCAATATAAATAGAACAAAACTTAAAACCCTTTAAATATTACATATTCATATCAAAACTGCAATCTTTTTAATTTTATACAGAAACACATTTTATAGTACAAAATATAGTTAATCATATTTTGTTTAAATTAAAATAAATAATGGTATGTTGTTTTATTTTAGGTTGCCGAAAACATTCAGTATTTTAAAACATATTCAATTACTTCAACCAAAAAAACGAATTATTATTATTTAATTATTTAAATTGTTCGTAAATATTTAAACTCAACGCCAACAAAATAAATAAAATATGTTCTCAATATAAAATAATACAGCTTTGTTGGCATTGCTTCTGGCACATGTGGAGGTTTAACGACCTCCTCTGCAAATTCTGTTTAATGTAAAAAAATAGCAAAACTGTCTGAAAACACAGAAATTTTGGGTTTTTTTTTTTTGGGTAAATGGTGAACTTTTTTTCGGTTTGCACAATTGTCGCCTTATGCAGCTGCCCGCATGCATCAACTTTGCACATATATTCCACAATTTATATATTGAGGATCAGTCGATTCGATATCGTGAAATATTTTGTGTCGGTTACGGTTAAAAATTAATTTCATATTCATTTAAGCAATAAAGAATAATAATTTAATAAGTTAAAAAAAAATTAATAATTCTTAAAACTTAAACTTAACTTTTTAATTATAAATTACGCATTACACAAAAATTATTTTCATTCTAAAAGTGCAAAAAGTGAAACCAATATGGGAAAAAACTCTGTATTAGACGGTACGTGTCGAAATTTACTCGAAAATTTAATAATGGTTGGGCAGAGTATCAAAATATTTTATGAGAGCTTTAACAATATGAATAACAAATTCACGCTGATGAATAATGAACGAATTAAACTTTTATCTGATATAAGAAGACAAGAATAAGATTATTTCCATAATAATAAAAATATTAAATACCAAAAGAATGGATTTACACATATATATTAAACAGTCTGTAATTTAGTTATAAAATGTAATTTAAGCTACGGGTAAATGTGGCTATGTCGTCTAGGCTAATAATTCTGATGAATCGGAATCGCGGGTTATAGTAAGATCGCCAGCCTTACTAAATAAATATACATATATGTACATTGGGTGGAAGACGACTCTCTCATTAGGAGTAACAAAATACTGAGCATTAAGTATAGAAAATAAATTCTTTATCTATCTATTACAGGTCTTCCCAGCAAGCGTTATTTTGTCGCATTGATTATCGGACTAATCATTGGCTTCTTCTTGGCAGCGCTTTTAGTTTACTTGTCCATGCCGCATCGTGTCTACGAGGCATTCCATAGACATGGCTATGCGAATGATAGTCACGACATGCTGGCCGGTCCAGAGCAGGATGTGGGCACACACGAACATGTTAACGAGAACAGCAGTATTGCCAAGAATCTGTACAGCGAGGTGCGTATTCTGTGCTGGATAATGACGAGTCCCGCCAACCATCTAAAGAAGGCGCGCCACGTGAAACGCACCTGGGGCAAGCGGTGCAATAAGTTGGTCTTTATGAGCACAGGCGAGGATGAGGAGCTGGATGCCGTGGCGTTGCCCACCGGCAAGAAACGCATCAATCTGTGGGGCAGAACAAAGAAAGCATTTAAATACATCTATGAGCATCACATGAACGATGCAGATTGGTTCCTCCAAGCACATGATGACACCTATACGATTGTGGAGAACATGCGCTACATGCTCTATCCCTACAATCCCGACACGCCCGTCTACTTTGGCTGCAAGTACAAGCCGCATGTGAAGCAGGGCTACATGTCAGGTGGAGCTGGTTATGTGCTCAGTCGTGAGGCAGTGCGTCGTTTTGTGGTCGAAGCTATTCCCAATCCGGAACTGTGCAAGGAGGACGACACTGGGGATGAGGATGTGGAAATTGGCAAGTGTTTGGAGAATGTTGAAGTTCTGGCGGGAGATTCTAGAGATACCCATGGGCGTGGCCGATTCTTTCCCTTTCTGCCGGAGGATCACTTGCTCGCACATGCGGACATGAAGAACTGGTACTGGCAGTACATCTATTACAAAACCGATGAGGTAAGTTAATTAAAATTTTTTTGTACACGAAATAATAATATTAAACAAAGTAAAAGAATAGTTGTCCTAACAAATAATAACAACAATTTTTTTTATAGGGTTTGGACTGCTGTTCGGACAATGCCATCTCATTTCACGGTGTTTCACCAAGTCAAATGTATGTGCTAGACTATTTAATATATCATCTGAGGCCATACGGAATCGTGAATACGCCAGATGAACTACCCAATAAGCTTGGCCTGGATGAGCTGATGCCGACTCCCAAAAAGATAAAGGAGAAAAGGGGACCAGAGACATCACAAAAACTGCAACAACGCAATTGGACGCACAGTAATTGGTGGCTTAGATATCGTAAAGTGCAGAACACATCTAGTTAAGCCCACACACTTTATCTCTGAAAGCCCTCATGGCTGATGAAAAATTCAAATTTGATTTAAGTTAATATTTGGGTTTACTCAATTTTGAAATAACTTGTTAATAGTCTGTACAAAATCCCACTTTAAGAGTTGTTGAATTAATATAAAAAGATATTTTTTATTTATAAACAAGCCAACAGGCTAAACACATTATTAATTTGTTATTTTTATGTAATTTCTATAAATAATATAAATTATTTTTAGCACTGTATTAATTGAATTTCGCACTTTAAACACACTTAAAAACAATTGTTTTTAAATTTAATTTTCCTTTTTATATCAAACGCATAGTGTCTGTAGATGATATGGGGTCTACTTTTATCTATGTCTTGAAGATAGCCTTGTGTAATTGTTCCTCATCATTCTTATGGCGTCTGTTATTGGCGGCGATCTGTTGTTCATCGTCGGGCACAAATCCGAGCTTCTTGTATTTGGAATAGACACGCTGCTGCAACAGCGGCTGGTAACGCCAGATATTGTCATCCACAACGGGTGTGAGGAGGTGCGTCTTGTTGTCCGGCTCCCGATAATGATGCAGCTGGGCGAACTCAATGGGCACAGATTTGGGTTCGCATTCACCATTCTCTGCACGAAAGAGTGGAAAGTGATTGTGTAGTGCAATCACATATTCCGTGGAGTGGAAACATTTTGCGGCCGCATAGCGATCATTGTGTGTTGCCACACGTTCCACATGCTGCAGCATGTAATAGAAACTGGGTAGCTTCCTGTAGACCTTTGGCCTGTCCGCATAACGTGGAAAGTAGACGTTGCGAAAGCAGAAGCTAGCCCAAGCCTTGCAGTTCGAAGAATCTCGTTCATAGTCGGGCGTTTTGTGCGCCAGCTCGATCAGATCTGACAATTGGGTGACATTGCCCAGCGGCATGATGACTTCATCGATGTCAAACACTCCAATATAGTCGAACTTGTAGATGTTGCGGTAGAAGCAGTCGTTGTACGGTATCATCTCATTGAGTATGCGATTGAAGTAGTCTGCTCCCATCGCATAGTGATGGAAGTGTCGTCCCGTGTGCGGTTCTCCACGGCCCATCGACAAGGGGCGCAGCTCGACAAAGCCGGGACTGCTGGATATATAATCGTTTATCACACGCGACATATTCGCATGCATCTGGCCATCGTAGAAGACCACCTTGCTGACACCCATCAGCCGCATTAGTTCCAGCCATTCAATCAGGCGCCAAGACTTGTCCGTGTAGAGGAAATCCAAACCCTTTACGCACACCATAAATCGCAGCTGCTGTTTTGAGTGACCTTCATCCTTCACCGGCTCATCCTTCTTCTGTGGTGCCAAGGCCTTCGTGTTGACATCAGGTTCATAAACGACCCGCAGCAGATTTCTCGCATTGTCACAACGCTTGGCTACCAAGGACACCATTTCGGGTATCTCTTTCTCCGTTTTGGGCAAGGGGCAGCTGATAAGCGTCGGAAAGATGTGGGTTTTTGGGCTACCGCCCCACCACCAAACAATCATTTCGTCAGTCACATTAGCAACAACTGGATCGACGCGATTCTTGAACCACATTTGACAATAGGTCTTTGGATACCACAGCTTGTCCCGAGGATAATAATGATTGATCAAGGTTAGCACTCGGACGAGCGGCGTATCTTTCATTTTCTCCCTGTTGTCATAGTACGCACCAAAGAGGTGATATGTCAGGTTCTTTATGTGAACCGTCTGCCAATAGTCGTTGCTGAAATCAATATCCAATACATTGGGCACTTTTCCGCATTTGGGAGTGGTTGAGGGTCTTCGCAGCAATTCCTCCAGCGGGAACGAGGGCATCTCCTCGCGTATGTATTTTAATTTCTGCTCGAAACTGGGTTCTATAACAATAATATTCAGGTTAATATTAAATTGATTACAAAATGGAAATTAGTTTCTTACCGTTTGTCTTGTCAATCAGCAGCTCGTCGATAAAAACGACTCGTTTTGATTGATGACTGTGCTCATCAGAACCTTGGTAGGAGTAGAACGCAAGTAGCATAATGATTTTTATGCAGAGGATCCAAAAAAAGATCTTGGCATATTTTCCACGAATTATCTGCATATTAAGCTCTGAGCTGTTTAGCTATTCAGAATCCGCTCAACGATCTTCGATGCTTGACAGCTTTTTCTAGAAAACCGGCAGCAGAACCGTTTCGCTTTGGTATTGCCCGAAAATATTGCCCTCTTGAGTGCGTCGATGTCAACGAATACGTTTTATTGATACAAATGTTTTTTCTTTTATATGGAGGCCTCAGAGCAAAATTCATACTTACTCTGGTATATCTACACGGTTTTTGTGTTTTTTTTTGTACTATTAATATATATATATATAACAAAATATGTATTTTTGGAAATTATAATGAAGTGCATGAATATAATAAGTAAAGTTCATGAATATATAATAAACACCAATAATAAAAATTCTGGCAATAAGTTAAAAGAGTTCTCAGGGTAAATAAAGTTACCTTTTATCAGTAAAATTGATTGTGAGAATATTATAATTGATTATGTAGATTTGCGCTAGTAGTGATACAGACAGGCGAAGTACTACTGTAGATCTGTTTAAAGTGAATGCGTCATGGTTAATTTGCTAGAGTACACTGAAAGAACTGAAACAGAATAGTTGACATTAATTAAAAATGTAAGAGAAGCATTTTGGTTGAAGTCATTGCTGAATAAAATAAAATTTAAATTAAACGAATATATGCTTGAGTGAGTAGTTATAAAATGTATAAAGATGTCGATTTATGTTTAGAGGCTTTAACATTTTAAATCAAAGTGCACAAAATAAGCGCCGTTTTTTTTCTAACAGCTTATTGGTTGTTTTGTGTGTAAATAAATTCATGTGTGTATGTATTTAATATGTATATATGTGTGTACCAATGCAACTGTTTTTATCTGCCTGTCCGTCTGTCCGTTGGTTCATTCGACGCCCTTAAAGTAGCTTTATTTTGAAAGCAAATCTGTTGACGAACAATTTATTTACCTAAAGTCGACCGACGAATTGTATATATAATTTCGAGGGCTTACATACAGTAGCACGAGTGTTTAAGCAGTCTGTTCTGGGTTCATTCTTAGCTGAAATGTATTCCTCTGTCATTCTTATCAGTATCATTAGATGGTTTAAAGTTAGTGCTTGTAGTCAGTCTGCTGGGCAATGTCGAGGAACATAATTTTATTTATTTAGAGTCACTTTTGTTGGAGTCTGACTCCAAAGCAAGAAAATACAAACAATATGATAAAACAGCTACGGTTCAAGTATGAAAATGTGACGCTTTTGTAATCAGGTAGCGGTATTCTCACCTACGAAGATGTAGAGTTTATCATACTGATCCCATATTTTGGTGCTTTTGGTATGCGGATTCTAGGACGGGTGTCAGTTGTTTGCCCCGATAATGCGCACTTTAAACACCCATCCAAGTGAACTGTCTACTCTTTATTTTTTGTTTGCTGGTCCCCAAAAGTATGATTTCTCGTTCACATTAACTTAATCTTCGTGTAGCAATAAATTCAAACAAACGATGAATTCATTTTTTTTATATTTCACAGATTTATTATTATTGTTTAAATTAATAAAAAATATGTGTTTAATTTTTAATTATATATATTATTATATATATATATATATTATATTTTTAAAAAATCCTTTTTAAGCTAAACAGGGTTTGTGCAATTAATTTTAATACTTTCTCTTCTTATCAAGTTTGGGGATTAGAAAATTGATTTGTTGCCTACTTTAAGGCGGCTCCCAATTGTATAAAGTAAAATGTTATTAAATGCAAAAATTGTCAAAAAATGTATTACTTTATTATTTAAGATTTTAATATAGTTTTCTTCAAACAGTTCACGTCCTGCGATGTCCTAAGCGAATTGCGTCTTTAAAATGGCAATCAAAGCGCACAAAAACTGTTACTGGCAATGGATTCCGCTCGCGTTGTGCCACCAATTCATAAATCAAAAATATCTGTGTGGCGACATTAAAGTGGAGTACCTGCAAACAGAGAAGATGACAGCAGACGTCTTGACGAAAGGCCTCTGCGGAAGCAAACACTGCGAATGTATTTTGACCTTGGGCGTTTCATATATTTAAGTAAAAAATTTGGTTATTTTTAGGGAGCTTGTCGTTATTATCGCGATATGTTTACTGTATAGTTCTGTGTTCATAGAGACGCAACAACAACATTGCAATCTTCATGAAGTTAAAAAATCACAGTGAAGATGGGCATAGGAACTATTACCATAATTAGTCGTTCCATTACATTAAGCAAAGACGGTTGGGCCGCGCAAAATGAAAGGTATCAATAAACATATAATTGTGTATAAACCAGATCAAAAAACTCTTCGTGCCTCCTGCCCCAGGACCTCAACATCCCAATAGAAACAGTTATCTTATTATGTTTTTTGTATATTTTTTCAAAACTTGGATTAATTGTTTTAACTTATGAATTGTGCCATTGGATATGCCTTTAACCTTTTTAAACACATATAGGCAGCTACACCTGACATAGAATCCTGCTGAACGTAGTTGTTAAAGTGATGAAAAAATACCAAATCCTGACATCAACTCTACGTTTAAAGATAATTCAAGTGGAAAATTTGTATTATTAGATTCGAATTAAGCAGCGAATGCAGACGAAGCCGAAGAAAAATGAATACTGACGTAGCCATAAAACTAATTGAAAAAACACAGGAAAACTGCTATCCTCTGATTTTTTTTTCCTATTTTTTGTGATATTCTTCCGTTTAATAAAATGGGATAGCTTTTGTTTTCCCAATGCAAAGTGAAATCTAAGATGTTATTTGAGCTTAAGTTAATGCCAAAAAAAATAATTTTATTGATTAAGTTGACAGAAAAAAACTCAGCTTTCAACCGATTGTTCCAATGGTAGCTTATCGAACTGCTTTATATACAAACGGATAAATGGAAAATTAATGGTTTTCCTATCTGTTGCAGGGCGTTCCAACAAGCGCGCCTTTGCCTCACTGATTATAGGCCTAATCGTTGGCTTCTTCCTGGCAGCGCTATATATTTATTCGTACTGGCCTGAAAGTGACGACTACGTCCCGTACCATCGACAGGATGTGCGCACACAGGATCATGTCGATGAGAACACCAGTATTGCAAAGAGCTTATACGGTGAGGTGCGCATTCTGTGCTGGATAATGACGAATCCCGACAACCATCAGAAGAAGGCGCGCCACGTGAAGCGCACCTGGGGAAAGCGTTGCAATAAGTTGATCTTCATGAGCTCAGCCAAAGACGAGGAGCTGGATTCTGTGGCGTTGCCCATCGGCGAGGGACGCAACAATCTGTGGGGCAAAACAAAGGAAGCATATAAGTACATCTATAAGCATCACATGAACGATGCAGACTGGTTCCTCAAAGCAGACGACGACACCTATACGATTGTGGAGAACATGCGCTACATGCTCTATCCCTACAATCCCGACACGCCCGTCTACTTTGGCTGCAAGTTTAATGCGTATGTCAAGCAGGGCTACATGTCAGGTGGAGCTGGTTATGTGCTCAGTCGTGAGGCAGTGCGTCGCTTTGTGGTCGAAGCTATTCCCAATCCGGAAATGTGCAAGGAGGACAACACTGGGGCTGAGGATGTGGAAATTGGCAAGTGCTTGGAGAACGTTAAAGTAGTGGCGGGCGATTCTCGAGATGCCAAAGGGCGTGGCCGGTTCTTTCCTTTTCTGCCGGAGGATCACTTGCTCGCACATGTGGACATGAAGTTCTGGTACTGGCAGATCATCTATTACAAAACCGATGAGGTAAGTTCTTTCGAATTTTTTTGTAGACAAAGTAATAATATTTAAAAATAAAAGAATTCAATAATATTATTTATAGTTCTGATGCAACTTTTGTCGATCTTTCTTACAAGGTTTGGACTGCTGTTCGGACAACGCCATCTCATTTCACTATGTCTCACCAAATCAAATGTATGTGCTGGACTATTTAATATATCATCTGAGGCCATACGGAATTGTGAATAAGCCAGATGCGCTACCCAATAAGCTGCACCTGGGTGAACTGATGCCGAATCCCAATGAGCAAAATGAGCAAAAGTGGCCAGAGACATCAGCTACTGTTTAATTTTGGACTATAACGATCTTTTCCGATCTTGATGAAATTACTATTTATTGAAAACCCGTCCAGTTATATTGTTATAATCTATATTATTATTGCATATATATTAACAATAGCAATTATCCAAAAATTAAATAATACCTACTAAAACCTACTCAGATCCATACGCAACAAAGCAAAAATGCAGTGCAAACTTTCAAGCAGTTAAATTACAGTTGAAAAGCCGTTTGAGAGTAGTAGGTAGTTAGAAAAGCAGTTCATGTCGATCTTCAATTTGTTATTAATAAGTTCATAAGAAACCGATAATAAAGATATAGAAATACTTTTAAAATTATAATCATTTTCATATATGCATATAAAATCGTATTATTTAGCCTTATCCCATAACATTCAATAAGATTAGATTTAAATAATGTCTTTAAACACTTACAAAAATTTGTTAAGCTTAAAAAATAAAATTTAATTTAATTTAACAGCTCAACAAAAAGAACCCCATTTGTAATACAATATTTTATTATATACTTTAGGAGTAAATAGTAGAGTGTAATACATATCTTAGGAGCAATGCCGATGTATATAAATATGAACATAATAAAGATTATTGAAATAACTTTTTCAGTATACAATTTATTGCTAACTAAATGGGCCGCAGTGTCTTTTTCTTGAATATCTTTAAATTAAGAATATCTGTCTTAAGAACTAATCATGTGTCATACGTATGATGAGTACTTATTTAAATGCTATTTATTTTATTAATTATTATTATTTTCTGTATTATGCACGATAATTGCGCAGACTTTGCTACAAACTAAACTAACAGCACTCAAGTATTCTGGATTTTTTGGTATTTTGTACAGAAGATTTGGAGCATTTATATACGTAGCCTGAGAGAAATAAACTAACACAAAAGATAACATATTGTTTGGAAATGGCAAAGTATGTAATTTAATCTAGTTGCGGTCTGCTCCGCTCGCTATTTACACACGATCTATTTACAATTAAAGTGATCAGCAATTACTGCGTGTCCTTTTACGTTTCAGCAATATCTGAAGTCTCTGGATTTTTTTGCTCCTTGGGCTCTTTGGGAGCCGGCATCAGTTCACCCAGGCCCAGCTTATTGGGTAGCGCATCTGGCGTATTCACAATTCCGTATGGCCTCAGATGATATATTAAATAGTCCAGCACATACATTTGATTTGGTGAGACATAGTGAAATGAGATGGCGTTGTCCGAACAGCAGTCAAGACCCTGTAATAAAGAAATCAATCAAATTGGTAATTTGGGATTGTTATGTGTATAGGTGGTTTGAATTTGAAAAAACTTACCTCATCGGTTTTGTAATAGATGTACTGCCAGTACCAGAATTTCTTGTCAGTATGCGAAGGTATCAAGTGATGCTCCGGCACAAAAGGAAAGAAGCGACCACGTTGATTGGCATCTCGAGAATCGCCCGCCACTACTTTAACGTTCTCCAAGCACTTGCCAATTTCCACATCCTCAGCCCCACTGTTGTCCTCCTTGCACAGTTTCGGATTGGGGATAGCTTCGACCACAAAGCGACGAACAGCCTCGCGACTGAGCACATAACCAGCTCCACCTGACATGTAGCCCTGCTTCACATACGGCTTGAACTTGCAGCCAAAGTAGACGGGCGTGTCGGGATTGTAGGGATAGAGCATGTAGCGCATGTTCTCCACAATCGTATAGGTGTCATCGTCTGCTTTGAGGAACCAGTCTGCATCGTTCATGTGATGCTTATAGATGTACTTATATGCTTCCTTTGTTTTGCCCCACAGATTGTTGCGTCCCTCGCCGATGGGCAACGCCACAGAATCCAGCTCCTCGTCTTTGGCTGAGCTCATGAAGATCAACTTATTGCAACGCTTTCCCCAGGTGCGCTTCACGTGGCGCGCCTTCTTCTGATGGTTGTCGGGATTCGTCATTATCCAGCAGAGGATGCGCACCTCGCTGTAAAGTCTCGCCGCAATGCTGGTGTTCTCGTGCATATGATCGTGTGTGCCCACATCCTGCTCTGGACCGGCCAGCTCCAGCATGTCGTGACCGTGATGTGCATCGTTGACATCGCCGTGTTGATGACCATCGTACAGATCGTATTCGGCACGTTGCGGCGTGGATGAGTAGACGAAAAGCTCAGCGAGGCAGAAGCCAACGATCAGGCCAACAATCAGTGAGACAAAGGAACGCTTGTTGGAACGTCCTGCAAGAAATGGGAAACAAAATCAACAAGATTTCTTTTGAGGAAATAATTAAGGAACAGTTCTTTAGAACCTTCTATTTAGGGTTTATTTATTTTTGTACAGTTGGTAATTGTGTTTGGATTATTCGAATTATGCACTTTTCTTTTAATTATTTTAATTTAATTTAAACTGATTGCAACTTACCTTCACTGAGTAATGTTCTTCCTAGCAGGCTACTGGCAGTCATTGGACTTTAAGTCTTTGGCTATTTACTATATAGGACTTTGGGGATGTGTTTTTTTTTCGGTAATGCTAGGCGCTTACTCTTTGGGTTTAATGGCCCTAAAGGCCTCTTTGGTTGCGTTGCGTAGGTGGAGTTCCTATTTGTTGTTCGCATTACATCTTCTGCAAGAGAAATCATAAATATATATTAAATTTAAATTGTTATGTTTTCCTGCTTCATATGGATGAACGCACAGTATAATCAGTCTTCAAGTTGGCAATCCGACGATTCACCGAGTCTACAGCAGTCAGCTGCCTCTCAATTACAAGTGACAACCATGTTAATGATAATTCTACGATGGGGCGTTGATTGCTTCAACTGTGTTGGTAAATATGCAAAAACGTGACAATTGAAACATTTGACAGATTTTTAATCAAACCAGTTGCGACACTCTTCGTATTTTTAACACTGTTTACTCATTTTCTTAATTTAATGCATTCTTTAATGTGCTGTTCTTGCTATCAATTATTAATCAACGGCACGTGTGTTTCGTTTGTTTACTACTGACTCTACTGGGTCAAAATAAATCTTTATATTATATATATATTTTTTTTTTATGGTCACGATTCGTTTGTTCGTTTAGCTGTTAAACTTTAAAGCTTTGGCTTTAGCGTGCTTGAGACCACATCAAAAATTATAATTGGCAAAGAGTGCGCTTGCAATTTAATTAAAATTATTTACTGTATTGTCTAAAACTTTTAAGCGTTTGGTGACACTGGCAACGGCTTGCACGATTCGCCAACAAACGGCAACTGCACCCACTCTGCACACAAGAGCATTGGTTCTTGGGGCAACAATCAACACATGTTTTGATTGCATTCGTTGGAGTTGTGTAATTGCTAAACCTCAATAGAAATGGAGTTCGTTAAATTTATAGCACGACGCGTAATCAGTTGACATATGGTTTTGTTGAAAATTCGATTTTTGTTCAGCTTTTCTGCAATATAAGTAATCGAAACATGCTAGGTGCGCAGCCAAAATTAATTATTTTGTCTTATCAATATAAATTGCGACATATCAGTACATTGATATCATTTTATTTTTTACTTTTTTACTGGTCATTGTTTGCGCAAAAAAATAATGGGTCTGTGTAGTATGACTTGGCCTAAGGTGCCAATTATTTTTGATTTTTTCCCTAGAAATTAATTAAAAAAAGGCAATACAATATTATCTATTGACTATAAAAAATAAATATTTTTATTATGTTGGTTTTATATTTTAAAATATAAGATAGATTTAATATGAAATTCTGGATCACAAGAACTTAAAATTGCTAAATACTTTGCGTGTCTCATGGTAACAATGGACGATGACGCTTAATTCTTCTTCAGACTGAAAACTATAAAATACTCTATTAAAAAACGAATTATATTACTTTTGATAAGATATGATATGACATTATAATATTTTATTTGTTTATGATCTTGTATGTTGGTTAGCCAATGCCATTTCAATTCACTGTGTTAAGCACCAACTGATAACTGATATATACAACGTTTGGGTGTGTTTATGTCGCTGACAAAGTAGAGACCAGTCAATGTCAATATGGATTTAGTAGATGATAAGGACAATTTGACGAAACAGGCCAAAACTAAAGTGAGGTTAAATCAGTTGAAATGTGGTTATTGCAATTGTGCCACCCGTCCCTGGAATTGCTGGGCTCAACTGGGCGACTTCATTTTAATGTTACGGCAATTTAGATTGCAATTGCAAATTAATTAAATATAGACATTAAAAACAACAATTGTTGTTTGCGTATATTCCGTAGTTTACACGGCACGAAATGCGTGTCACGGCAATTATTTTACTGAATTCCGTTTTGCATTGAAATTACAAGTAAATTATATAAATTGCTTATTATCACTGATTCATTTGGCCACACCAAAACTGGACGAACCCATAAAAGTTAGAGTGCACGTTATGAATAAAAAATTCAAAAATTAAAAATAAAATTGTTTATATTTAACAATCTGGTCGAGTTGAAATTATATATAATAAGTGCTGTTTCTAAAGAACAAATTGAACCATTTTATCTGGATACAAACGAAAATTAAATCATTTTTCAACCTGTTTCTCATTTATTACATTTCGCTCTCAATAATTCTGGCCTAATTATTTTCTATAATTAAGCTATCAAATCGTTTTTTATTATAATTTGCTTAAAGCTTCAATCATAATTAATGTATAATTATACAGTTGTTTTCAAACGTTATCATTAAGTGTAAAAAGTTAAAGTTTTCATTTAAAGTTTTAAAAATTATAGTTCCATTGAATTTTATTTGTGGGAAAATAATTCAATTATAAATTCAATTCAGAGCTTAACATAGTTTGGATTTTATAAAAACCGAATTTAAAAAGTAAAATATTGACGTACTTGTAATAAATAAGATCAAAGTAGTTCTTTGCAAAGTTGAAGTACTTAATGGAAAATAAAATAAAGTAAAATAAGTAAAGACTTGCTAATTAACAAGGTTTTGCACTGTAAAATTCATAGACTTAATGCAAAATAAAATAAACTAAAATATTTACATTTTAGGTATCAATTTTTATTCAATGAACTTGCTATTCAAAAGAGTAATTATGTGAAGCGTAACAGATACTTAAAATATATAACATGTAATAAACCGACTATGGCATGGAAAACCGATGTAATGGGCACTCTGGGTCAAAATAATGTGATATTTCTTTCACAGTAGACAGATTGATGCTTTATGCACGGTGGCACTGACAACAAACCAATTGTTCAATTGTTTTGTGTTTGACGCGCCGGTTAGCCAATAAAATTGGACACGCATTACGATTCGGAGTAAAAAAGAATTTAATTAAATTCTTGTGTGTTTGCATTTCTCTGTGTGCGATTTACATTCAATTGTTTCGCTACCAGATAAAGTGAATATATTATATTATATATTATATATATATATATATATGTACTTGACGAAGTACTGTCACACAAGGGAATTGCTTCAGGGCGGTGTCTAAAATATAAATAAATAAATAAAAAAATAAAATAATAGTTTCCATGGTCATATATATATATATATAGGTTAAAGTAAAAAAACCGCACTGTTATCACGTAACAAAGAAACTGACCATGGAAACTGTTATCAAACTTTTTGGATTTGCTTATATTTTTTTTTTAGACATCCGCCCAGAAGTAACACGCTTGTGTGGCAGTACTTCGTCTAGTAGCCACTCTTGTCAAGTTGCACAACATTAGCTTATCAGAAAAAATTCCCTTTCAGCTATCTTTCAAGCAAGTACATACCATTAATTTACTTCTACTTGGAAGATAGCGCCTGATAAAAAAGGCTATTAGTTAAAAATAAATTTTTTAAAAAAGAGCATTTAAAACATCTGATTAGCAAAATTATTGTTCGTACTTTTATTTTTTTGTTATCTATTCATTTTCTCCGTATTGGCAGCAGAGATGACATGTACATTAACTTATCGCATGTTTTGTTTATCTTATGGGTTATTTTACAACCATGTGTTCCAATTTGTAACTTAAAATTCAATTTAGTTCAGACATGGAAAAGATACACTAGAAAAATAAAACTAACATTTAGAATGGTCTGTAAAATACTCAACCAATTATTGTTCACATCTAGTAAAATGCTCATTTTTGTTATCGAATGATATAAGAAGTGACTAGTCGATGATAAAATGTGAAATAGCGGGAATGAGACCACGCGCTGTTTTATGAGGGTTAAAGGTATGAACAACATCGGTTTGATTGTTAAAAATAACTATTTTATTGATTGATTGGTTTACCAATCACCTCTCGTGGTATCTACAATAAACTGCTTAAGGAATTAACCAGTATAAAAAAATTTTTGGCTTCATCAATACTATTATATTAAACAATACGTTAAAAAATGTTAGAGCTAAAGATTTATGAGAGTTATGAACTATGCGATACACTGATCAAGAACCTATCATTCTTTCAATGTAATTGGTATTTTTTTATATTTAAAGCTAGTTGCAGGTCTAAATAGTATTTGAAATCCATTTTGCTTAATTTATAAACTGTTGAGAATTTTAATAGGCATAGAATCGTTAATCATGTGTCTCATGTGGACGAATTAAATTCCATCATCGATCAATTAAACTCAAGTTTCATTTAGTATTTGAAAGCAACGACAATTGGGGGAATTGGATTTTATTTATTCCGTTGTCGCACTGCCCTGTTCAAGAGAACTTAATCTCCTCTTAAGCGGATGCAAAATATCGAAGTCGCTTATCACACAATATGGGATCAAATTGTATATAAATATATGCTTATACACCCACACACATCCATATACATATATATATATATATATATATATTTAAACATATATATGTAAATAAATATTTATATATGTACGTAACTAAGTGTGTAAAAATAAAACAATAACAACACTTAAGAATTATAAAACGAGTGGGGAGTGCAATGTAAACACATTTAAGGAATCACATTCAGACTGGAAGAAGTGCGGCGGCAATTCACCCCTGCTGTGAAAACAAGAGAAACAGAGAGAGATACAGATAGCGAGAGACAATGTGTATGCGACATATAGCAACGGAAATGGCAACTACATAAAGAGAGAGGGCGCGAGTGAGAGAGCGAACTGTTAGCAAAGGGCAGCTGCTGCAGCAAATTATAAATAACAACAACTATTAGGATTAAAATAACCGCAACGAACTGTGAATGCACTTAGAAAATATATATAAACTAATACTAATAGTTCATATTTTCAATTCTTTCTGTAGACCGTTTTTTGAAAAGTACATATTATTATAATGACAGCATAAATCATTATACAACAGGTTGCGTAAGAAAGTTCACTTTAACCAACAATAAGAAATTGCCTGTAGTTTCTCGCAGTGGTTCGCCGGTTTCCTCTTGGATTTTGTTGTGCACCAATTGAACATTCATATCTTTTAAATATGCACAGCATTGTAAGCTTATTTGTTTATATGTGTCGTTAATATTTTACTTCACTCTCCAGACTCAATTTAGCATGTGTAATTTTTTACGCCACTTTAATGCGCTTTATTTCGCTCTTATGCATTTCTGTTTTGACATACTAAGCGAGCTGGTAGCTGCGACCAGAGAATTAACGCTGACCAAAATATTTGACATTGTTTTTTGTTTCATGTTTTTTTTTTTGGTATTTTGAGTTTATTACAGCATTTAGCACTGGACTACGCTACTTACAATTGATTTTTAACACAATTATTCGCATTTTGGTTTTGTTTTGTATTGTATTTTCTTGCCGTTCTTTGTTTTTGTGGAGCAGGACGCTGCCTGGGGTAGCGACGCTCTTTTGTGTGAATTTGCGGCGAATTAATTGGCTTGGCATTAATGTCATATGTGTTGTCTTTTTGCGTTAATAGTTGTGCATCTAAATTATATCAATAACAAAAACAGCAACAATAACACCAATAACAACAATACTGATATTATTTAATTGAAACAAATTATTTTTCCGAGCTCTCACAAGGGGTAACGCGAATGAGCGTGCGAACCGTGCGAGCGAACGAGCGCACAATGTGACAGCAAAACAGCAACTGTGGGCAGCGCGCGAAATTTGTGACTGCTTTGAGTGAGGGAGCAGCAATTTCAGAACTCATTTTTGTGTGCACTGGCTGACCTCACTCACGAGATGAAACGCTTCGGAAGAGAGGGACGCATGCGTTGCCCCAATTTATATATGCATAAGGGGCGGGTAATGGCAGAGAGTCAAGAGAGAAAATAAGATAAAAAAAACCGAACGAAAGCCGGTCGACGTTTGGTTGCCTAGCGCATGCTGATAATGCAATATAAAAATTAATTTCTGCACTTGATAAGAAAACGAACTCCACGTAAAGAGAGAATGAGAGATAGAATGAGCGGGGGAGAGGGATGAGAGTGAGAGAGTCGCTTCTCTTCGGCATGCAGTCAGAACTCCCTTAAATATTTCATATTGACTTCGACATGTCCAGCTGAAAATGACAGCTGTGCCATAAGCGGCATAGAAGGGAAGTAAGACTGAGAGAGTTAAGTGAAACAGCTGTTTACACCCCCATTTCAAGGGATGGCTTGTCTTGCGGTTATTTTATTGTGTTAGCTAAAATAAAAATGCGTAATAAAGTTTTAAATTTATATTGATGATGGTACACAATACAATTCTTTCAAAAATATGTCCGTAATTCCAATGAGCCGCAGCAATAATGTTTTTTTAAGGAATGTCCGTTAAGATTAAATGCGAGCAACGACCACTGATAAGAAATGTGTTGAATATTTTGTAATGAATTATGAACCAGCTTATTTCTAATAAGATAAGTAAAGTTTACAACCATGTGCTGTAGCGATCAGCTTTTGCACACCATCTGATCTCCCGTAAATTTGTTCAAAAATGTTAAAAGCAAATTGTTGAAAATGTGGTTAATTAATTGTTCTTTATTTAATTACTTTATCTTATACATATAGTACATCGACATATTTTATTAATTATTCTCTACATTTTATAAGGCACTTTTATCGACTACATTACTAATTTATATATCTAAATTACACATTTAACACGAATAACGCTGCGAGTTAAATTTTGTTTTTATGACAACGTATTTTTTTCTTTTATTTAATTTACACATTATGTCGAGTATATAAATATGTTTACTAATACATTTGTTGTGACATGTATTTGAAAACCGAAAATGAAGAAAAAGTCAAATTGATTACAAAATAAATTGCGTGTGAATTGATTTGAAATAGTAAAATAAACAAGTGAGCAAAATTGGTTTTTCTTTGGCCAATGAATTACTGAGTCGATTGAATTAAATTTTTTGAAGATAAACGGAAATTTAGGCATTAGCATTAATTTACAATATAAATCATGAATCTCTGTGTACTTTCTATATACCTAAAGTTAAATATAATAATTTAATGCGAAATTCGTAAAATATTCCACTAAAATGAAATTTGTTTTAGGTATAAAATAATATTATTTGTATTTGTACAAAATGTTATATATACATATATATATATATATATATATATAAATATATATTAAATGATTTGCTTAGAAAATAATCTATTTAATTTCATTTATGAAGTATTCAGTTGATTTGTTTGGTTCAGACTGTTTTTGATATAAGATAATGATAATGATAGTGATAAGTATTAGGATTAGGATTAGGATTAGGATATAAAACCTTAAAACATAATTAAATAGTTTGGGCCTGCCATTGGCATAATAATCATGCTGACGTCTATCACTCAGTTATCTCAATAGAAGAATATCACAAGATTACAAGAGTCCAAAAAAAGTGATCAAATCAAATCCCTTAGAGGAATGAGCAGCACAATATGAGCACCAGCACCGTTATGGGGAACAGGGCATAGATTTCGCTACGCGGATGGCAGGTGGAGATTAGGTTTGTGATATCGTCATCCTCATGCTCGATGCCATCCCGTGTGGGCACCTCCACAACGACTATCTCGTCCGACAGGAAGCCAATGTTGAAGCTGCAATCGGTGCTATTCAGGCAGCCCCGGGACTCACTCAGATTGGAGTATTGAAATGTTGGCTTATAGATATCGAATATGGCATGGATGTCGTTGCGCACCAGATCGTTGTCACTGTAGAAGATGTAGTAGTAGTAGCCATCCTCGGTGATGTTATGCTTCACCGTGTCATGTTTGCCCTTCTCCAGGAAATGCGCATTGTTGCACGCCGGCTTGGGGGGAAAGCCCTCCGCCAGTAGTATGGCACCGTTGAAGCATTCGAAGAGGCCAGTCTCAAAGCTCGATATGGAATTCGATTCGTCCGTTTCCGTGAAGTTGACCGCATTACCTCCATGACTGATCTTCCGGTCATAGACATTCTCCCGCCTCTGTCGCACTTTACGCTTGTACAGCTGCTCGTACAATTGCCGCCTCCGCTGCTCCTCCACCGGCGCAATTTGTCGCCGGCGTCGATGCACTGCTTCAGCCGAACTAGTATCGCTCTCATTTAATCCGGTTGCCTGGTGCGGGGTGCCCTTTTTCAGCTTTTTACGCATGCGTCTGTGCGGCAGAGGTGTTGTGCTCAGACTGTTTATAGCCGTGTCGTCATTGAGATCCTCGCCACCATGATTCTCATGCTCCAGCAGGCCATCGGCGGGCAGCTTCTCCTCGGTTATTTCGACAACATCCTCGAAGAACACCTTCACCTGTTCATGTCCCTGGGCATAGTTGGCTCCCTGCTTATTCTTATTGTGATCCGTTAGGCCGCAAAGCTTCAGCTCCCGCTTGCCCTTGATGACCAGGATGCGGGAGCCATTGTAGCGGGAGCAGAACTTGAGAGACACTCGCGCACCCTTCAGCAGAAAGAAGCCCCAATACTCGAGGGTGTCGTCGGGCAGCGTCATCGACTTCTTGAGCCGAATGTGCTTGCGATTTGTGGATATTTCTGGCTTATTGCGCAACTGGAACGCATTGAAATTGCTGCTCATGCGCAGAGTGTGCTTGGAGCAGAATATGGAGGAGATGCCGTCCCTTATCTCAATGATATCCGATTCGGCCACCGGATAGACGACATCCGCAAAGATTGTCTTTCGCATATAGAGCGGCATTATGATCAGTATCGCTGGCAGTATCACAATCATGATGCAAAATACCAACACACGTTTTACGCCGTGCATTTTGCGGCTCTCTGAAACGGGACAAATGAGATAAAAGATTAAATTTACGATAAGCAGATAGTTCGCAGAATTAGCCATATAAATTATTTTTTAACGCAACTCATTTTACTACTTATATACTAAAATAAACCAAAAGTCATTGGATAAATTCGATTTATTATAAAAATATTTTAGAACTGCTCTTTAACATTTTGCATATTATTTTCTTTCCCACCTTCAAAATGATATTCCGTAATTTTTTGCATTTTTATGCTTAATTATATTTTTTTATGAAATCCTTAAATTATATGAATTATTTTTTTATTGGCCACTGCGCGTTGTGTGCTGCTGTTAAACGGGTTCATCGAGCACTGAGTTAATACTGCGATTATCAAAGTGGAACGCTGACTCCGACGACAGTTTTTCCATTATTTACAATCGCCCGACTTGGAGCGATGAGAGTGTATCAGTGTATCAGGGAGAAGGGGCTCTGAGGGTTTGTGTAGCTGTGTTTGTTGGTCTATCAACCAGCCAACAGCCAACAGCCAACACGGCAAATTCAGTTCAAATAAACACGCAAACTATTTACAAGACTCATTTGTGGCCACAAAAAGCGTTAATTGCTTAACTCTATTTGATTGGCATTTAGTGTTATCCGCCTTCATATTGATTGATATCACTTTTGAACTTTTCAATAAGTGTATTTTGAATAAGTGTGATTATGATTGTTTGATTAAAATAAATTATACTACTAAAAAACATATTCCTCAGCGATATTCAAAAAACCTATCTGATTGATTTTATTAAGAGAACTTTTCAGTAATTGTTTGTTAATATATTATTTTATTATAATAAGCATCTTTGTTATCATTATTATTATTATGATTTATATTGTGTTTTTTAGTGTTATTTGAAACACAAATCTACCATTATAAAAATGACGTAATTCTATATTTTGACAAAGTAAGAAGTACAATCATAATAATTATATTAATATTGATAACATGATATAGTGGCTGGATCAAATTTAACTATGTTCTGCCTGCACAATAAAAAAAACAAAGTATATGATAAAAATATTCTAAGTTCTATTTAAACATTTAACCGTATTTGGCTTTGCATACTTTGTGGCTAAAAAATCTAAACTTTGGCTAACTGAAGATTATATTAAAGCTGCGCGTTTATGCTTTCAATTATATTAAAAATGTTGAATGCTTGAGTTAAGTGTCATCTTGTGAAAGTATTATAACCTCTCATTATCTCTGTTATATTATATAAATAAAAATAATTTAATCAATATGAAGGCTACATATAATGAGTCTGTTTAAAATAACCGATTACTTTGTGATGCTATAATTGTTAGGGTCTATTTTCCATGGGTCTAAATGCCATGTTTATATTCATTTGTCGCTTATCAATTTACTGCTGCTTGTTATGAACACTTTTCGTTATATAATAAACACAACAGCTTAAGAAAATAAAAAACAACAACAAATACAACAATAATTATAACAATAAATATTCTACTATACACGCGGACATATGTTTTTACGATCGGGTTCACATCACGTTTCTGTCGAGTTTTCTTATGTTATGCGTGATATTTTTTGTTATCGCTAAAAATTCTATAATATATATAAAAACAAAGCAGAGACGGAAAACAATAATATTTAGTTGCAATTAACTTTTTGAACTCCACGCACAAATCTGTATCTTAAGCCTAAATCGATCAATCTCTCTAAATCCATCTTAATTTCTTTAAGATTAATTTT